>JAWLRI010000937.1:161561-178772 GCA_034781795.1 Crypturellus tataupa | reverse complement strand
GGCAGTGAGGAGGATGGGGCCCGCCTCTTTTCAGTGGTGGCCACTGACAGAACCAGAGGAAATGGCCACAAACTGAAACATCAAAAGTTTCACAGGAACTTAAGGAAAAGATTCTGAACAGTGAGGGTGACAGAGCACTGGCACAGGCTGCCCAGAGAGGCTGTGCAGTCTCCTTCTCCAGAGATCTTCAAAACCCACTTCGATGCCACCCTGTGCCACGTGCTCTAGGTGACCCTGCTGGAGCAGGGATGGTTGGACTATATGATCTCTAAAGGTCCCTTCCAACCTTAAGAAGTCTATGGTTCTGTATATAAACTTACATATTTTTTCATTGCCTTTTGTGAAGCCTCCAAAATAAGTCACAGGACTCCAGGTGTCTGTGGTCTCTGGCTGGAAAGCTCTCTCCAGACTGGGTGGTAGAAGCAACCCAACTCACATCATTATGGATCCAGGCAATTCTGGTAATTTTACAGCAGCAACACTACTACTGGCATAGATAAGACAGACCCACACTGATACATACCGTGTCTGCAGGACACACCAGTCCACTAGAAAATACAGTTATGAGATGACCAGCAAGTAGCAAATACTGAGGCATTCCTGCCTAAACTTCTCCTTTCTCAGTCTGCAGCTAAGAGGTGCCTTATTGCAGTGGGGTTTGTTGTCTCAGGTAACAGAAACATTTTGGCAGTGTCTGCTGTTTTGCTGCCTTAGTGTAAGTGTCTCAGAGTGAAGGCTGCCTTGAGCCACCACGATGTTGCTTCCGGAGGCTCCAGAACATTCCAGGGAAAGGCAGCAGGAGCTGGCACGGCCCCAGCCGGCCCAGAAGCGACTCCAGGGCCCATTTCTGGTGAAACATTTTAAACTCTCCTCAGTCTGACAAAGAAAATGGGTGATTTTCCTGTTGCAACCAATATCCAATTGCCAAAAATCATCCACTTGAAACTGTTTTGTACTTGTGTTGTCTGTGATTCTTCTGTTTTACTGGCTTGTTTTTTTTCCCTCCATGTTTGTTTTTTCATTGTATATTCTTAGAAAGTGAAAACGTGTTTTGAAACTTGGCTGTTCTGTTGATAGCTTGTGCTTTCGGGAGAAACTTTATCGCAAAGCCGTATTACCATTTGTTATCTTGTAGAGAGTAACTTTAAAATCATTAAATGAGATAGTTTTTTTATATAATGAAAAAGGCCAAAAATTGATCTTATTCCTCACAGTCCTCTAAGCATCATAAGAGGAAAGCTGCCATTCACTGAGACTACCAAGGCAATTCTAAAATGGGGAGTTTGTATGCACCTTTCTACCCATTGGTGCTTATAGCATGAAATACAGAAGCCTGCCGAGCTACAGGCTGTTCACTCCAAACGGGGCATCACAAGTGAAGGAGTGAAGTTCTCACACTGTTGCCTCTGGCGAGATAACACCCCATCATTGTTCACATCCCCTGCGTGCAGCTTCCAAATCCTAGGGCTCTTGGCCCTCTCCCTAGGTGCAGTCAGGGTGCGCTTCAGACCTGTCCCTCCCACACCCCACAGTTCACACTGCTCCCACGCTGGTAACTTCTCCCCTCTCTGCCTGCAGGCCAAGCAGCTGTAGCTGTTCTGCTCCAAATCCTGTTCTTCTTCCATCCTTCCCCTTTGGAGCCCCACTACTAGGCTGCCTATTGTATCTTGGCGGGTCTTGGTCTCAATCTAAAGACGTTAAAAGCTCTTAAGACTCACTCCAAATGCAGCTCTTCATCCTCTCTTCCTTCTTTCTTCTCTCACCATATTCTCAGCATTAGCCCACCTCCAGACAGGAGGTTTCTGAGGCAAAGGCAGCACCTTTGCCAGTCTCAGAGCGGGACACGGAGCGTCACTCATAACTTAGACATGCTTGTTACTTTGATTTCAACTCCCTCCTCAGCAAGACTAAGGCCTATTTTATCAGTACTTTCAAAAACAAGCTATATGCATTATTCTTAAATGACCTGGGCCCTCTTGCTGCCCAGAAACGGAGATGGACTCCGTTTCCGTCAAGCAAACATGATTTATTTATTGATTTATTCTGAAGCATTCTCTTCCTGCCATTTGAACACAAATTATTCTGTGATTCTATAAAGCATCACCCAAAATAAAGTAGCTTTCCCTGGCTGAGGAGTACTGGATCTCTGGAGCACTTCTAGCTACAGCCAGAAGTCCTGGATAGGGACTGTGGCCTTTCAGGATGTGTCAGCGGCCTTAGGACTTGCTTAGAAAACACCAGCACCTTGTCCCTGAGTGCTCCCACCACCATGGCAAGGGGCTGCTGGTGCTTCCGAGGCCTCCTGCCAAACCCCACATCTCCCCAGGGGTGCGATCCCTCTTGTACTTGCCACAGGCTTCAGAGAAAGAAACGCTGAAACAGACCCGAGGGAAGAGCAGTGCAGACAGAAGGCAGCCCTCCTGCCCGTCCTGGGGCTCCTCTCGCGAGCCTGCAAAGACACACGTGAAGCACAAGAGACACCCTCGGGCCACGCTCGGTCCCAGCAGGGATCTGCATCTTGCTTGCTTTTCTTTATGGCCCTCTGTTTCTAACTGCAGACCCTGGACCCTCAAGAGCAAAATCCATCCAGTAGACACTTCTTCTAGAAGTCTGTAGAGTTTCTTCCTATGTCTCAGTCTCTGTGAACGCAGCAAGTCCCTACTGAAGGTGAAGCCCAACACCTGGAAAACCTACACAAAGGAACTGCTGTTGCAGCTGCGATAAATCCAACACACATGGCATCACCCTATGAAGATTTTCTTTTTTCTGCAGAACATGAAGAGATATGATATCTTTTTCTGTCCAAACAGCAACTTGATATATGAGGGTGACTGCAGCAAAAGCAGAATGGGAAAGAGCAACAACAAAGTATCAGGTCTACGGGAGATCACACACAACACTCATCTGCCTTGCTGTGCGTCACCAGCAGCAGCTGCCTCCGCACGCGGTGGGCTCCCCGGAGGCGCAAATACCATAAACCCAAATAACAACCACGATTCCCCAGGCCCACGCATGCGGCAGCAGCCCAGGGAAGGAAATAAAACCCCGCTGCTGACTGGGGGATGGTCCCCTAAGATGAAGAGGATTCTGCCCCTTCCCTCCCACCTGGCTTCTTAATTACAGAAAAAATGATCAGAGCTCTTCTCTTAAGCCAAAGCTGCAGGAAACCAAATCCAGGTGGCCTTTCTTAGCTTTCCACTTATCTAGCTTGATCTTGTTCAGTACTGCAGCCAGGGCTACCTAAACCATTCCCAATCAGGAAGGTTCAATAACAACGTCCCAGGAGCAGCTGCTGTTTATACTGCGGGGAGGATCAGGTTTGGTTAAAGGAAGGTTGTGGTGAAGGACAAGCAGAAAAATCTGAAAGAGGAGTGCAAAGGAGAGGGAAAAAAAAACCAAAACAAAACAGAAACCTCATCTGAGTTTTCGATCATCTTGCAGGAAGGAATCAGGACACATCTTGTAACTCCTGGTGCAGGTGGAAGGCTCCAGGGCACTTCTCCCTGCAGTGAATCAAGTCTGACTTTGTGCCCAGCTAAACTCAAAGGGGAAAAAAGTCAGAAGGGCAGCGGTTATGAAGCACAAAAATAGACCTTCCATGTCTTTACATCCTGTGACATATCTGTTTGGATCTTATCAAGGATAAGGGTGCTCCTAGCAGCAGCCTTCCCAAAAGGGTTTTATCACAGGAAACAATGTGAGCTGGAGCCTGCCACCTTTAATTAACCTGCAGTCCCGAAGGGCAGAAGTTAACGTACCTGGCTTTTTTTTCATGCCATATTTCAAAGAAAATAATTTTTGATAAATGAGAATGACCACAGGTGCCTTCCGCAGTGCCCACCCTGCAGCTGCTGGCGGCCTCGCTGCCCGAGACGCTGCCCTCCACTGCCCCGGCAGATGTGCCTCAACAACGAGCGCGGCCGGGCTGGCCAGCCCGCAGCTGCGGAGACTGGAAAGATGGTCTTGGAGCATCCCCTAGGAGCTGCGCAGCTCCAGCCTCTGACCCCACGGTGCCACCGGCCCTGGGCCACGCGGAGTAGGAAACCTGGCGCGCAAGGAGCTTAGGCCTCCTGCGCCCCTGCTCTCCCAGGGAGCTCTGTGCCAGGTCGCTGCTGCAGCGGGGCAGAGCCGGGATGGCTGAAAGGTGCTCCTGGGGGTTGCTTTCCTTCTGCCAAGGAGAGACAGGTAGCAGGAATGGAAAATCGGGCACCTATTCTTGGGTTTCACAAAGACCATGTTTAGGTGATGTTGGTGCTCCCTTCATAAGCACTGCTGGATGCCCCCCTCGCTGGCAAGGTGCAACACGCATTTTGGGCCATTGCAGCCCTGTGAAAACGGAGCCACCTACATGGCTCAGCATCCACCCGGTGTCCAGGGCAGCTGCTGCCTGGGAACAGGAAGTGTCACACTGCAATAAAGGCTAAAGGAGATGAGCGTGTGATTGAGGGGTGTTTAACTTGGAGGAAGGGGTTTCAAAATGGCTTTCTGAGAGAGTGAGTTGCTTTCTTCTGGGAGAAATGTTTTGTGACAGAACCACTTCACTGTACTCTAGCAACCAAAATGTACCTTAAATGCTCAGAAAATGCCTACACTGAAATAAGTGAATCTCCCCTTCTAGAGTGTTTGCAGGTTTTTGTTTCATAGCCCTTTACAGCATTTGGGAACAAGCTCTCAAACGCACCGACTCTGCATTAGCACCAGGGGAATCCCACAATCCATGTGCTCTGTGGGAAGACACCACCGCTCACCAGCCTCTCACCAAAGGGTCTCTCTACGGAGATCGCCTCTTCCCGACCAGGGTCCCTTCGCAGGGCAGGAGCTTGTGGTGAGCTCTTATTTCCCCAGTAAACTATCCTAACAGAAGGGAAAAAATAGTGTCAGCAGTTTCTTTTATGAAGTGCAAATGTTAAACCTGCTAATGGGGACTCCCTGGTACTGCTAGGCTGTAAATGCCAAGCTAAACAGGAAACCAGGTTTATTCAAGGCTTACAGGATAAAATGCTCCCTGCTCCTCTCAGCATGAATACACAGATTAACTACCAGGACAGCTTGCAGCTAATGAAGCCCTCACTATTATCATCACCTCACTCCTCAAGGATTCTTGTTGCTAAACCAGAGGGCATTTAAGATTTAGAACCACCTTCTGGCATCTCCCTTCAGCATCTGCCTTGATGCCTCGTGCAGCATCAGCTACAAGACCAACAGGACTTATCTCATGCCTATAGGCTCCCTGACCTCACATCTCTCCAAACAGCTTCCCTGCAACCCCAGCATTGGAGGGAGCTGATCACAAGCATCGGCTTTGGCAGCTGGAGACCAGCTGCCCAGAGCAGCAGGGAAGCCCCGAGAGCATTTTCCTCCCTCTTAGGGAGGAGATTACAGGCAAGTAAGAACCAGGCTCATCCTCTGCAAGGAGCTGGGCTTGTGCTTCCCAAGCAGCTTAAGCCTCTAGAGAACTGCTCAAGAAAATGAGCAGCAAACACGCAGGAGGCTGCATTGCTGGCCAGGCGGGACAGGCACGAGAGCCCTTAGCTTGAGGGCTCGTGCCATCTAGTGGCGAAGAGACGGCCCCAGGGCCCTGCTGCCGCCCTCGGCTGCTCAAGCCCTCTGGATTTCTCCTCTGGAAGATTCTGCACTGCCAACAACCCAGAGAGTTTTTAAGATGGCAGTCCAGGAGCCAGCATTTTCCCATGTCCACCTGATTTCAGTATTCAAGAGAAATGGAAGGATTTTGTGGATCTAGGAACACAGATAAACAAGATCAAGTCCACCCTTGGTCTTTGAATCCTTCAGAAAGGATAAAAGCTCAGGTTGCATAAATGTCGCTGCTAATATTTAAATGTTACGGTTGTTAAATAAGCCTTGTGATGTAGGAAGAGGTTAAGTAGATATTATACAGAAAGTCGGGGGAAGAACTGAGAACCAAATTCACACAGTGAAACTTGCAGTTCCCTGCTTTCTACCTCTTTCTCACCCCTTTATTGCTCTGAAAGAGGGACGAGTAACTTCCTACAAGGAGGAGAAAGTGCTCGCTAGTTGTTTGGGAATGTGCACCCCCTCCACTGGCACCAGGAATAAATCAACTCAAGTCTGCTCTTGGAAAGACCCCGTTGCACCAGGATCCGTCATCTTTGGAGAAGCATTGATACCTAGCCAGGAAATGCAGTGGGCTTGGAGGCTTTACTGGCTCCAGGGAATTTCGCTGGTACTGCTCCCCCCATGGGCTTGAGCTGACCATATCTTAGGGCTGTTCGTGCCACATGCCCTCCTCCAGGCACCGGTGCCCCCGGAGCAAGCACAGCCTCTCACCCACTCGGATTCGCAGCGCTGCAAGAGGCCTCCTGCTTCTTCCATGGAGTCCTCCAAGTAGGATCTTGTGGGATTCTAATGTAACAGCTCTTTAAATTCTTGAAAATTGAAACCACGCACCTAGAAAGTGACAAGCATATAAAAGAACACGTGCTTTGACATGTTCTACCATAGCATGGTTGTTTCCTGACATTTTTAAACAAAAATAAAAGCTAACAGCAAATCATATGGCATTTAGGCAATGATTTGAGATAGGGAGGCTGTAATAACTTGAAAAAAGCAAGAAACTTGGCAGAAGGTTACTGGTTAGATCCTCAACTGAGAGGAGGCAGGGCACTGCAAGGGAGGCAAGGATCAAGGCACTGCAAAGATTGCAACAGGAACAGTATTTAGTGTGAACAGAGCAACAGGGCTCCAGCCTAACCGGAGCAGCAGGAATACTTGTTTTGAGCTGGAGCTAATGCTGCTTGTGAACAAACTCCTTGCTGATCTGAGACTTTCAAGCCCTGGCATGAAGCATTCACACTCTCTAGCAAAGGGAAAGCTGCCGTTACAGACAGGCAGGCACGGCAGCCCTCCGAAGGGCACAGGGTACACAGGGACACTGGCTCACACAGGCAGTTTGCCTGGCACCAACTCCTCTGTAGAGAGCTGGAAGTTTTAACAGAGCAGACATCGGAGCCTGGCCTGCACAGAGAGCACAGGGCCAATCAGGGAGGAAGCACATACTTATTTTCTTCTCCTGTACATACCTGATTTCAGATTAAAAAGCCTTCTAAGTCACCAAATTTACTTGTAGGCAAACCAAGAAGTCAAAATAGCACCCTTAAAAGAGTCAAAAAGAGAGGAGGGTTAGTTGGTAATTAGTGACAAATTTTAAAAGGTAGACAAACATCCTTAAAAATTGTTCTTAGCTATGTATATACTTACCTGGATTCTTGCTGAAGTCTCCTGTAGGTGCTGTAGTCAGCTATTATGACTTTTGGCAAGCCTTCTTGCATAGTGCTCCAAGCTCAAATAAAAACCTTACTCTAGAAGCAATTTCCTCCCTCCAAAGAAACATTCAGACAAAGTAATTATAGCAACTGTAGTTACTTTATTTTCCATGATCTGTGCAGTCAGTTAAAACAGTTAACATGTTGAAAACAGACATCCACAGAAGCATTATTAGGTACAGTATCTTAACACTGAATGAAATGACCATACTGAACACATTCTTTAGGCTGGTCATTTCCAGACAAAACTGAAGTACATACACAGGTCTAGTTCAGTGTAAAACCTGATATTAAGCAGCAAGTTGCTCACAGAGTGCAGCACAGTATATGGCATCGACTGCAAACAGCTACAGCAGCAGTGCTTAGTGGACAAACTGCATAGAATTAGCCTCATGGGCTAACATTAAATCACCACAATAATTAACTTAGTGGCTCCCTACTAAATGCTACGAAATTTGGCAGGAAGAGTTGTCTACAGTCTTAATTTAGCTGTAATGTATGCATTTTACATGCTTGCTCCAGCCTTCATGGCAGTAAACCTTTTCAATCAACTGTCATGTAAAACAAAGATAATCACTGCTTATTCAAAGTTACATGGCCCCTGCTGCAAAAGTGATATGAATGTATTGAAATTAAGAATGCAAAGTACATTCAGTAGAATGGTTGCAACAATAAGGCATATAGCTTAAAAAATAAACCGTGCTCAACAAAATCAACTGTGTAACCTGTTGCCTTCATCAGTTCAGACTTAAATGAGTCAAAACTTAAGTACTTAACAATTAACTTTTTGGAAATACATCATTAAAAATATGTAAAAACAAAGTATACTTGACTGCCAGCAATCACAAAGTGGGTCTTAACACAAGTGTACTTTCACATGTGCAGCCTCGCTAAACAATGTGCCCCATATAAAGGTTTAACTATGGACTCTAAACAGGAAAAAATATACATATACAAAAGAATGTTACAAAATTCTTTCTAAACTCATAATACAAGCCTTTTTCCTGCAACTAGTAAGATCATTACTGGCAGCTGCCTCACAGTAGCATTAACAAAAATAGTGTCTGCTTTTAAAAAGAGACTGAAAAAATAACTTTTGGGAGTGAAATGCAACCTATGTTCTACAGAGAAAGTAGAAAGAGGCTGTTCAGCTACAGCACATGAGCTTGGAGCTCTCACTATCATCTTATTGCATTCTTGATCAGCATGAGCATTCAAACCCACATGGAATTTCCTTCATTAACTTGCTCCATTTTTTTTTTTCTTTTTACAATTATCCTGTATATATATTGCTGTCATTTTACTTTTTTTCCACAGATACTAGAAGTAGAAACTGAATTAAGTGTTACTCATCTCATCTGGAAACTACAAGCATCAGCCTTTTGTTGTCTTTGGTGCACTTATGTCTAGTTACAACTGAAGTGTAAGAGGAGTGTCCATATTCTATGTCAGGAAAAACTCTTTATTTGTAGACCCAAATAAGTAATGCACAAGAAAGTTGCTCTTTTTTTTAAGATGCTCCAGTACTTGAGCAGCACTGCTGAGCTGAAAGTTTAATCATGCAACAAAACAGAAATAAGAATATCATTTGACACTACATTGTGCAGATCAAGCAACCAGAATCTAGAGTGAAAAGATTTTGAATGCTTTTGATCATTTTGAATAGATGCAAGTTCTACTTTAGCAGTGTAAATAGGCATTTTTGATAGCAAAAAGACTAGAGGAAGGAGACTATCAGTATTTCTACAGGTGTAGTTAAACGATATGCACACAGCACTGCCTCATCACTCTTGCAAGTGTAACCTTGTAGTACAAAGCATGCATACACATACATGCTGGTAAACCGAGACAAACTTTCAGAGTCCCAAGGAAAGACTGGGCAGCTCTTGCACACTTTAATACTGAAGCATCCAAATCTTTTTAAGTGGATAAGATCTTGTAAGTTCTCAATAGTTTTTACACAATATTCACAGATGATGAATTAAACCATAAAGGCACTAAAGAGTGCTCTTTGCCCCGATGAAAGTTTATTTGATTAAACAGCTAATAGTTGTGTGAACAAACCAAGCCACAATTTCAGAAGTCATAGGCTTGAACTTCATACTGTCTGAAAGGACAAGACCTTTTCTGTAGCCCTGCTCAAAAGCTTTGAGCAGGCTCTCAAAACTGCAGGGAACACACATCCACACACCGAGATGGTGGAAGAAAGCTAAACCTGCCTACAGAAAAGACATTTTTGGGTAGCTTTTGCCCGTGCACACATCAGAGGTGACACGTGCAAACTCCTCTTTCCTAAACTCAAGCACTGAGCTCCAGTGCTGCAAAATCAACAGAATTGGAGATCTCAGTTCTAAAGTACAGTGTTGACATGGTGTTGACTATATAATTCATATTCTAAAAACAATAATAATAATTTACTGGTAAAATCAGACAGATCTCTACCAAACATGAGGTACCAAATTAACTGCTATAACACTATCAAAGTGTTATAATGGTATCTACCAATTGGACAGAATGCCAATTAATTGATTCCAAAAAAAAAAGTTCTACTAAATACTTAATGTAAGAGTGTATAACGTGAGCTAGAGAAGCGCTTAGAAACCAAAAGACAAAGATGACACTTCAGAGGACTAAACTGAGTACTTAAATCTGGGCTCCTTCCCTCTCCAACAAACACTGGGCTAAGAGTAAAAGTTTTGGAAAGAACACACACAAATCAGACAGGATTGTTTGATCTATAACCCTTTCCTGATGTCACAGCCAAGAAGTGGGACCTTATCTTCCATTTTTAAGGAGATAAAGCTCCACATCACATGCATCAGATATTGATTTTCTATATTTCATATTTACTTTATATATAAAAATGTAAATGAAGTCTCACTTTAGAATACTTTCTAAAGGACACTTCCAACAGTTATTCAAGTTAACATGCATTTATAAGGTTGAAGAAAAATATATACCTTTATATATAGCTATGGAAATAAAACCCAATCTCACAAGAAGCTATTCTAGTGCTGGAAAGTAAAAATAATTTACCAACCATTTCAAGTCTGAAACATTTACCATGTTCAGACTAAAGCAAATACTAAGCCTATGGTCCAGAATGTTTTCATGTTTGTATGTCTAAGGACAGAGCAGCTCAGCATTTTCCAAATAGATTTTTTGTCTACTCCTCCTTTCTTCCAGTACTGACTTGCTACAAAAGTAGCCCCCCTAGCCTCAAACCTCTCAAGTAGCATATATTTGTAGTTCAGAAATAAAGGTTCACAGGTATGTATATGACCTTTTAAGTCAGTTTTCCATAAGATGATGCCACTGAATGACATAGTGCAGAGGTGCTGAACCACTCATCATTAGTCAGCCCAAGAGAGTATTAAGTTGTTTCTTCTGCAGGTGCCCTTCGCTGGCGAGCAGATTTCTGTCTACCTCTGTGTGGCGAGGGTGGGGTCTCCTGATCAACTTCAGTCTCGGGAAGCTCGTTGTCCCCTTGTTGGGACCCTGTATCTCCTATCAATTCTCTCAGGAACTTGAATTTAGACAAAAACAATTGCCAGACCACATACCAGCCTGCAAGAGACAAAGAAAAAGTACTGTTCAGCTACTTCATCCAAATTGAAATTCACATATTAGTCAATTTATACCAGAAAAACAAGCACAAACTTGATCAGCGACCCGTTCATTAATTACTTACCAACTCTAAAGCCCAAAATACTCCCTCCTAAACCATATTCATTCCTTCCTACAGTCCTACAGATACCAGTTGAGCTTGATAAAGCTTGTCCTCACCCAAAGGCCAAAGGTTCATGCTCTGCCATGACCCAAGCATGCTCTGCATTATCCTGCCACAGCAAGCAGTAAGTGGGTGGTACAGGTCTTAGTGGCAGATGTAACTAACTATTGAAGTTCCTTCTCTGTAAACCAGCAAGGACAGTATAACACATGCACTGTAAAAAAGTAACAGTGAGATTTCTGCCCTTCGTATGATAACAACCCATCCTATTGAAAATATTCAAAGCTACTCCATTTTTTAAAGTTTCACTACCTAATCGCTGTGAAGCACACTTGCCAAATCTTCACACTGAAGTTATGTGTTGTAATGCATTCCACTCTAAAATTCACAAGATCTGTTGTTTATCACAATTCACGAGATCACACCAGTCATATTCAGGGTATCCTCTCACTATGTCAAAAACCTCACTAAAGGAAAATTAACATTCTCTAGTAAATTTTATTCAGTTCTGCTTTTACACTAAAATATTTTAGGTTCCATAACTATGCAGAGTCAATACAATTGAGAGGGTCACATTCCTCAATTCTTTCCTTCAACATGTTGAAGATACAGCCTGTCCTCCAAATCTCTGTTTCTAAAAGTACCCAAGGCAAATGTATTTTTATCAATATCTAACACAGAACGTTCCTTTCAAGGGTGTCACTTATCTAAGCATTTGGATGGAGAGAAGCTATAGAGTCTTCCCAAGGACTAATCATATATTTTTTTCCTTTAGCTAGGCAGTCAGTTTCATGATTCATAAGGCAGAAGTGCAACTTTACTGCATATTTCACAGACAGCTAGGATTACATATAAATACTGATCTAAAAGCCATGTGCTATAAGCATCATTTGCAATATCAGAAAGATCTGTCTTGCTTAGCACTATTATTTCATTTTCTGTTCAGAGGATGTTGCCATTCAAGCCTGTACTGCTGATCTAGGGGAAAAACAATAGCCTTAAATACGCTGAAATAGTAAAAGCAATCCTCCCACTTACACACCTGCCAGCAGAAGCAAACTCCTGAGCATTAACAGGAATATTTAAGAAAGGGGAATAAACAAGTGGCAATACATGCAACCACAGCACCACTGGTTTTCTTCTTCTAGAATCAGAGTCATGCCAATACAAACAAGCAGTTATTCAAGATGAAGCAAGATCCCACCCTACCCATCTGTCTTGCAATACTTTGTCCCACAGAATTAACTTTCACAACCTCTCCTACAAAGCAGTGTCAGGGAAAGCGCTTAAATGATCTAAACTTGCACCAACTAGTGCCCTTTTCCATTAAGGGCTGATGAATCTTTAAAGGATTTATCACTGAATTTAACCTGATACCCTAAAAAACACATTAGAAGCCCCTGCAATAAAATTTGAAGGCAGTAAAGTGTCTGTCTTTCTTACCTCAAGGAAGAAAGAGGAAGAGCTTCCTCCCCATGGAAACAATTTTTAAAAAACTGTATTTCAGGTCCCTGGGATCTACAGCTGTTTGCGTATTTTGAAGAACATATGTCAACTCTTTTTTTCTTTATGGCTTCAGATCTCTTTAAAGAGTGATCAAATTTCCAAAAGCCATGTTCATTTCTAGGCCACTTTAGAAAAAAGATGCATAAAACATAACAAATTTTCCTGTGATTCTTACTATATTCATGAGACCTTAGACTATTACAAGCATTGAAAAGTATTTTCTCCAACTCTTGTCTCCTTGCTGGGCAGAAGAAAATTAGAGGAAGTGCCTGAAAAATACACAGTATTTTCTCTGAAGTCTAGTTAAGGTTACTCATACGGCAAAAAGCCCTAGATTAAAAAAATCCCCCAAACCCAGTTATTTGAAATAGGTTAATAATTCCTCTCCAGTTAAGACTCTCTGACACCTTCAGTTGCCAAGTATTTAAGAAATACCTTGGAAATAACATGACTGAAGAATTGAAACAAGCTCTTCTGAAGGAAAAAGTTGGTATCGCTACTGGAGAGATTCTAACTATATCATGAAAACAAAACATGAAGATACATTCAAGGTGCTTATTAAATCAATCTAAATCAGATGACAATTTATTTTCTGTCAACTTTCCAGTCATTAAAAAACACTACAAAATGGTAACAACACATATCATTTCACACTAAACTGCAAATTAAATATTTTAATAGCTTATTAAATAACAACAAAACAGAATAGGCATCTTTTCCTGTCATGACACATTTCAACTTGGCTTCACAACGACTCTACTGTTCAGCATGAGCTGTGCAAGTAATTCCTGTCACCAGCAAAAGGCTTTCAATTCATTCAAACTGCATACTTAGAGAAAATTCTGATGGTTTAACTTTGCCACACAAAATGCACAATTTGAATCAGTCCTTCAGTGCTTGTTACTTATTTTCTTCAGCCATTTATTTTCTCAAGTCATTCCTAGTTTAATTAAACCTTAGCAGCCAAATGGTAATTCCCTCTCAGCAAAAACAAGCAGTGCTGATATACCAAGATAGTTTCTATTCTCATCTGCGAAAGGTGTCTCTGAAACGGGCCAGCCAGATGGGCAGCACAGCATCATGATGCAAAGCAGGCACTCCAGCTCTTGGCTGTAGCAGAGCACTGAATTCAGAGACCAGTAACACTGCCTAAATGCAGAATACTGCCTATAATAAGCCAAGTAACAGCTCCCAACCTCTGCAGAGTTTAGTGCTCAAAAAATTTGGAGCCATTGTCTCATTTAAAGTGCCATGCCATGATTTAAATGCCATCCAAGAATTTTTAAGCCACCTTCAGCATCGTGTCACCAGTATGGTAGGGCCCTGCTGTAATTTGTGATATCATGTCATGGGAATTGCAAGGATGTGACCGTGACTCAAAGTCTCATTTACTGACTTGGAAATGTATCATCTAGGTCATATTGCAATGCTATGACAAAAGTTACCTTTTCTGTCGCTTCCTATGCCTACTTCATAGAAATGAAGAAATAACCTGATTATAATAGGTTAATCTACTTCAAAGGGAAGGGCAGACATTTCAAGGTTTCTATATTTATGAGGGTCTAAACTGGCTTGTAAGTATAAGCTAAAAGTGAGACAGTGAGATGTGTGTTTAAGCCTCCTATTGCATACTCTTTGGGATAAGGAAGGCAACAAAAATTCCCAAGAGTGGCATGCAAAGCAGGGAATAAAGAAAAAAACATGAGTTTTACTCTGTAGAAAACAAGTCAAACCAAGAAAGGTGATGTGGTAACAGCACAAGTTTGTCTTGCAGAGCTGTGCTCTCTTTCTCACTCCAGTATTGACTTCCTGTGTGGTCCTGCAAAATGATTTTAACTCTGTGGTCCTACCAGTTTGAAAATAGGATGCTCCAATGCAACATGCTGAAGACCAAGCTAGGATTATAGTATTAATAAGTTGAATGTTGTCCTTATGACACTCAAATACTATAGCAATGTCTATCACAGCAACTCTTACAGATCTATAAAAGAGGAGCAGAAAAGAGCTGATCGAGCGTGGAGCCCAGGGTGCCAGCCTGACACCTGGAACAAGGTTTCACCTGGAACTTTGTGGAGTATTCATCTGTGAGCAAGGACAAGCCACTTCAATGATGTGCCATTTTTAAGACAAAAAAAAGTCACTGCCCCAAGGCTCAACTTTGCTATGCAGTTAAGGCAGAACAGCTCAGGTATTTTCCCATCTGCAGGCAAGTTCTGACTCACCAAGCAAACCACACACTTGTCTCACCAAGACTAGCTCTGACAACCTTGGTTTTAAGTTCATATATGTCAAACCACACTTCACTAGCATCTCCTGCCAAATGATATGAACACTATCTGTCCGAGGGAAAGCACTCTTCAGCAACTGCATACAGCTTAATTCAATTACTACCCTGAGAAATTAAAACAGATATACAGTGGTAAGTAATCCTAGAGCTCACCTTGGGTAGTATTTTATCTCTTGACTCTCTCATCTCCTTGACTACACATGAATTCCCACCATGTGCATATGAACATGGGATAGATAGTAGAAGGAACATGATGTCACCTCATAGAGTGTCAGAAAATATAGAACAAAAAAGTGGAAGCAAGTTACCCTAGCCCTACTTTTAAAAGAGCAACTGAAAAATAGCTATATTTGTACTCTCTCAAGAGTTTCTGTGTCAGATGTGCTCAGTTTACCAATACAGACTTCATTAACTGCAAGCTTTTGGGGATTACTAACAAATTCAGATTGACACCAGAATTGCAGACACTCTGAAATGGCTAAAGGAAAGGAATCAGGTCACTTATTCAAAGTATTTTTATAAAAATAAATAACTAATTTAGGCATAAGAATTTACTTTCCACATATAGCAGAAGATTAAACTGCCTAATCATGATATAGCTGACATATTTTGAATTTTACATTTTTTATTTTAAAAGCATTATGATGAAAGTTGCATTTCTTTTTCATTATTGCATTTTTCATTGCACTTACTATATTGTATTTGTGATAAGCCACCAAAATTCACATGACCCTGGGATATCTCCCAGATCTTTAAGTCTACTGTTCTTGGCAAGCATTCACACCATGAGTCCCTTCACAAGCCACTCAAAACAATTTACAGCTCTCCAGACTTTTGACTCTGTAAAATTCCTTATCTATGAGCTGCTGGAAAAGTCTTATCAGATGACTAAAATATCATCAAATTAAATCTATCCAAACTTATATTCAAGCATTCTCCTGCCAGCTTTGTCCATAACTTGTGCATCTCACTGGCTACCATTTATAAATATCTGTAGCACTCAAGGAGACTGAGGGGCTGTCAAGTAGAGTAAGTCCTATGTAAAAACATTGCTAAGACACAAGCTATTGGAGGAACCAAGAAATCTTTAGGTTGGATGTAACTTACTACATTTTTTTTCTAGTAGTGGTCTTAACACTGACTTACTTGAAGATTTTCAGTAACAAGGGTCCTGCAAGTCATTGTCAAATCCCACAGCGTTACAGCTACCAGTTAAAACTTTCTCCCTACTAAACAGGGGAGATGGAGGGGGAAAAAAGCACAGGAAGTAGTTTAAGATACAAATGTAAGATCTAAAGCAAAGCATTCATTGAGTTTATTGCACAATACAGAAGTTCAAACTGTCAAGCATTAATAAATCCCTTTAAGTGCTGCATAAACTAATTTTGCTACCTTTATACAAGCACTAGAGAGAGGCTCAGGCTACCCAGCAAAGTTAATAACATCCTTTGGTACATCCCACCGTATGTCCCATTCAGAAAAATATGCAAAGAAGTCAGCTTTGTGTTACAAAATCATTCTACTTTCTCAGCTTTACTTCCATAAGAAGCTCTAATTAAAGAGCATATATCCTGAGAGCATAAAAACAAGCAAGTACCACATTATATCTTCAAACACTAGAAAAGATTCGGACAACAATTTCTGAACAAAAAGGCAAAGGCGGGGGGGGGGGGGGGGAAAACCCTTGACGGGGTCTCCCTTCACAAGAAGAGGGTGCCATTCAAACCACTGTCTGTAAGCAAGACAGCAGTTTAATCCCTCGCGGTGGACGGGAGCTGTCCCTCCTTCCCAACGCTCCGCAGCTCCGAGCAGATTAGCCATTTCCTGGAAGTCACAAGCACCTTCGCTCTGCCTCCTGGCCTTCCCAGGTCATTTAGGGCAGCACCTGGCACCTGCTCTTTGCCTCTCAAGTCTTTCACCACAAGCTACAGCACAGCTGGAGAGTGGTTTTGTTGTTGTTGTTGTTGTTTTGTTTTGTTTTTCCCCTTCCTCTCTCTTTTGGTCCCCAAGTTCCCTCCGGGGACAGCAGCCCCGCGCCCTCCCTGCGCTGCCGCCCCCTTCCCGGGACAAGCGACATACGGACCGTGCGCCGCTGGAGACGGGCCGGGCGCACGATCCCGCTGGAGCAGACCCGGGAGCGCCTCTTCGCGGGGCTCCAAGTGCTGCCCCGGACCCACCGGCCGAGTGGAAACCGAAAGCGCCAACGCGGGGCAGCTCCTGCCGCGGCGGACTCACCGCACAGCATGAAGAGCAGCACGCAGGCCAGGGTGGCCACGATCACCAGCAAGGTCAGCCCGATGCTCTGCCACATAGCGCCGCCGCTCCGCCGCCGCCGGGGCCCGGCCCGGACCCCTGGGCCCTCCCGGACCCCTGGGCCCTCCCGG
>JAWLRI010000937.1:150588-161438 GCA_034781795.1 Crypturellus tataupa | reverse complement strand
GGCCGCGGCGGCAGCGTCACTGCCAGGGCGGCGGGCGGGCCGCCAAGGGCGGCGCGGTGACGCACCCGGCGGCGCGCGGCGCACGCTGGGAGATGAAGTGTATTCACCCACCACCCAGCGGCGGCGCTGCGGCGGCCGGGACTACAAGTCCCAGCATGCATCGCGCCGCCGCCTCACGGTGGGACGGCGCCCACTGGCCGTTGCGGCCGTTACGGGCGTTGCTGCCGGGGTGCGGGAGGCGGGTGCCGTCCTGTCATCGTGGTCTGAGCCCGGCTCCTTTTCCCCCTCCTTGCCGCCCTGTGCTTGCTCTGTGAGCTGAGGCCCCGTTTAGGTACCTGTGCCAGCCCAGCGCGCTCTGAATTGCACCTGACCTCGGCGCTGGTCGGCTCTTCATGCTGCGGTGATACATCAGAGCCGGGCTTTCCCCCTAAAATGGGTTCGGGGATAGAGATAGCTTCCAGGAATCGGGAGGTAAGGGCTTTAACCTGGGCTCTCACATGGATTTTGCCCTTAGCGCTGAAATAAGGTAGCAGCCTTCTGCGGTGGGGTTACTACACAGCTGAGAAATATGTATTTAAATGCAGTACTACAGAAACCTAACAATCCTCCAAGATGGCACCATTACAGTAAGATGTTAGGGAAAGCACATCTGCTTCTGTTCCTTTTATTTATTTATTTCATCTTCACCTTAAATGAAGCTAAAATCTTTATTTTTTTTCCTCCTTAATGCATCAAAATACCAATAAGTCAGAATTACATCCATGCAATCTCCCATTCACATTCCTAAATCTGCTATTAATTCACCAGTATTCTGTGTTTCCACTCAAATGTCTCGTATGCCAACATTCCCACACCCGTTTCTCATTCTTCTGCCTAACCCACTTATTGTCTCACAAACGTCACTTGACTTGAAACACCTTTTCTGTTATTTCTCAATAGCTTTGTACTTTGACATGTTCCTCATCTCAAAATGACACTGTAATTCTAGCCTAAGCAGTTGTTAAACTTTATTAAGTAACACTGCTTCTATATACACAAACAACAAAACAATAACAGTTATTAACATATTAACTTTGAAATTTTTAAATTGCCTTTACTGTCCTATGTCGCTAATTTTTTATCATTTACAGCTAGACTAAGATCTGTTAGACTGTCCCTTTACTTTAAATAGCTGTTGCATTTTGAGTCTATTAAAATATATCTATCATCCTACAGTCCCAACCTATTTTACTAAATAGTACACATCGCATCTCTAAGCAGTGCAGAACTACCCAGCATCCATAATTGAAAAAAATAAAGGCATCTTGGGATAATAAATTTTCATAGCATCCCAAGCAGTATACAGGAAATAATGATGAAAACAGGTAACAGGAGGATTAGCAACAGATAGAGGGACTTGTAATCGACACAGGTTCAGTTTGGATGTCCCTTTCTCTAGATCATAAGATGTAAAATGAAGCTGCCTCGAGCTTGAATTTACGGCATCTCCAAATAGTGAATGTTTTTAAATAGTTTCAAGGAGTGGGCCTATATACGAAAATAGCTATGATTTTGTTCATTGATACTGAATGTTTTGAAACACCCATTACAATTGTGCCAAATTATACTGCAAGAAATTTAATTCTCCTATAGAAATAGGAAAAAATTATCAGGAATATCAAAAATGCTTTCCAACAGCAAAGTTTGTTACCTTGAAGAATAATTTCCATTTCAGATCTAGTACCTGTGACTTTTTAGCCTTTATAAAGAACTAGAAAAACATGTTCTACTACACAAGGGTAATGAAGTAAGTTTTGTGAATCATAATTTGCTTAAATCTGAGGACAACATAGAGCCCAGAAGTTTTCAGAATCTTTCACTGCATGATTAAACTTGAAGCATCTCACTTTCTGCCTAATTTCTTTAAGGTTTCTCATCCTTAGGTAGGATGTAAGACATTCTCAACTGTCACTCCCTCTGTCTCCAGTCAAGGAATTTTTGTGGATGAACTACTGAAATTGTCATCAAGAAAAACAACATGGAAGTAAAACTGACTTTCTAACATAATAGTTGAGGCACTTACATAAAAGATAGAAGTTTGAATCCCTACAAGCACAAGCAGGGAATAACTGGATGTTACATTGTAATCAAACCACAAGAAAAAGTAAGAAGAAACACTTCCTCCTCCCACAATTTGTTAAATATGATCTTTGTTTTCCTATTTTTCAGAATACATGAAGTAAAAGCTTTTATGTAGCTACACAGAACTTGTGTCAAAGTGAACTCATTCACAGATCTTTCTCTGGAGGTAAAAAAAAATAAAATAAAAAACAAAACACACCTAAGCATTGAACGTATTTTATCCAAGACTATTGCTCTGACCAGAGTTAAACTACACATGCACGTGCCTCTGCCTGTCATTTCGTGTGGTAATGTGCCAGAAATCTGCACCAATACCACTGATGGTGATGAATTTATGATGACCTACCACATGGATATTAATATTTTTCAAAAGTCTGGGCAAACACACCCAAGGTAAAAAAAAAATCATTAAAAGAGTACACATGTGGATAGAAGAGATTTTTTTAGTCACTGAAGGTCAGAAACAACTTAATACAAATCTAAACTTGCTCTACCACCTTCCTTGTGCAACGTGGAGTTACAGAGCTAAATGTAGCTCATCCTTTGCCTGAAGAGGATGGATAAAACTCATCGGTGATGTCGTAAGGAATGTGTATCCACTATCTTGCAACATCTGGTAACTGCATGGCATCTATAGTCTATGTTCAATACCTTTTTCTTATGATGTTTACCACTGATCAAACCTTCCAGGTCTTCCCTCTCAGTGTATATGACCACCAAGGCATCAAAATAAGTGTTGCAGGCAGGGAAGGGAGCACGGCATGAGGCTGGTGAACCCACCTTTCTGAGGGCCTCTGTAGGAGGGACATGAGATCAGGGGTCAAGACAGATATTAAGCAATTGTGTTTCAGCTATAGGAAAGCATTGGAGATAAAATATTTGCAGTATTGCATTATTCCAAAAGAGGGTGCTAAAACATAAAATTTACTCAAAAAAATCCCCCAAACTATACAATTGCTCAAACTGGCACCTCCTCCAGCACAAGCTTGTGGCTTAGCTTTTACTTTACATGCCTCATCTGGTGATTTAGTACAAGGCCTAGTTTTAGGTGTGCAGACATGTTGCCCCAAACGCAGATTCAGGAACCAAAAGCATAGAAGAAATGACTTTACACAAAGAACTAAGTAAACCAGAGAAAAGCCACAACTCACTGGGTGAATGGAACTTGTATCATGTTTAATTACATAACCACCCATAACAGCACCAGTAGTACTGAGATCTTTAGATACATGACCACACTCCTCTGACAGTAAATTTGGCAAAAGCGTAACAGAAGAAAGAGATCCTGTTTGATCTGCTCAAGGAAACGAGACATTTTCCCACTGGCTTGAAAAGATATTTACTCACTGGGCAAATTCTTGAAGACAGACAAGTTCTGAGTTTAAATTCCAAGTTTTGAAGACCAAGTGATCTCACTTTTCCACCCCAAACTGTGTGTAACCTACTGATTTTGACTTAACAGGACCTGAGAGTTGCTGTCTCTCAAAGAAACCTAATAGTGACAGTTGGCTGATTAGTGGTACCTCGTCCACCTCATTTCGTGTTGAGTTGCAAGCACAGTGGGAGACCTGGCAGTTTGAAAGCCAGTGCAATGCAAAAGTTTCACTCCTCTGGAGGTACAGATATTTAATACTCATGCAATTCTGACTTTTTCTCTCCCTTCTTGCCTTCCTTTTCCACTACCCCATACCCCAGCTCTTGATTCTGTCCTTCTCCTCCTATAGTACTCATCCTGCTTGAGTATCCCAAGGCACTGCCTGTCAAACTGCTCTGTGAGGAAGACAAGTGTGGAGTCTGCTCTGCATACAGGAGCTGTGCAGAGCATGCTATGAATTGACAGGTTCCTGGGAGAATCCAGCTATCAAAATGTCTAAGCTGAGGCTGGGCTTTTGATTTCCTAGGGGGACGTATGTGTTTGCCATAGCTGGATTTATGTCTGTCAAATATGGCAGGTGATTATTCTATGAAATTTCAGCCCCTCATTCCAAAAGAGGGAACATGTTCAAAGGATTTGAATAGGAAAAACTGTATTTTTACCTAACATTGTTTTGCAAGGCAGCTAATCTACATTTAATGATGATAATGATGATAATAATAATAGTAATAAAGCTTGCACCAGGCACTTCATATAGAAAGCTTCTAAGCTTCATTTTTTTTTCCAAAATCATAGCAATGAATAAAATAATAAGAATAAAAAGGGTCTTACGAAATCATCAACTAATCAATGGTTTGTAGATATTAATCATTAACTAATCAATGTCTTAAGTATTCTAGATTACTTAATAATTTGCTTCTAAATTTATTAAACTAATTTTAGAAGCTTGCTGACTTTTATTTTAAAGCTCTTTTCCCTTTTCAGTGAAACAAAATATCACTTTTCATTTCAATGGAAAAATGTAAGAGGAAATGGACCTAAATATAACTCCAAGTCTGGCACAGAAAATCAAAGGCTGTTTGATAATATCTAATGCAAATGAGCAGTCCAAGCCCAGTTCACACACAAGATAGATGTGATTTGCAGCTGGGTTTTTCTTCTCACATCTTAGACCAGGCAGATCTTAGCTGCATACCGAGCTAAGCAGATGGGTTACAAGGGAGCCTTCCCACTAGCTGGCTTTGCCAGCAGGAAGGCTGTCTGGGACTGCACTGCTTTCAGTAGCTTTCCCTCCTGCCCATGGACCATCTTCCAAAGGTGGCCTTAGCCTGCGGCTAAGGGATCTGCACGCGTAGAAATGGCTCAGGTTATTTATTAAACTTCAAGTAAGCAATGAGGTTTTTGACTCCTCCTCCTTGAATGCTGTTGGACACATTTGGCTTCCAGCGTAGGGAAAACTGCTGACTGTGAAGAGAATACAAGTTATATAACTATCCTTGGTCCCTGCACTTTAAACTTTATGCAAGTAAGGCTGTTGCCATCAAGAAGGGAAAACAAAATCAGCAGAAATAGCGAGCAGCTTTCCAAAAGACAGACCCCACCATAAGGAGGTCTTGGGAACCAGCAAGCTCTTGTGTAAAACATAGCATCAGTCCCAGCAGCTTCCCTCTCCATTCACAACAGCAGCCTGATCAGAAGAGAAAAATTATGGACAAAATGTAGGCACATCTGCAGCACACCGGAGTGGAGCAGCTGGCAGAGAGCACGTGCCACCGCTTGAGGGGCTTTAGACACACGCTCCCTACGGCATTGTAAAGCCTTGGGGTCCTCCGGGGTAAACCTATGCAATCTGCACAGCTGTTTTCATAGAATAAAGTACCAGCAGTAGGAAATACTTGTTATGCATGCAGTTCTCCTAGTTCTGGTTTGCTTTGCATAGGATAAAATTCCCTAGAGAAAAGGGAGGATGCGTTTCTCTTCAGCTGTTGCTATAGCAATATTAACCCTAGGTTTCCATCCTGTAGGAGTATTCATATTTCTTTTAAATCCAGCAAATCTAGGAGCATACTTGGATACATGAGTACTTGGATAAAATTCCCCTGAAATTATCTGGAGTTTTACTACAGCCAAAATAGGTGCAGAGCTGTAAGATTTTGCTTCTATTTCATTTACGAATAAGACAATCTTTGCTATAAATTCTCCCAGAGATGCTTAAAAAATGAGAAAATATGGACAGTAAATTGCCTTTCCTTGTTATAATATAGAAGTTATATATAATATGTATTGCATAATGTAAAGGGACATAAAGGGACAACTGCTCCCTCTGGACTCCGCTCGCCTTTCACATCTATAATGATGCGATGTTGGCAGCTTGTTTCAGCAGAATTGTTCCAGGGCTTTATGAGGCCAAAATTTGGCACAGGTGAATTTATTATTTAGTCTGATCCTAAAATACATTATTTATTATGACTGTACATTTAAAATGAAATTACACTCAGAGGAATATTTTCCATTTAGGGAGGCAACTATTAAAAAAAAAAAAAGAAAAAGAAAAAGAAAAAAAAGAAACGAAGAACAGCATTGCTTCTTGATCCGTGACTGAAAGGAGGCAACAGAGATGTGTGATTGAGGCTTACTTACAAGCACTGCTTAAACATGAGTTGGCTCGTGAGTTGGACATCACAATAAATGGTTCCCTCTGGTTTGCTTTCTAATAAAACGATGTGGAAAAGAACTATTCCCTTCTATTAGTAATAATAAATGATTGTAAATTCTTGCAGTTGTTTGTTTTGTAGAACTGTCACTGCTCCGTTGATCTCAGAAGCTGTGGGATTTCCTAGAGATATTAGCACTGTTATTTATTACATAATCCAGTACTGCACTTTAGTCCACTGCAGTCTTGTCTAATGCTCCAGGGAGCATCTGCAACCAGCAAATGTCTCCCAAGCTTGTTGTCAAACATACAAATCATAGAACAGTATCTGAAAAAATAATCTCTGTGTTCTCAAGGTAGAAGAGCTGTTTGCCAGAGCCCTTGTGGTGATGGTAATAAAGTCATTTATGAGCTGTTTCAGCTAACATTGCCTTCCTCTGAGCAAAGTCATGATGTATTTCTGCAATCCTAGGCTAAGACCAAAGGTTCCTGCCCTATCTGAACATGTCAATATTCATTTTTGTGAGGATCTGTGATATGCAGGTCACTGGTAACCAGTTCTGATATCTGACCTACGAGGATGTGCCAATAGCTTCCATAGCCACATGTGTTCACAATTTATTGGGACTTCCAGTCACAGTAACTCATCAGGGTGTCTCTTTAATAAAGCTTTTCACTTTCTCACTCTTCAAACTTTTTCAAAAGTTTTCAACCTTTATAAAATTTCAGGTTCAGGTTTTAAAGTTCAGGTTGGTCAAAATGCAGACCCCTTTGCAAAGCAGAACTTTTGGACAGCTTAACCGAGGTCCTTTGCCTTCCAATTCACAAATTTCCATGGCCTGTTGAGCAGGATATTAGTGAAGGCAGAGCTTTACTGAAACCTATCCATCCTTCTTGTGCCTATCCATCCTTCTCTGTTGTCATCTTCTGCAGCTACATTACTCCTATTAATCAAATTTTAAATTTTTGTTTGACTTCTGTTTGATCATTGACTCAGAAAAATGAGTTCTTTCCAAGACTGTTGAGGACCAGTGATAATACCCTGCTTCTGTTTGGTTCCAAACCAAAGCATCATATTTGTGAATGGGAATCTTATACATGATTTGGAAGCTGTCATATAGGTCTGTGAAATACCTGGTACTAAAACCAGTCCAGCTTTGTCTAAAATCTAAAGAAACTGTCCCCTAGAAAGAAAATGGGATACATATATACATATATATATATATACACACACACACACATATATATAAACACTGTGTTTTTCTAAAAACATTTATCCAAATCCTACTTATGCTTCCAGTATGAAAGTATTTACTAGTCCCTCTTTTTCTTGGAATTTCTCCCCCTACTGAGATTGGAAAGCATTCTTATTCTACGTTTTTAAGATTCCAGTTTTCCCTCTATTGACTAGTAAGTGTTCACTGATTCCTAAAACCATGCATCTTTGCCCAGGACAAGGTGGATTTTCACAGGGACATGAATGATGTAACGGTTAAAATTACCTTATTTTTTTGTATTTTTTTCCTGCTAAGGATTTCTTGGAAAATCACCTCATTTTTTTCCAGCTCCTGTTTGAAGTACATCTGCCTGGTGACATCAGGGTGGTGGCTTCTCTGTTGGTTTAAAAGGAAAAGGCCTCCTTGCTTGAAGCCGCTCCTCCAGGATCTTCCGACACAGCAATGCCTGTGGCTCCTGCAAAGTTTCCCTTTGAGCCTGAGCACTGTTACCAGCTTCTTTGCCCTTGCTGCTCACCTGCCGGTATCAGCCAGAAGATGAAATCCTGTGTGGTTCTGGCATCTTCCCCAAAGCCTGGGCAAGGCCTTGGTTTATGTTCGCTATGACTTTGCAGCAGTAGCGCTGTGGGGAGCTTGTCTCTCTCTGGATCTTGAGGCGAGTCCCATCTGCCTGCCATGTCGCAGCTCCACGTACCGTCTCCATCCAAGGTCTCCTTCTCGGCACCTTCTGGAACACAGGATTCGTCTCCACAGAATCCAAGAACTTCCCTCCTCTGCACACGTTGCAGCCTGGATTGGATCCTCAGCCAGTGCCAACTGCCTCATCAAGCCTAATGTCCATGTGGAGCCTGGAGGACGCCCGCTTCTTTTTTGTCCAGACACTAACCATAGTTGATGAGTCTTCCAAAAACATGATACTCTCTCCCATACCCACCAAAACTTCTTGTATCTTTGTCGCTATTGCTGCTTTCGTGTTGGAATTTCACTCTCACAGGTGTTTGCTTCCCTTCCACATGAAGTATACCACTGTTCTCAAACTGAAGAGTTTCTTGACCAAGATCATCTATCTGAGATACCTGACTGTTCTTCAGAACCTTGTGTGCTTTATGATAATCTGCATTTAGAGATAGAACTCATTCAGACTTGAATGCTTTCCTTTTTTATTTTTTTTAAATCAAATTCTATGATTTCACACAGCTGCTGTCACACAGTGATTAGGCAGGTTCACCACATTTCCTCCAGGTATTAGGGGGCCCCGGCAGCCCACAGCTCAGCGTGGCACAGTTGCCTGTGAAATGTGGGGCAGCCGGCCATGCAGATGTAACCTTCGCAGCACCCGCCGTCCTCAAGCCAAATCCCTGCAGCAGCTGGGCGGAGGTTGCTGCATATTCATCCTAACACCATTTCTCCCAGCATCAAGTGCTGTTCTAACTGCCTCCGCTTATCTTTCCCTGCTCCCGGGGAATTTCTGCTGCAACTAAGCCATTCCATTCTTCCACACCTGGAGTTTTCTTGGCTTTTTCTCTCAGCAGAGCTTGTCATCCAGCAACCATTCAAAGCCCGAATGTCTGGCGGGGTCTCCTGTGCTCACTGCCTGGCACCCAGCAAAGGGATCCAGCATCACGCTCCATTCAAAACAGCTGAATCCAAATCCTGCCACAGCCCTTAAATCTCCAAATTCAGGTCATTAGATAGCTGTTAAAAATACCCATAATACTATTACAGCTTTTAAATGCCATCAAAATCCTATTTGCTTCCTATTTGTGAATTCATTTGGAGACACTAGTGTTTTGATAAAAAATAAAATTGCTAAGATGGAAGGAAATTAGTATTACCATGAAGTTTTCAGTACAAAAGACTCAAGAAATCAGAAACTGTACATTTTGCTAGTTTTTAACAAGCAATTTCTTTCTGTTTTAGACAAAAGCAGGGGTAAAGAAAAGATGCTTTTTACTACCACATTGTTAGAGCTGGGTTTGACTCGAAACACCAAGTCCATCCTATTTGAAATATGATGGAACTGAAATAAAATTTTGAGGCCGAGGCATTCTGAAGCGTGGAGTCATTCCCATGTTCTCTCGCAGTCAATTTTCACCTGCTCCTTGCTTTACAGGACCTGTAATTTCTAGGACAAGGAGGGACAATTTTCTGCCCAGGTGAACACTTGTCTGGTGCCAGAGCGGTCATGGGAAATCATTTCTCTTCAGGATTTCAACCTGGCCGGTAGTAACAGAGATAGAGTTAAACGAATGACCCACCGTGAAGATGAGTAGAAGGAAACCTTAGCAGGTCAACGGCACGACTTAAGGCAGTTCAGGGCAGGCTAACCCTCTGGATCTGGGGAGCTCAGGCCAGCAACTCGGCGGTTATGAACCCCAGCGAGAGGGAACGTGGGGACAGCTCCTCCATGGGGCTCCGGGCAGGCGAGCAGCGCCCCAGGGACACCCCCGGCGCCCGGCCCGTCTCCGCATCCGCATCCGCATCCATGGGAAAGCCGGGAGGGCGGAAGCGCTGTGTGAGCAAAGGGCCTATGGCAAAGGGAGCCCCGGGGCTTGGAACAAGACGTGGGCACCAGCGCGCTCTGGTTCCTGAGGGAGGGGGCTGCTCTGCCCCACGCGTGGGCCCCCCTAGCTCGTCCCTCCTGCCCTTCCATCGGGCCAGGGGAAAAGGGTTCTTTGAGCGGGCCGGGGGGAAAGGCGAGGGGAGCTCTGCACGGATGTGTCACCTGTGACAACTTTTCACTTATAAAATAAAAATGAGGAATTTTAATATTTTAAGAAGGACTGTTTTGATTCACACTGCAAAATCTGTTTTATTAACAGTGAGAAAAGCAAGTCGTTTCCAGCAAGCTCTGCTAGTCTGGGGAGATGTTTTGTAGCAGGTAGGACTGTTCAGATTTGGAACGTGCATGGGTTTGAAATCGTGAGGTTTGGCGCTCACTTTATTTGGTTATGTGTCAGGGAGACGTGTATCGGATGTCATGACACCTGTCACGACGAGGCTTGGCAGCACCTGCCCGGTGTGATTTTGGCCCTGTCCCTTAGCCAGGTTAAATTATCAGTGTCTCGCACCGCGAGTGACCGCGGTGACCGCTACCCCGGCCCGTGGATGAGCATCCCTGGGGGGTGCCAGGGGGTGCGGTGGGCACACCGGCCTCGCCTCTCCGGGCACGGCGGTGGGGAGACGTAGGCCCTCAAGTCGGAGATCTTCAGCTGCAAATATGAGCACGGCGGGTAGGGAGGGGGTGGCAGGACCCCAGCAGGTGCCGCCACCCCTCCCAGAGCGGCAGGACACTCCTCCGAGCTGACTCTTCCCAGGATTTTTCAAACCCCGAGGGAAAACCCGGATGAACGCGCCCCGCGCCCCCGCCCCGCCCCCACACGACCCTGTCCCCGCGGTTCAGACGAGCCCCCAGCCCTGCGGCCACGCTCCGCTGCCGCCCCGACACCTGCCTTGTGCGGGTTGG
>JAWLRI010000937.1:82796-138861 GCA_034781795.1 Crypturellus tataupa | reverse complement strand
CAACCCTCCTGCACACGCAGGGCCACCTAGAGCACGTGGCACAGGACCACATCCAAACGGGTCTTGAAGATCTCCAGGAAAGGAGACTCCACAACCTCTCTGGGCAGCCTGTTCCAGGGCTCTGTCACCCTCACTGTCAGAAAGTTTTTCCTTAAGTTCCTGTGGAACTTTTGATGTTCCTATCCTAACATTGTTTATTTGCTCTTAGAAGGGTCCATGAAGTATTCCTCTGCACATAGTTAGTAGCTATAGCAAATTAAAAACATTTTAATAGTATGAAGTAAATAGGAGTGAATTCCAGAAGTTCGGACTATATATGGAGGGCATGGATAAGTGGTGCAAGCAAAGTGTGCTGTATTTCATTTATTTTCTTATGGGCTGCACTATTATAAGCCCATTCTACTCCATATACCCTGACATATGACTCACTCAGTGATGTGGATTGGAACATGTTAATTGCTTATATAACTTTTTTATATTGGAATTTGGTAGTTAATATCTTAGCAGTTGAGGTTCAGACTAAAGGGCTAAAGTTCCTAAGGAGCTGCTGGTAACTGACTGTCAAAGAATGCAAGATGCATTTTTATTTCTTTATATGCAAGGGCTTATTTTCAGGTTTGTCCAGAGAAACTGGAAATTCTAACCATGCTGGTTTTCAAATACTCCTGTCTCATTCTTCTCCTCTTCTCGTTCTTCTCCCCCTCGGGTGGACAAATGCCCTGGACAGCACTGCAAGCAGCTGTCCAAAGTCAGGCAGAACCCTCGTACTGGAGAGCCATGCTCAGGAAACACATGGTAGAAAATCCCTTACGATCCTCCCTGCCTGCAACAGGAGGGCAGCCCCTTGCACATTAGTCCCCTCTGTGGGGACAGAGTGTTACATTACAGACGTCTGGGATAGCAACCAAGAAACCTACTTTTTAGGCATAGAGTACTCTTTGTCTTATTGCACTGCCAGGATTATGGGAAAACCAAAGCTCTCGCCTTTGGGTTTCTTTTTTTGTGTGTGTTTTAAGGTTCATTGTCCAGCAAGCCATGAGATCCTGTACACAGGCTTAGACTTTATTATTCATCTTAGATCTTGAAGTCTGTTACAGTGGAAAATTGAGAAAAGATATTCACAGAACTACAATCGTTGTGTTGTCTGTTTGTCTTCCTTTCTCCAGAAGAATTTCTGAATGTGTATGCCAAGTACAAAAAAATGTTCTGCATGCATTATTCTGACTTACAAAATAAGCTGCTCAGCAGTGCTAAAATCCTTTTCTCTCTGCAAATACTTGGGAAAAAAATTATCATGACATGGCATATGCAGAGAACTGATGCAACTTGCAAATGCATTACTCTAACTCCTCCCTACCATTGCACTTACTGCCAGTCCCCATCTTGTTTAATCATTGATTAAATTTAGATTTAGGATGTAAGCTTTTTGCAGCGAAAGTGTGTAGTAGAATACATGTAATACACAGGGCACAAGCTGTGAGAATCAGGAATTGTTTTCGCACATTACTGTGCTAGCGCTGAATAGTCTGGTTAATCGAAAGCTTTAAAAGAGTAATTACCCCTCCTTACTGTTGTATTTTCACTTGAAAAGGGCAATGACCCTCTCTACTATGAGCCTATACTCTCACAGGGTAATTGCCTATATTGCTCTCACATCATAGGAAGTGATGAGCACTCCTTCTTCATTAAATAGTTGATAGTTAAGCATTGTTAATTAAGGCTAGCTGTTTGGAAGGAGGCATGTTAAACTGTGGAGGCTTTCATATCGCTGGTGTAAAATGAATTCTGGTATTTATCTGCCTACCCAGCTCCTTCTAAAAATCAACAAGAGCTGAACAGACTAATTAAGCTATTGTAACAGAATTAATCTCTCTATAAAACCTCATTATGGTTCTTTGCTTGTAGCTTAAGGACCTTTCTTCACCAGCGGGAACTTTCTGTATTCAAGGCAGGACTGGTTCCAAAAGACCATTGCTTTGCCTGGGAAAGCTACTTATTAATGCAGGCTAATAGGAGAATGCAGATTTTTTATCTACCCTTCCATTTCTGACTCTCTTGTGTGTGTTTGTTTATCCCCTCACAGTTGTAGAGACAGTCTTGTCACATCATCGCTGACAGGAATTATGTTCCATCTCAGCATGCGCTGTGATTTTAAATCTGATTCTTAGAGCAAAGGAAAAATGAGGTCAATAATTGCTACCATTTTCTTAGGAACTGACAGGCCACATCTAAGGTCTCCCTAGAGAAATCTTCTTTAATTACAAGTTAAGCTGATGTTCCCCTGTGTAGTAGGTAGAACTGAGCAGGATTACTTTTAAAAGGATTGTACTGATCTGCTTTGGTGACAGTTTCATTTTGCAACTCTGATAATAAGCAAGCAGATGGATTACAAAGACATGCAAATGTATATGACAGCCATATATTGTAACACAACAGCCATATCAGCCACTATCCCTCACCTGCCTCCTTTTAAGATCAGATGAATTCTAGTTTAAGCACTGAGATTGCCATGATTTATTTAGTGATTACTTAATTATAATAAACAGAGAAAAAAAATTTGGAAATTGTAGAGGCAAATCCTGCAAGCAGTGTTTCTAGAAAGGGATTTTTTCATCCAAGAGATGATATTACCAATCTTTGAAAAGACAAAACGATGAATAATGCCTAATAGGCTGAATATCTTCAAGTATTTAAGTTATAAATAGATTTTGGAAAATGTAGTTAATTTGTTCTTAAATCACATTCATGTTAACCCATGAAATGGTGGTGCAAAAAAGCTTCCAGATGCTTTTTCCTCATATTTAAGAAGTAATCAGAAAGCTGATTTATTTTGTAAAACCAATTTATCTTGCAATTATATATGACCTGACAGTAACATGGCTGATAGAGTCAATAGCCAGACTTGACTTATTCCATGCAAGAAATTAGTATTTCATGTTCAATACACCAGGAATCACGGAGCAGACTAGATGCAGACTGAGGTCTGAAATAGCTCATCTGTGTACTGAGGGCACAATCTTAAATCTAGTTGCTTGTAAAAGGTTTTCACACACAAAAAAATGTTCCGCTTCTTCAGATTTACTCACCTTTAACTCCAACCATGCTCTTCCCTGACTGTGAGTCCTGACAGAAGGCAAAAACAGATATTTCTCTTCCTAGGTCCTCATTCCCATCCATAGGCTGAGCACACGTAGTACCCAGTGGGACTACAAATCTGGATGAAAAAGGGAGCTCGTAATAAATAAAATAGGATCCCAAAGTGAAGGAGCCTAGTTATCAATGCCATTTCTGCAGAAGAGCAAAGCTTGGAGTGCAGTTGCTAGTCAGCTAAAGAGCTTGAACTCCACTTCTTATGAAAGTACTTTATGCACCAGCGAATGAGTTGTAAAACTGGAGAGCGTTTCTCCAAAGTCTCCTCTCTGTAGGGGCCTTTTACATAGAGCTGAGGTGCTCGCGCTGTGCCGACTCGTATATCAACCCCCAAAGATGGGGAAACAAGTGTCAGGAGTGCCACTAAGCAAAACACCACACAATTCACTTCTTTGCAAATTTAACTGCATTCAGCTGATATGCAATGTCTTTATTTCTTGCTCGTATATTGTTGCAAAGCTAGAGGTTCAGGGTAGGAGTTGTTACTCTACTGTGTCGCAGCTAGACACTGGCATTTTCAGAAAGATTTAAGAACTATGAAAGTTTCTGAAACCTTGCAGTACCAAGTGTTAAAACTCAGTCTTTTGGAGAATAGTAAAAAATGTGTTTGGGGGTATTTTTATTGGTTAAGAACAGAGATTAAATATGTGCACAAAAACACTTCTAGTTAGATCTTCAATTTATGTGACAGCTTTTGCGGAAAGGTGAATGTTGGGACAACTCAGAATTATTATTATTATTTTTTAAAACCTCCTTAGATGGTTAAACCATCTTTCGTGCTCCTCCTTTCTCATCAAAAAAGAAAACGTTACCATTATATAAGTGTTTGTTTTAGAGATGCATAACAACAGAAGACGCCTGTACATTCAACCCTATGAACCCAGCTAGGACAAAAAGTCAGCAGCAAGGATGGCTACTGCAGCTCTAGATAAGGGTGACACTGATGACAGCTGGCACAGGGTGCGTGTCTGCCCGCGGTTACGGCCGGTGAACACGATGGAGGGCAGGCACGTTGGGCAAAAGGCCAAGTATCACTTGCCTTCTTGGGTAGGTCTCCCTGCGCTGGCTCACTGGAGCCTTGTCTGAAGCACCAAACCTCCTAAAGCAGATGCTGGCCCCTCTCTGCTCCAGGATGGCCTGCTGCAGGCAGGGAATGTCAAGCCCAAGAGGCATTTTCCTTCCTGCTCCCGTGATTCCCAGAAAAGGCAGGTTCAGCTTCTGAACAGATCTACTGTGAGAGCCCCCTCTGCAGCAAGCCAAGCCCCCCAGCTTCGAGGGGCACCTCTGCAAGCCCCCTGGCAAACTCTCCAGGCTGTTTGCCCTGGCGTGACTGTGGTGGTACCTATAGCCAGCTGTATAGATTCCCTTCAGACTGGTTTGACTGCCAGTGCCTGAGGGCTACCTGTGCCCCCAGGCATCGACCGGAGACCACTGCAGGGTACATGTCACTCTGGGGGCCTGAGAGAGCTCCCCGCAGCGCTACCCCAGCGCGAGGGAGCAGGAGCAGCCGGGGCTCTGCGTTTAGTAGGGCACTGTTTCTATTAATGCTCTCTGTGAATAATACCCCGAGAGCCCTAAGATGTCTAAGCAGGGGGGTTAAGAGGTTTGTGTCCTCTCACTCTAATGTAGGCCACCCAAACTCGTGCTCCACATAGGAGCGTGTGGAAATTTTTCAGCCTTTGAGGCAGTCTCTTCTACTCCACCTTGCCCTCTTACCAATACCTGCTCTCACTAGAAAGAAAGCGTGCAAGTTTGTGTAAATCTAGGGTAATTAGCCAGTAGAAGAGATGATGAAGAACTTGGTCATTCTAACAATGTAGAAATCTAGCTGCTCTACTGGAGATAGAAATTAATTCAGGGCAGTTGTATGACCTACTGCATGTCTCTTCCAGCTTTATTTTTTGGGGAGAAGCCTTTAAATCTGGTCATCACAGCTGTTAGTTTGAGAGCCTTTGCTGTATTTCTGTAGTGGGCAATTAAAAGGGATGTTTTCCGAGCTCACTCTTCCTCTAATATTCCAGTACATCTTAGGGGAAAAAAGGAAACAGCAGGAAACAACATTGGCACAGATGACACCGCTTGTGAGTGGTGTTATTCACCATATATATATGAATACAGGAAAACTTGCTTGTAGGTGTACTGACATGGGCATCTTGCAAAAATAATGATATTATTAATAATAATAATAGTAGTAATAATTAATAGCTGTTTTTCAACCTCTTAAAGAGAAGAGGGACACTATCAAGGAAGAAAGATTTCCACTGCTGCATTACAATGAACTCTGACAGGACAGTGACCATTTTGTGTCCCAATACTGAGCACTGGTAGAGAAAAGGCACCTCTGAGATACTGTTCAGGGAACAGCCGATGACAGAAATTAATTCAAGAAGCTCCCCCTGCTCTGTGACAGAGTATTTTTAGGGTTTCCTTCCTGTCTGTACTCTAAGAAAGAGCATTGCAAGACTGCCACTGCTTACACACATGGGAGATCAAACCTCCAGACCCTTGGGCCCCAAAGAAGTCTTTTTGCATTGGAGAGGTCACATTTAGCTACGTCTTTCCACACGCACCAGCTTCAGAATTCACACATTGATTTTTCATATCATAAATCACAAGCCACTGTACTTATTAAAAAAAGCCATTGAAAATATAGCATTCACTGCCAGGCAGTCTAACCTCAGCAACCACAGAGGCTAATCTAAACTAAATCTAAAACTAAAATCTAAACATCTCCTATTGCTCTAAGGCAATCTCCTGCTTCCTGGTTCACCACTTTCCCCTATGGTGGCTAAATCTGCCCAGGAACAGCTACTGCTTTTGGCTGTGGACACTGTTCACGGAGCTGTTCTCCATCTCTGCTGGGGAAGGCAGAACCAGTCCATCTGTAGGCTCAGCTGTCAATGGACAGTGTAAGACTAAAAGCAAGAAGCCTGTTACTGTGTCAGCAGCAAGTTCAGCTCTCCTTGCACATTGAAACTTTCCTTTATAACTTTTTTTCACAGATTTGGAGTAGTCATTTGTGCTAGATTGCATGGTGTGAGAAAATAAAATATCATACAGATACAAAATAGGGAAATTTAAATTGGTCAAATTAAAAAAAAATCAAACAAAATGCGACTTTCCAGGAAGTCTTTGGGAAATATTACATATTTGCAATTATGAAGTAGTACTAGTCTTTGCTACTTTCAACATAGAGAATTAAAAATATTTGAAAATAAATAAATAGTGGTTAAGAGTAATTTTTTTAGTAATTTGCAAATCAAAATAACAACATCTTCAATTTCTGGTTTGCTTACAGTTTATTGCAAAAGGCTTTAGAAGAAAGGAAAAAGGCAGAGAAAAGAAAAACTTTAGTTATTTAATCATTTAATTTAGTCATTTTTTCAATTTATTACTAAAGCTGGAATAGCCTTCTGTTTTGGGGTTGAGTTTTTGTTTGGTTTTTTTGTTTGTTTTGCACCAAACTGTATTTTCATACTGAGGTTTTTGCCTTGAGTTAAAATATATTACACAGTTTGCATATCCAACCCAGAGGTACAGATCTTCTGACTCTGCAATGCTAACTACATCTTGAGATGGAATCACCAGTGCTTCTTTCTGTTAGCTCTCCTCAGCTGCCTTCTGTGAGATGGGACTGTTGCCAACCTCGGTGCCCAACAGATGCATCTTGCACAAGAGCCCTCCAGCCAGCAGAGTTTGATCTCAAATGCTAAAAAAGAAGACCTAAGAGGCAGTTGAGGTTAGATGTTACAGAATAAGATCCTAAATTCTGTCAGACTAGCAGCACTGTCGATGCCAAGAACGATGCTCTGTGCAACAGACAAAAAGCACAAAATACACATTAATATTAGCCTTGCTGCCCAACTATCTTGTTTGATAAGGGATATCACAGTGATTTTCTAGAGAGAATGGAATTCTCTGAGCATGTGTGTTTATTCAAGATGTTTTTAATTGCTTTTCTTTAGAAATACAGCAAAATGTTTTGAGCATATATGTACACTTAAACTACGCAGAAGCATTATTAAGGATTTGTTCTGAAAGCCAGAAATACAGTATCGCCTTTTGCAGCGGTGCTGACAGGAAGGTGATAAACTAGTCAAAGTAAGAGATTTATTTTAATTTTATTTTATTAAACTATAAGTACAAGTATTTGGTATGTAAATAAATGTGTTGAATTTAATAAAATTGTAAATCTACAAGACAGAGAAACAACATTATTTTATTCATTCCTGTAAGCTAAGATAAACTGCAAGATAGCTAGAAGAGAGACATTTGCTTGGGCATAGTGAAGAATTTATTTCTCCCGCTCTGCATTTTATCATAATTCTTGCCTGGAAATGACCCATGAAAAGCAAATCAGACACTGCAGGAATCCCATGCAAATTAAAGTAGACTGCAACAGGGCTGGGCACTGCCAGAACACTTCATTTTTTGTGTCATTTAAGCACATGCATAAGGAGTTGGATTTAGTTTCAGATCCCACTCATCTATTCAATATGCTGTCTCTTCATCTAAAAGCCAGGCATACAGACATAAGTGAAATGTCACACTGCAGATCAATGAAAACAATAGCTTATGCATAAAATAATCTTGATATTACTATTTTTAAGTTTACATTACACTCTTTTTCTTATAAATTATTTTAAATTCTATGATTTCTCCTTCTAACTCCATCTAATTCAATCTCTAAATTCCATTTAAATGCAGTCTTGAGTAGATTTGTCCACAGCATTTTAATATAAAATGAATATACATGGTTTATTATGTTATTCCTGACAAGTAAGATTCGCTTGTATAATGTGAACATTGAAGCAAGTAGCTTTGTGTACAAATCACACGAATATATTAAAGTATGATAGTAGAACTGCATAGCTCAAAGATGTAAAAAAAATGCAGGCAGCTCCTTTGCATAGATCCTGTATCCAGAAACATAGCAATTTCCTACAAGAGAAGTCATCCTTAGGTTGCTGGGGGTATTTGTAGCACTTCCCTCCAAGGCCAGCATTTAGGATGACTTCTCAAAGGCTATGAATTTCCTCAGTATGAGGAGCATAATGTAAGAGGAGGAGGAACACAAGGGTTCCCTGCCCAGACCAAAACGCAGCACTGGCTGGGGAAGCGCAAACACAGATCTTCAAACTGGCTGGCACGGAGATATCTGACATTTAAAGGCACGCTCAGCCCTCAGACAGAATGTCTGATTGAGGAAAGGATTGTGTTGATCAGGAGCTTCCAACTCAGTTCCCAACTTGCTATGCCTGCCAGTAGCTTTCAGTGCTGCTTCATGACTTCGACCTCAAAACACAACGCTCTGTAGCTCATCCCTCCTCTTCCTGCCTCCCCTTCCTCCCTCTCTAATTACCCTGAGCTGCATTAATGGAAGTTTAAGATTCCACTTACAGATTTTTTTTTAAAGGGAATAACTGCCTGATTTAGAGAAATCTCAGGTGATCTCTCCCACAAAATTTCCTTAAGAGCAACACAACGTGTTCTGCTCCTTATGCTGTCACTAGATCCTTTTGTGAAGCTGGTCGAAGGAACCACCAGATTTTTCCTACAAATACTGATTTCTGTTGAGAAAACAGAACAAACAAAACAGAGAGAGGCATCATTTCTAAAGAGAAAATGATATCCATCACGTATGGGTTTGCTGTGATAGCTGGGGTTTTCTTTCAGTTGTAAAACCTTCATCTTGAACATGATTCCCTTCCTAAAAAGCCCAGCTTTTGGCACTCTTTCCAGGCATGAGGCCTCTATTGCTATCTAGCCCACAATATGCCTTAGATTATTTTTTTTAGTAGACGTGATGTCTAGGTTACCCGTGAGATAATAGTGTTTCTGTCATGTGTTTGTTTTTAGGAGCACCTGAAAGCTTTTGACCGAGAAGTAAATGCATTTGTGGACTATATGTTTGGACCTCGAGGTAAGTTGTTCCAGCAACAGAGTATTTCTGAAAATATTCTTAGGATTTCAGCTTTTCATCCTACTCCAGATAAAAATGAATCCTGAAATTCTAATTTTTCCTGAAAGTGGAAGTTCTGCTTCAGGACTGATTCCCATTAATAAGCAGTTATTGTGTGTTCAAGCGTCCTAGGAAATGGGACAATCCAGAAGGATGCTCAGTGCGACAGCAGAGAAGGGATCTCAGCATCCAGGAAGACCATGTGCAAAATCCCAGTAAACCAAGAGGCAGGGTGGGCGAACAGCTACATCTTTCTTAATCTTGCTTTCTAAAACCGTGCAGACTCACACAACTACAGTGATACTTCAGCAGAGCTCACAGATGCCCTGTGCTCTGTTTGGTCTGAAGCAAAGTAACAGTCATGCCAGGGGAGCTAGAGCCAGGGAAGAGAGGCCCAGGAAAAGGAAGAAAAGGACTATGCCCAGCTGAGAGTAGATTGTCAAAGTCAGGGCTAGTATTACAAGTATTCATATTAGTATTCGTAGGGGAGAGAAAGCAACTGAAGGAGGAAGGCAGACTTCAAACTCCCAAGAAAGTCTTGATGCTGGTAGGGCTGCGTTTATGTTTTATTCAGTGTGCCCAGCCTCATGAATAGCCCTGCAAACCTTGAAGAAAGGCCAGAATCATTCCCCTTCTTTCTCTCCCCTGATTTTCATCCAATCTACACATTTCATTCATCAGCAAGACGACCTAAAATGGAAAGTCCTGGCCCTGGGTTCTTTTAAAGACCATCCCACATGTACAGTTTATGTCTTACATAGTACTTCCTGAAATAACACTGTCATTGTACTAGTTATAGTGGCTTAGGCTACAGAAGGAGAAAGAAATGGCTATAGCTAGTTCCTGGAGGCAATTTCTCCCCGTATTAGTAGTTAGAAAGTTAACATAGGCCACAGGGCTGCACTACTGGAGTAAGAGGTAGACTATCATAGATTTGATCATGATTTAGATATAAAGCTGCTTTTGGCCTCCATCTGTCACTGTGAGCGAGGCTCTGTACTCAAATTTACTACGACTTTTGCCTTTGAACTAACATACCAAGTCCTTTGGTTCAGGTAATAGAGACCACTTGAATGCCCATTGGTTTCATCTTGTAAACAAAAGTTAAAAGTTCGTTTGGTGTTGGTCCATGTAATATTATCTGAACTCAAGACATCATGCTCAAAAGGGGAAAAGACATACTGTTCTCTAAAAGAGCGTTTTTTCCAGAGCTTTCCTGTTCTGCGGGGTACTCTTTGGTTTTATACAAGGTTGAGAAGAAACATGGAATTGCAGCAAAGAAATCTAGTGGATTATTTGCCTTTTTTTTTAATCTGTTGAAGAAACAGAAGTGGTTGAGAAGAGATAAATTTCAACAAAACTATGATAAACTATCTCTGCTCAGCACCGGTACAAAACTGTTCAGCACCTCTAAAGTTCTGAATCTAACTTAGACGCCAGCTGGCCAAAGATGTCCAGAAACCTCGAATCAGAAAGTTTCTAACCCTCACTGATAAAAGCTTGGTGCTTTTAAAGGCCTGGGAGACCTGCCACTGATCTCAGGGGAGCCAAGACTTGATCCCAAGGGTCTGGCACATGATGGCCAGCAGCCGTGAATGAGCTCTTTCAAGAAGCCATCGGAGCTTGTGAGCGCCTTCCCAGGTTCCAGCACTTCCACACTGAGGCTTTATTCATTGCCTTGGTCCTGAGTTCAGATGCTGTATGGGTTCAGTATTGTACAACCAGTGCCTTCTCCCATTATTAATTTATCCTATTGATATGAACCTTTTATCTTACTTGAACATGAGGTAATGTACTGTCAGTCAACAGACGTGTTTTTGATCTCTCTCTATCTTCTGATAACCTTCTTTCTTGAAGTACATTTGCTTTCCTATTCCTTCCTGCCACATAAAAAATCTACTTCTTTGTGTGATCCAAGAGTAAGTGTAAGTGGAGACAAAGCAGTGTGCATCTTCAGGTTGCCAGCACTTCCCTAATAACACTATTACTCTTGATAAATTGTCTGGTCAGAGCCAGAAAATAATCACTAACAAATCATGCTTTAATAGTTTATGCTGGAGCTTAAAACAGAAGTTGTATAGACTTTAAATACACTGATCTGAACAAGCACAAGGAGTTCTGCTTTTGTATCCCACATTCTTCTACCCACTCATGGTGAAGTGAAAACTAGCTTTCTGGGGGCATACCAGGGCAGCATTCAATGCTGTTTTGTTTAATTTGTCATCTCATTTCTACCAGTTACTTTCCCTTCTTGAGCAAATACACTGTTTTGTTACTTGTGGGTGCCAACTGGTCTTTGTGCAAACAACCTTTATGCACCAAATGTTGAAATCCTTCCCTGATGTCAGGTAGGGAGACCTTCTTCAAATAGCAGTCTTGCTGAAATTTCTTCTTTCTCACAGTGTTACAGACACTGGGAAACAAGCTAGGAAGTGGAGGGAGGCTGAAATTATAAAGAATGCAAGTGTTCACAGTCCTGTTCATAAGCAAATTACTCTAAAACATGTAAAGTCTCGCTTTATATATACCTACCTATTGTATGCACATATTTATGTGAAAAGAATACTTTTGTTGGCAAAGTAATGTTGTAAAGTGTAACAGTTTATAAGTGCTTGATCACACTTGTTTTGTGCATCCTCCATTGCCCAGTCCTTCCCAAATTTAACTCAGTTAGTAGAAGCAGTAAAGCTGTTTCTCATGTGCTGTGAAAACCTTTGTCTTCTGTTATAATTTTCAACCTAATCTTGGTCTTTGTAAAAAGTAAAGTAAATAATTTAAAACAGCTTCTAAGATCAGATGCAACAGTGCAATAGCCTTTCACTGAGTGATTTCTTCACTTAGTTTGTAGCATATGACATATTCATAGTATCCTTTCTGAAAAACTAGACCAACCTGAAAGTGAAAAACATCAATTCATTATATGAATAGATATGATTTAATTAAATATTAAGTTAAAGGAAAAAAAAAGTGTATGATTTTTTTTTTTCATTTTCTTGTTCTATTAAAGAGAGTTAAGTGATCTCAGAACATTAGCAAAGTTTATGTGGTTTTCACTACACATATTCAAAATGAATATGTCCAGTTGGGGAGTTCAATACAACAGATAGTTCCTGGAATGTGCAAATCATGCAGACTCCTTCTTGTGCTTTTAGCAGCTCTTTTTGCAATGTACCATGCCCTACTTTAAGCAATGCTTTGGCAAAAGCTTTTTAATTGCTTCTTGTATGTATTTCTTTCCAGATACCAGGGTTAGAGGATGGTTCCTTCTGGACTCTTACCTTCCCACGTTTTTCCTCACTGGAGCATACCTGCTCTGCATATGGCTGGGCAACCGGTTCATGAAGAACAGGCCAGCTTTCTCACTCAGGGCTCTCCTCATTGTATATAACCTTGGGATCACGCTGCTCTCCTTGTACATGTTCATAGAGGTAAGCATAGAGCAATGTACTGATTTTTACAGAATTATTTTAGCAATACGTGGGCTTGCTATGAGATTTATCAGCAGCAGCAAGGCAACTTAACATCCAGAAAAGTTCCTGAGAAGGTTTGGTAGTTGATCAGTGACTTGTACAGTATCTTCTCATCTTAGATTTCACCATATTTTAGCTGAACAGCTGCTCAATTCAAACACATCACATGTCAGCACCCATAAATATGCCAAAGGATTGGGATTATATGAATATCTGTGGATTGTATGAATATCCATGGAAGGTTGTTCTTCGAACAAATGGCCATTTTAAAATGTGAACAGATTTATATAGGAGAACAAGTACTGAGTTATTTATGGAATTGGCAATTTAGTGTTATTGTGGAATACTACACCCTCCCTTGAAATCACAGCATCTTCAACCGCTGCACAGCAGCAGCAGCATATGGAGCCCAGAAAAGTCGCTTTTCCCAGAGCTGAAAATTAAGGTGAGGAACAGAATTTAACCATCACTGCGTTGATAATATTTGGAGCTCCCCATTTTAACCCTTGTGATAATATAGGTACTTTTGATATTAAGTTGTTATCATCCCTTGCTTGTGACCCTAAAAAGTAAATTCTAAAAGGAAAACAAACAAATAAACAAACACAGAACATTTTCTGCCTTGACTTAAAAGGTGACTCAGGGAATGAAAAGGCTGCCCTGGCTGAAGGATGCACTTGATTTTGCGGTGTGATTTGCAGAGGTGTGAGCTGACGTTGCAGCCTTGTCCCACCAGCCATCTCAGCATTTCTAACTACTCAGGCTTCTGGCCGCAGCAATGATTTCCATGAGAAAAACAAGGGCTGACTGCTCTGTGAGCGGGGCGAGAAATTTTGCTTTTCTAAGAAGCCACATAGAACACCAAATATTTCAAGTCTTAAATGAATTTGAGCTAAGTACCAGGTGACTGGCATGGTCAAAGGGCCGAGCAGCAGTTTGTGCTTGTGCCTTCTCACCAGGGGCTGACTGTGCTGTGCAGAGCTTTGCCCTGGCCAAAGCGCTACCTCGTTCAGCAGCTGCTGTGAGCGCGGGAGGGGGCAAGATGAGACCCAGAACAAAGGAGGAACAAGCGGAGTCCCAGTTACTGGAGGGTTTCATGACTTCGTATTGATCTGCTCCAGACCTGAAATCAGCACTAAGGTGGTTAAATGCCCATTCTGCTTGAAGGTATACAGATACCTGTAACTCCAGTAGCAAGGATCAGAAAAAGGGCTAAATGCATGAAAATAAAAATAAGAATAAAAAATACTCTCTTTTTTTTTTTTCCCTTGCAGCCCAATTCAGATTTTCCCAAGCAAATGAATAAAGGAAAAGAGTAAGAGCAGGTCTGGCTTATGTGAGTGGAGTAAACCAGGTTTTAGTCACCTTCATGTCCTTGTAGGTACTGTGTTGAGTCGGCTCCTATTTCCCTGCCTTGCTCCTGTTTCCTGAGTCTAACTTTGCTGACGGTGATTGCTGAGTTGTGCAAGACCTCAGATTAACCCTTGACTCTGTCGCTGGAGGCTGCTGGGCATGAGCAACATTTTGCATTTGTCAGGAATACGGGAAACATAGTCTAATGCGCTTGACGCTTTGTCCACTGTGTTTTTTTCAGATTGCACTCTCAGTTCTGGACTGTCCACCAGGCTGTTTTCACACTCTACAAGCCCCTCTTTCACAATAGCAGCTCTGTAGTTTTTTTTGTATTTTCCCAGTTGCTGTTCATGGTTTTTCTCTGAAGGAGCAGAATAGAAGTTGAGGCTTGCAGCCCCACATGAGGTTGCTTGTGCATCACTGCTGAGAAAAAATAGGCAGAAGTCACTTTCATTAGGGACTAAAGTTAGGATGAGTCAACATTTCAAAATGTTTCATGTCAAAAGTTTGGGGTTTTTGTTTGTTTTTTTTTTATGGATCTGTCTCTCCCTCTTTTGTCAACTGTAGGCTCTTTAGCACAAGAGTTAGCTGTATTTAGAGCAGTCTGCTCAGTGATTTTATATGTAAAAGCAGTTGATTTTTCCAGTGAGTTTGTTTCAGGATTAATTCCTATTTAGAGAGCTTTGTAACAACAGTCTTATTCCTCCACTCTGCCGTTTCACCTCCACCCTTCTAATCTCTGTTATGGATTAGCCACAGAAACAGTCTTGTCTCATCTTGCTTTCCTTTATAAGACCCAACTTTTCTCATGTTATCTCCAGAATGGAGTAAGTGCTTCCTAGACATTCAAAAAAAAAAAAAATCGTCCCATATTACGGTGCATTTCCATGCATCATGTGATGTGCGTGAACGGGCAGGGAGTGAGTTTTAGCTCCTTCAACCTTGAAGACAATCAATTCAGATACATTGAAGAACATCACCAGGACAAATGTGAGAGGTGCCACTAGCATGGGATCAGACAGCATCCCCACTATCCCCAAAGAAAAAGGTCTAAGAAGGAAAACTGTGCCCAAATCTTTTTTTTTGCGGGGTCAAGAGAGAGCAGCTCTCTCTGGTGCCTTTGAAGGTCTCCCAGAGGGAGAGCTATCAGGGATTAAATTAGATGGATTTTCTTGAAGTCTTCCAAGGGACCCACCTCTTGCCACTGAGTATAATAGTGGAGCAAGGCACTTGTCTATGGAGCACAGCTTTCTCAGTTACCTAAAATTTAAATACAAATAATGTGCCTGCAGGAAGGGTGCAGGTGACTCCTCCACCCCTGCCCCTATGGGGTAGTGCTCTGTTAGGCATTTGTCATTGGATATATGTGCTTCTGAAGCATCAAGTGTCCACAGTCCAGATCAAGACTACTGGTACAACACTTTCCAGAAGAAAATTAATCTAGATCCATAAGTGAAGGCTTCATTGAAAGTAGCAGAGATCTTGGGGAGCGAGAGAAGATCAAAGTGGGAGAACAGAAGCAATCAGGTGCGCTGTTCTATCATCTTGGGGAAAGGAGCAGTGAGAAAAGGAGAAAGACCTGAACAGCAAAATGTCATAATCTCCATTTGGCAAGCATTGAATAGAACTGGTTGGAAGTTTCTCAGCAACATATGTTACCTTTTGAAGGAATTTTCATTGACAAAAAGAAAAACTTCCTTGTCAAAATTCAAGTAAAAAGGTGCTCTTATTTTTGACACTGTGGTATGGACTTCTTGACTCCAAAATAATGAGAAAACATGACTACTTTCTGCTCCCTGCAAAATGCACTATCCTTCTAGTTAGGATGTCTAATCAGGCTAAGAGACACCTAGTGTGGATCCAGCTGTATGCATTCCCAATCAGGATATCGATCCTCAACCAATGTATTACAGTATTAGCAAATATTTTATCTGGCCCGCCAAGCAGTTAATTATTGGACCTCTTAACTAGGCCAAGAGGAGAAATGAAGAGCCTTACCTAGGAGAAGCATTCTTGTGACATTTCTGCCCCATGAAAATGTCTTGGCTGCTTCATGGAGGTGGCCAACAAAATATTTTGTATGTGAAAAATCTTGTGCAAGCTGTCTGGTATGCCCTCTGTACTAACTGATGGTACAACTGGGAAAATTGAAGCACTGACCAATTGGCAAGGTTGGGGTAAGGCTCCTGGAATCCCCTATCCTCAGTCTTAGGATGAATCATCTATCCGCAGATATTTCCTTACGTAGTGTAGAGTCTTGTCAGAGTACAGCTTACTTAAGGTCTTCTTATTGCCCTAATACAGCCCACACTTGCACAGTCTTTGCATGCTTAACAATACTATCAACTCTGCAGACTGGGGAAGTGCTCAATGTGTGGAAGGGAGGACAACTAAAATAATGAAAGTAACAAACAAGTTTGCTCTCAGAGAAAAAGAGACCTTGGATGTGGATGCTTCATGTCAAAGGTTTATGTGCTAGGCACATAGCGGGCTTGTTTAGGACCACACATCATAGACAGATGACTGATAAGCTGAAGCAGATGGGAGATCTGTTTGTACAGAACCTGGTTAATACAGTGTCCGAGCTGAAAGCAACCCACTTCTCACAAGTGCTTGCAACTCTGCTTGCAGCACAACACTAAAATTGTGCTTCTACTCACTGCAGAACCTGCATCCTCTGCGGAGAGGGACCCCAAACTATGAATTCCTTGACTTAGCCCTGAGAAACACTGTTCGTATATTCAGAAGTAAGCAAGACCTTCTTAAATAAACAAGTACTTTGCTTCATAGCACGTACGGATAATGGATTACATTCCCTATTCCAAAGGGTCTGCCGATTGCTGTAGGTGATTGTTACTGTGCAAATATCCCATCGAAGAGCCAGCACACGGCTTTCCAGAAACCTTCAGCTCCAGCAGAGTGCAGTAGCCTGACCGGTCACTGCTTTGTCCGCTTGACACGCGCGCTTGTGCTTTGGTGCATCATGACAGGCTGCTGGAAGGCACCACCAGAGCCCTGCTAAGAAAATTAGGGAGATATTTCTCCCATTCCGTGCTTTGGGGTTGTCTTGTGTTTGCTTGGGTGGCCTGGCGTACTTTTCCTAAGGACAGGAAGGAATTTGCCATACAGGTAAGTATAGTAAGCACTGTCCATACTGCTTCATGTCAGAGACAAAATATTCAAGCATGAGCTTTGCGATGAGGATCACAGCAATAGTAATGCTGTATTAATGGATACTTTAAAGGCTTTAAAGACAGAGAAAGGTAAAAGGTGTATCATTTCATTGTATATTCCCATCACAACCTGATGCCTTTTCCATTTCAGAACAGAAGAGATAGCCGCAAGCTGTCTGGTTTGACAGCATCATTTCATGCAGTGACCTGGCACCTCCCGTATCCCCGTGCTGTTCATTCCAAAACTGTAAAAGCGCTGCAGGGCAGGAAGAGAGCCCCTGCGCGTGCTCAGGAACGTGACCGCCCTGTTTTGTGTTGCAGCTCATCCTGGCCACGTGGGAAGGAGGCTACAACTTGCAGTGTCAGAACCTGCACAGCGCGGGGGAAGCCGACGTCCGGGTGAGCAGCGGCTCAGGCCCAGCGCCAGGCCTGGGGCCACACCAGGCATGAGGAACACCCGCAGCACGGGCACTTCGAATGGGTTGCCTGATTGCTCACAGACAATGGGAAATCGGGATTTTTTTTTTTTTGAATCACTACGGATGCATCCTTTCTACAGAAAACCTAGCAAGGAGTAGTTCTAAAAGCTGTATATCAAAATCTGTGATCGAGACAGTGTTCCATGACTATTAGACCAGAAAATATGAGTCATCCAAGAATTTTTGAGAAAAATCATATAAAATGTAACATCTGTTGAGCTCTAGCTGTAAATGGATTCAGGCCCAATTCTAAACTTTGGAAACGAGCTCTGAAATGAGCCATTTTGCTGCCTGGGCTCATTTTCATTTCATACTTTATTTCTACCTCACGACAATTCTGTGCATTAACTGTCTGTTGTTCCCTGCTCTGGCCTAACTCTCCAGATACAGTTGGAGCTTGGGCAGAAGGAACAGATAACTCATATCATTCCCCCTAACACCACCCCTACCAAATTTGCCTGTGTTTTGGCATGTAAAGTCACTTAAATGCATTTTCCCATCAGCTTTCCACGTTTCTGTTTTAACTAACTGTCCTTAAACCTTCTGCTCATCATCGTCTTGGCGCTCTGCATCACCAAGGGTGGCTACAGGCTACGTACAGGCAGCTGTGCGCTCGTGCTGCCCTTGGTCTAAGCCTCTGCAGTGCTGGCAAAGCAAGTATCATTTGCTTCCAGCTCAGCAGATGCACATTATGATGCTCTGTGCAATACTTAGGGCTCTGCAAAATTGTAATGTCCTGGGCCGTATTTTGAGCTCTGATAAACTGTTTCAGCTCTGCAGAGACACAATGGCTTATTCCATTGGGTTGAGTTTCAAAACGGAATTGTTTAAAAACAAGCAGTTGCCAGCATAATGTATGCAGTGACAAGGAGCTGTATATGGCAGTACCTTTAAGAGGCTGTCTGTTTGATAATAAATTATTAAAATTGTTAGAAGAGCCTTCCTCAACTTTTATATTTCCTAAATCATAGTTACTTAGACAATCACAGAAATAAACTGATGAATTTTCTCTAAACTGCTTCATTCTTAAAGAGAAAAAAAATTGTCAGAACTTGGGCTGCTCTTGTATGCTTTCGTTTCATGGGCTCTGATCCCACTGATACCTTGGTGGGAGCTAGGTCTAAGGACTGATGAACAGCAGCAATATTTAAGCCCTTTTATGTACAGATATTGATCTCCTGTTCCTCTGTTCTTACAGGTAGCCAAGGTGCTGTGGTGGTATTATTTTTCCAAAGTAATTGAATTCATGGACACTATCTTCTTTGTACTGAGAAAGAAAAGCAGCCAGATCACCTTCCTCCATGTGTATCACCATGCCACTATGTTTAACATTTGGTGGTGTGTTCTGAATTGGATACCTTGTGGTCAAAGTAAGTCTTTACTTCATTACCTGGGGTATAGATCACCTTATGCTGGGTGGGAGTCACATCACAAGTGCATTAATATGCTATGTGATTTCGTGGGGTCAAGGTATATCTTTCAGAACTGGTTAGCACTTACAGATCTCTGTAAGGATAAAGGCATGGGTATAAGCTCAGGGTAAAACTAGTTCGGAATGTTAGGCCCTAGCTTGTCACTTAGCTGCCACAATCTCTCTTACCTGGTTTTCTCTAAGCCAGTCTTAGACAGGATAAAACTACTAAGCAGCATGCAAAAGAGAGAGTACACGCAAGATGTGCTTCAGAAGCGGGGGTAGAATGAAGTCACGATCCTAGTAAAATCAGGGATTGTTTTAGCAGTTAGCATACATTATTATGCAGTAGAGACCCTTAAAAGTTGGCTAAATTTATAAAACCCATAGACACTTTTATGTTTACAGTAGAACTGGCATGAGCACAGGTAGAGGGCAGCAGGTCAAGCTCAGTACTGCTTCCAAGCAAGCCTACAGCAAAAACAGAGATGCTGCTTCATCTCTGAACATGACAGCCAGGTCTAACCAATACCATTTTGCATTTTTGCATTGAAATGGCAGAAACAGAAGCCTTCTTTAGCTCATTAAACCTTGGGCCAATATATTTCACAACACTAATCACTAGACCACTTTCAGCTTAACAGGATACTGCAACTGCCTTGTCGTCTCTGCTGCAGTGAGGAAGATGTGCGGTGCAACAGGCTGCTCACTTGCCATTTGTATACTGCAAAACACCATCGAAGAAGCATTTTAGGTGTTTGGCAGCAGGCATGCTTCTCCAGGGCTTTATACAGTCGGAAGCACCCAGCAGTCTTGTTATTGGAGTTGAGCAGAAAATAAGTATTTTTAACTTGAAGCTCCTCAGTCCCCCTGCAATATTTTGCAAAGCAGTTTGTTATAGGGGTCTTTCAAAACAGAAAGCAGCATTTGCGTCTCTGGCACTGATTCTGAGCAGCACAAAGTCAAAGTAAAGCACTTAGAGGGACAAGTGTGGATGAAGGATTTAACAATATCTTCTCTCAGCTTTCAACAGTTGGTATAAAAAATGTTTTCCTTGTTGGATTTTTATAGGTTTCTTTGGACCTACTTTGAATAGCTTTATCCATGTGCTCATGTATTCTTATTATGGGCTGTCAGTCATCCCTTCCATGCGCAAGTATCTGTGGTGGAAGAAGTACCTCACTCAAGCCCAGCTGGTATGTATCTCTTCTGCTCTCTCATTTTTAGCTACCAGAAATCCTTCAAAATGTCTGAGAGGACAAAATGAATGTTAGGTGCCTAGTATTATTTGCAAAATGAAGCCAGTAAAGTAATTCAATTTGAACAAAATAATCATGTAGATCAGTGCGATAGTATGGTCAAATACTACTACAAATACTAATTTAATAAGAGAAAAAATGCTCAGAAATATTTTCTGCTATCAAGTAGAAACTCTACAGTCCATAAAGCCCCATTATTTATGGCCTATTAAAAAGAAAATGGCCACTATTTAATCTCAGTAAATGGACTCTTGATTAAAAAGTTATAAAATCCATCAATTGTGTCAGATATTGCATTATGTCGGATGTTACGTTGGAAGCTGTTAGACAACAAGACAGAAACTACCTGACTTAGAAAAGTCTATTCCAGCAATTGCCATACACAGAACTCACCTGCATCAAAAGCTTCTCTCAAGATAAAAGGCTTGCTATGACAGTGCACTAGGTGACATTATTCTACCTGATTTTGCTCGGTAAATACTCATATGTGATCTTTCTCCTGCAGATCCAGTTTCTGCTCACCATTGTGCACACACTCAGCGCGGCTGTGAAGCCATGCGGGTTTCCATTTGGCTGCCTCATGTTCCAGTCATCCTATATGGCCACATTGGTTATTCTCTTCGTAAATTTTTATGTTAAGGTAAGGAGATCTTTCTCTGAGATCTTTCTGATAAAGGCAGGAGGGATGGAATGGGGTTTTTGCTTAGTGCGCTTGATGAACTTAAATGTAGAACAAGTATCAGAAGACAAAATATTGTATTTGTGAATATATATGTATATGTGTGTGTATGTGTGCTTACCACAGTTAAACATAAACAGTATTTTGGGGACATTAAACAAATACAAGTTTGGGTTTCACCTTTGTAGACATACCGGAAAACATCTTCAAGAATGACTATAAAGGAAACCGCGCTCACAACAGAAATGAAGAACGGTTTCCATAAGGACTACTTTGCTACTGCCAATGGATTCCTGAACAATAAGAAAGTCCAATAAGTAACTCAATGCTACGGTGTAGTATTTCCTTTTTTTTTCTTTTTCTAAAAAAAAAAGAGAGGGAAAAAAATACTCAATTACAAGCTGTAGCTGAAACCCTATTTGATTAATTTTATCATTTCTTTGTACCAGTCACTAATGTACTGCTATTTAGGTTTTAACAAAACAAGTAGATTTACTTGACCTGTCAAAAATCACCATGGAGCAATAAGGCTAAGAGAAATATCATCTTTCTCTTATGCAAAAGAAAATAAATTCCCTTGAATTTCTAATTCTGACATAATAAAAAAAGCCTTATAAAACACTTCATGGAGAAATCCGCTGAAGCCTTCAGAAGGTTAGGACTCTGTTCAGACTAACAGGCTGAGCATGAGAAGTCTTGAGACAGGGATTTGCAACAAGTTGCAACTAAACCGTGGTCAAGGTCAAAAAAGAAGAAATGAACAGGGGGAAGAAGACGTGAGAATCCTGCTACTTCCATGACCTGCTGCTTCCACTGGCTGGGTCCAGCCTTCCCCACATTCCAGGAGCTCTCAGGAGGGATGGGGCAGAGGGCAGAGCCCAGGCACCCTCATAGGTGTCACATGCAGACAGACATGCTCCGTGCTTGCTTGCTTTGCACATTGGGATCCCGCCCGAGGCTGGTGGGAGCTTCTTGCTTCAGGGAGCTGGGACTGGTAGCACCAGTGAGCTGCATGATGTAGGGTTTAGATTACACAATACCAAATAATAATATGGGTTTTTGAGCTCCAGTCAGAGCAAGGCAGGTCACTTCAAGTGTGCTAAGTTAGTAGGAGTCCTAGCTAAGTGGCTTCTGGAAGAAAGGGGAGCTCAACAATTTAATGAAGATAAGTCCTTTCATCATAAAGGAGCATGAAGGAAAACTAACCCTCTACCAGCACCGCCAACTTGAAGCATGAAATGCCAAATATTAGTACACTAGAAGATTAACAAAACACTGTTAACAAAATCACTTTCCAGAGTCACCCCAGACCAGCAAATCTCTCAAACCAAAGTGATTTGTCAGGGTATCATTTGAACCAATTTCAGTTACTGCTCAGTTACTATGTGAACAAAACCCATCAGCTCCATCAGCAAACTGAAATCCTCATAAAGCTGTGGTGTATACAGAATGCTTAAGCAGCCAGGCCGCTAAACTGCCACATTGTAAACTGGGTGACCAAAATAACTGCAATATTCAAGCACAGCAAGCCACCAGTGTTCATCTAGCTGCTGCATTTTGCTCTCTTCATGTTTGCTCATTCCTCGTGAAGACGACCACAGCGAAAAGTCATCATTTTGCTTTGCTTTTAAAATTTGCTAAGGAGAGAAGATGGCAACCAAAAAAATACAGTGGCGAAGCCTGTACTCTCACCCTTCCAGAAACCTTCTTTAAAAATCTGGCTGGTTGATACCACAAAACTCACAAATTGTAAGCACCTCGTGGGTTTTATGGAAGGTGCTGCACGTGACCCTGCATAAACGGAGGAGCTTCAAAGCCCCTGCAGATGTGCATGAGACAGTACTGCAGAAGCGGTGAAGGCAGAGGGAATCCGAACAGCTGGCAGCAGAGCTCACTCAGATTGATTGCCTAAGGCAAACACCAGAATGACTGCACAGCCAAGCACGGGTTTTAGTCTGAAAGGAGTCCGTAACCTTCTGGTGGCAAAGCATCCAGTTGTCTGTCAACGCAGACTGCCTACAGGCTAAATGCTAAAGTTTGCCATGTCAGCCAAACCCACAGAAATTGTTTTTCTTTTGTTTTGTTGAAACCTAATTTTGGAAGAAAAATAAAATGCCTTACTTGAAGCTCGAAGGGCTGGACAAAAAAAAAAAAAAAAAACAAACAGAAAAAAACAAACAAAAAAAAAACCAAAAAAGAAAAACTAAAAAAAAAAAAAAAAAAAAAAAGAAACAAAAAAAAAAAAAAAAAAAAAAAAAAAAAAAAAAAAAAAAACCAAACAACCAAAAAAAAAAAAAAAAAAAAAAAAAAAAAAAGGTCTCACCTGGCAGATCCAGACCACCAGCAAGTCTGGAAGCAGGTATGTTTTAAATTCTGCAAATCTGTCTTAACATCTACAATGCTGCAACTTTGAAAAGAAAGCAGCAACGACTTTTTAAACTGATTTTCCTGTAATACATAACACTGTAAATAAACAAATTTTACTATTGGGGGTTTCCTCATTCCCCTTTATTTAAGGTATAAAATTTCTGGGAAATGGGTACTTAAGACTTCTTTTGTTCTGAAATTGTTTTTAAAAGCTTTTAGGACCTTCGTCTCAGACTGAGAAACAACATCCTCCACTGTGACCGTGAAGTAAAACTTCTACGTGCTTTAGTACAGCTCTTGCCTGTTCTCTGCCTTCCTCATCAATTTCCAGCTAAAGCTGCAGCTGTAACTAAACAGGTGACATTTCTGCCTCTCTCTCACACACACACATGCAAATTAGTGTTTGAAATAGGCTAATAGGATTCTTTTTTCCAGTATGCAAATATGCCACAAGTGCTCTAGTCACTTGGGAAGTGAGGGAAAGAAATGTGTAAGTCATGCAATATCCTTTCCCCTCTGAAGGAATTCAATCTCAACTTGCCAGTACTCATCGGTCAGTCAAATGCAGAAATAAGCTATATGTAAAGCTTGATGCCACAAATCCCTGTCCTTGGTGTTACCTTGCAGAGCTGGTGCATCACAGGTGAAAAAAGAGTTGGTGTTATTCTCAGAAAGAGTCAAGAGCTATAAAAAACGATGGTCACAAAGAAGATTTAGTCTAACAGCTACTCACACCAGCATAGAGACTTACTGCGGGTTCTGGCAGATAGGCATTCCCAGGGCCCTTGGAACCACACTCAGGAAAAGTGGCAGTCTCCACATTTGACTTCTTTGCAGAGATTACCTGTCCTTAAAGAGCTGATCCACTCGCTTCCATACACATAAACTGTTTTTGTGCTATGTTTAGACACAATTCACGGAAGTTCTCCACATCCTATTACCTGAAAATGAAGTTTGCTAGACACATCCACAAGTCTAATACCCACCTAGCTGGCACTGTAAAGACGTACTTTTTAAGACAGAGGGCTGTTTTCCAACAGGATGGTACAGTTTCAGGAGATGATTATGTTTATCTAACTTCTACCCCTGACAGATTTGAACTTTCCAAACTTAGATGTGATGCTCACTGAAATACCATATACCTTGCATCCCTTCTGACTTAATTTTAAACTAGACAGCATGACCTGGCACCACCTCTTTTTTTTTTTTTTTTTTTTTTTTAACCACATGGCAATGCAGTTGGCAACTCCCAGCTTTCCATACATAGCTCTCCTCCCCCTATAAAAATTCTTTTAATCCAAGCTGCTGTTGCAACAACTTGTTTGTTCTGAACTAGGATTTGTCCATCAGGAATCATTCTCTGGCTCTCAGATTCCTCGCTTCCTCCTTCAATTTTCTACCAGCAGGTCCCAGCTGAAAGCGATCTCAAAAGCATAACTTATTTCAGGTTCAGAGTTCAGACAGAGGGGAGACCTGCAAACATTAGACTTTGCTGATCTGTGATTAGCAAAGGGTATGTGTAGGTGTGGGAGGGAAGCAGAAGAAAGTTATTGAGTTTGATTGACTGAACTTGGAGAGAATCGCTGGATTTTGAGAACTCAGGCTGCTAAAGTGTGCTCAGCTTTGCAGTTTCTCTCACTGTCTGGCTGTAAGTAATATTTTCTCAGCTCCTACTCACGACGAGCAAAAGCCAGTCTGCTACGTGTGACCAGGAAATGTTGTTATTCTGTTGGGCTCCAATATAGAACAGCTCCCAATTGTTCCCCAAAATGCACCTATGTCACAGGGCACCATTTTCAGGGAGATAACCACTCTTTCAGGAAAGGTCATCCACTTTGCAGAAGCAGGACATGTCTCAGCCCACACCGCTGTGCTTTACTTGGGTCAGCAGGACAACACACAGGGCTCCTCTGGTCTCTGTACCTGTTTTCTCCTATGGAGGACCCCTCACGGGCAAGCGCACGCAGCTTCAGGTGGCCTTGCCCCCAGATAACGTCAGCTCCCTGAGCCTGTGCACAGGCTGTGAGGTTTATTCACAACACGGGAACAAACAAACAACTACTTGCAGTAGTTTCATCATCTGAAAGGAATATGGTGTAAAGATACCAGGGCCTATAACCTAGTTTAATATTAAACTGGGTAAAAACTTTTAAAGTATAGAGCAATTATCCTTAACCTGCACTTCATAATTCATATTTCTTTTTCCAGATACCAGTGCATTCTTTTTACTCTCAAGGTCTTAAGCAGCCACATTTTTTTTTTGTTCTGGCTCAGAAGAATATTTTGAAAATTAAGCTTTGTCTGTTTACACTGAAATGAAGAAAATAACACTCATCAGAGCCTCAGCATGTAGAAAAAGGAAACCTGCTCAGGAAAGATGCCAAATTCAACTAATTGACTTCCAAAGGGAAATGTCAGTGTAATCCAGTATAGCATAATGTGGTCAGGAAAAAAAAAATCAATTGCAGAAGCCAAGTGGACTTTAGAGGTTCAGGGAATTTCGGCACAAACATGTTGAGCTGACCCAGCAACAATAAAAGACTGACTGTCCACAACCCCACTCCCATCCCACACTACTATTAAAAACAGCCTTTTAGGGTTTAGATCTGTCCAACATGAATGTCACCAGCAAGTGTGAACACAGATAGGACGATGATTTTGAATAAGTTAAAAATACTAATCTCTCCTTTGCTCAAGTTTTCTGATGCATTCTACATTTACTTTCCAAGTTTTGTAGTGACAGATTACCCAAGGATCCAACAAAAACAGGTAAAGTGTGCATCAGTTTTGTTTCTCTAAATTCTTTGGCAAGGATAGTTTGAAAGACACTTTACTTAGGGAAAAATGTCCCCACGCTGGTACCATCACAGGACATGCAAAAGAGCATCCTATTAACACCGGTGAAACCAATGAATGATCAGGGGAATGCAGCATACATACCTACTCCCTTGTGCTAACAAAACTTGAATGCTTGAGCTGCTTTAACTTAGAGAATGGTAAAGCCATCAAGCAACACCTCAAAAAGCAAAAATAAAAGTTTCCCTGGAAACACAGCCCTAGGAAACATTAGGCAGTGCAGATACCTTATTGAAGTAAAAAACACTGACCAAGGAGATGAGTCATTAAACCAGAGAAGGCTGCCATGGTTCATCCTCTGTTTCAAACTTTTCCTTTAGGGCAAGAAGCCTGTTAGGGATGCAGGTGAGCAAGACAAAAGCAATCACAGCTCAACATCTGCTCTGCTGGCATGTGCCCCAAGCACTCAGGTTATAAACCCATTCTCAGTAGCTTGGCAAAATTCAGCCTGCAGTAAGAGCTGCCACATAGGCATCTCCCCCTCCTGCTTTTGCCTGCTTTAAATCAAGCACCTTATTTCACCTGGTTACATCTGTTGTGCTTGGGCAGCTGGTGGGAGAATCAGCGTATACACACACACAAATATATAGGTTGTGGCATACCCAGGAACTGTCAGAAGGCAAGTCCCAGTACTTGGGGGTGGGAGCAGAATCACAGAATGGTTGAGGTAGGAGGGGACCTCTAGGGAACATCTAGTCCAAGCCCCCTGCTCCAGCAGGGACACCCAGAGCACGGGGCACAGGGTGGCATCCAGGTGGGTTTGGAAGATCTCCAGAGAAGGAGACTCCACAGCCTCTCTGGGCAGCCTGTGCCAGGGCTCTGTCGCCCTCACAGGAAAGAAGTTCTTCCTCACATGGAGATTAAACTTCCTATGTTCAACTTATACCCATTACCCCTTGATCCTGTCACTGACCACCACAGAGAAGAGCCTGGCCCCATCCGCCCTACAATCACCCCTCAGGTACTTGAACATGTTGATCAAATCTCCTCTCAGCCTTCTCTTCTCCAGACTAATCAGGCCCAGCTTACTTAGTCTTTCCTCATATGACAAATGCTCCAGTCCCTTAATCATCTTTGTGGCTCTCCGCTGAACCCTCTCTAGAAGCTCCATGTCCTGAGCAACAGTTGTGCAAAACACTCTCCTAGGTTCACTTATGTGAGCTCTAGGTTACAAGGAGCAGCAACAGAGCAGTTCAAGACCTTACCATAGCAAGGCCTGACACTAGGCCTCAGGTAGTAAAAAGCCTCAAATGGTTATGACGTGGTAGAGACAGGCAACATGGAGAGATACTCGGATCACCCAGACTCATGCCTACTTCGATTAAAGCTGTTGCTGATCAGTGATCATACCATACCCATGGGACACAAAGTACACTGAAAACTTCGTTGCCAGCCAGCAGAACAAGATTCAGCTCACCCAAAAATATTCTAGGGCAAAACAAGCACTGGGAAAACTCTGCTCTTGTTAGGGAAGCACATTGTGTACAGGTAACGATTCCTTTGATTCCAACCCACGTGCTAATTTGAGGTCTGTTTTGTAAGTGGATAAAAACAGTGCTTGGAAGTGTGCCATATTCCCACAGATTCATTAAGAGGCTCTGAAACATGGTAAGTCTGCCACAGGAGTAAAGATGGTCTGCAAGAAACAACTATAATTTAGAGGACACTCTTTTCACAGAGGTTGATATTAGATAGCAATGTTTATCGTCTGTTCATTTTCAAGGGACCTTTGATGCTTATCTAACCCTAACATTGTTCACTGTACTTTGAGCTCTCCTTGAAGCCAACAGCCACCAGCTTCCAAAATGATTTATCCAACCGCAGTTGCAGTTTTCTCTGTGATGCTCCAAGTTTCTTGCCCTCCGCAGCCTTCAGGCGGTTTGCCACCGAGCACCCACTTTAGACAGAGAGGCTGGTAGTAGCTCCCACTGCTTGTGCTTTGATTTCTGCAATGCACGAGAGAGCGGCTGAGACTTCAGAACAGCATTTCCTCAGGTGGATGCACATAGCAGCACAGCCCACCGCAGGTATACTTTGCGCAGGTTTGCAATGTATAGTAACGCAAAAGACAAGGAGCTTGTTAGCCCATGCAAAGAATATTTTACTTACACTCAATCACTCAGTGCTTTTACATTTGATAAAGATATCAAAGAAAGAATTCATAGGTTCACTAAACCTTTGATGTTAGACCGATCTTGCAATTACTTTGCAGGAAAACTCAATGTGGTCAAAACTGGACCACTCTAGCAGCACATTTTTTTTTAAAATGACAAAGAAAGCTTAAGGCATTTGTCCACCAATTTTCTTTCCCTGTAAAAGGCATTAACATATCCTCCCCAGGACTCAAAATTCCTCTTTCTGTTCCAGAAGATGCTCAAATGCCATTAGGAGCCTTTATGGATTCAGGAGTTCATTAGTCAGAAGGGATAATGAATACACTGCTGTTTGTTTCCTTCTTCTCTGAAAGTTCATACTGTAGGAAAGAAAAAGAGGTAACATTCCAAAAGTTAATACAAATGCTTTATATTTATATATAAAAGAGAAGAAACTGCAGAGAGCCTAGAAACACACTTGGATTCAGTTACTAATTTTCAACTACTGAGCCAGGAACAGGGTGCTGCAGGATGAGCAGCTCCCATGAGACTATTGCTTCTTCCTCAGACTTTTATGACTTAGAGATGCATTTCAGCAGCACTTATGGCAAGGGAAACATCTATATTCAAGTGGTCCTGTGCTCATAATCCAAACCATTTCCTACAGAAAGGTTCAGGATTGGAGCTCCAATACATAAGTGAAAGGAGGTCTTGATTTTCAGCATCTTTATTTAAATTCAAGGCCTGATCTACACATCTTAAAGGACTGCAAACATGGTTGTTCCTTTGACACTTTCTTCAGCTTTTCATGTGCTACAGACATGTGACACATCACAAACCATAACAACCTACTGGTCTTTTGCAGGAATGACATGCTCCCCAACCCCATCAGGTCTATGTATAAAAGCTGAAAGAGTAGCAGTAGCAAAAAATACATGTGCATGTGTGTATGTTGGGGTGGAGAAGATAGAAACTAAACATGTTTTTTTGTGGATGCAAAACTTCAAGGGAAAATGGTCAAAGTGACAGAAGAGAATTGTATTAAGGGTCACTATCTACAGAGAAGCCAACCTCCAGATGAGGGAATCCTGAAGATACAAACTCAGAAAGGGATGGGAAGGCTGTCAGAAGTATTATTAAATGATGACTTTCATTCTTGTTTTCTCCATTAGGCATTTGCTTTTTGGCAGCTTTCCCTGATGGTTCCCTGATTAATCCCTTTCCTAAAAATATTAAGGAACCTTCCCTGTGGGGGTGGGAGTGATAAATAAGAAAAAGCAGGAAAGAAAATAAAATTTTATGGAAGACAACAAAAGGAGACAAAAAAGAAGAGCCAGAGAAACTGTGGGGGCACAAAGCAAAGTCCCAGTAGCCGTTCCCAAAGGCAGCAGACACTGTCCTGCAGAGCTTTGGTAATCAAAATTGCAGGATAAGAAGAACAGCAGTCCCCACAGCAGCTGGGCTTTAGCACCCTCTTCACCCCCTCCCTCCTGATGCTGCAGGTGGTCGGTCTGGCTGGGGCAGGAGGGGCTGATAAAGTCCCACAACTTGGCAGCATCTCAGATGAGGTGGGTGTAGATGTAGAGTTATGGGGAAAAGCCAGCCAGGACCTCAGAGACAAGTTCTGAAGAGGTTGGTAGAAGGGCTGCAGTCTGACACACTCAGTGCAGCATCAGCTCTTACTGCAGAAGGAGACCCATGTGGGAGCCTGGGAACAGCACTAGGAATGTGCTGACCATGACCCCTTCTTCACGGAGGTTTCCGGCTCGTGCTGCTGGTTGGCCACAGGAATATGGATGGAGGAGAAATGGGAAGGGCTGAGCTGCTCCTTTCACCTCAGTGCCGAGCAGCAGAAGGAAGGGATGGTGACCTCACTACAGTCTGGGGCTCATTTCAGAATAAACCCTACTTTCTTGTTGTGTTAAGATGAGAATGTCTCAGGATGAGCTGGCCCTCAGGTGAGGCAATGATGCAAAATGCTGCAGCAATACACAAGACCCCCCCCTACTTGTGGTTATATCCCATCTAGCAGCAATGGACCTTAGCCAGCAGGTGAAATCCCAGAACCACAGTTGCCATCTTCTCATTTCCAATACCTATCAGCCACCTCGCAGCTCAGAAAGGCCACCCACAGCTGCTGGTGTGCCCCACGTACCGTTGTGTTCTGGATAGTTTCACCAAAACTCTTTGCTGTTTCACCCAGGGCTGAGTCAACAGACTGAATTCTGGAAGAAAGGTAAATTCAGCTAGTTTGCCTTCAGAATATTAATACTTACTGATTAAATTTAAGCAAATTGAGAGATTTAACGAAAAGACTCTGAGGATTCCCCTTTTTGCTACTCAGTTGCTCTTTGCCCAGCATTATCCTTTCTATAAGGAAGTATCTATTCAACTTCTTCACAATATATAGACACAACCAGAAGCTGCATCTTTTCCAAACCATGATACCTCCCTTAAGGTACATACTCATTCTGCAGTTTCCCCACAGGAGTCCCTTGTTGCTTCCTATTCTCAATTCGAAATCTTAATGAGACCGCAAAGGCTCCGTTAATGAACACACAGTTCATGCCGCAATGGCATCAGAATACACTGAGTATTCTTCAAGCACTGTTCTTGAATAATGCTTCGTGTATACAGGTACAATTAGTATAATTAGTGCACTACTTTACTACTGGAGGATTTGTGAGTATACAAGACATCTGGCAGACACATACCGCTGCTTTTGCTGGTTGCAGAAAGAATCCAGTTTGAGGGCCTGTGCATTCCAGAAGTCCTAGATAAAAATAAACAAACAAAGCCTAAATAGCACCATTATTTTGGAAGGCCAACCTCCACGGATTATCCCAAGCAGTCATACACACCACTGCATCCTTCTCCATGTTTGCCAAGACTTGAGTCTCTTTCTCAAGGCTGGCAAGCTCTTCAAGAACAATTCTTTCGAAGGTTTCCAGCTTATTCAGCCTTAAGAGGAAGAAGAGAAATGAGTGTGACATTTTACGAGGCAATGGCACAAGGCAGTTGACCACCCTGCACTGCCCTTTCAGCACTGAACCTGCCTTTATAGAGAAGCTGACAGCTTTGCTGAGCCACGTTGGGAAGACTTGCTCAAGTTTTCCATAGAGTGCAAGAATATCTGCACTAAACTGAATATTCACTGAAGCTAAATACCCTTTCTCAAACAGCACCCAGGAAGCACAGCCTAGGACAGAAAACCCTGTTCCTGTATTCATTGATTATTTATTTATTTATTTATTTAACTCCTATCACAGAAATATGACAACCCATAAAGCAAGAGGGTCTGTTAAGGGAAGACACTCCACAAGACCAGTGCCTATGAAATCAGCTAGCTGACATTTAATACCCAAATGAAACAATCTGCAGAAACAGGTACATAACAGAGCTTGAAATAGATCTACAGCAAAGTTTGAAAAATCACCAACACCCATTACATTTCTTTCCTTCCCCTCCCCATTTCATTAAGTAAAATTTCCTTTTTATCCTATAAAATATATAGTAAAGATGTTAAGTGTAACAAGAGGATTTCTAACAGATTGGGGAACACCGATAGGTGTCAGAAGGCAGCTTGAGGACTGCTTCACCATCCACTCTTAATGCAAACTTGTTTTGCACTAACCCATTCCTTCTCCCCATACAGGAAAAGCAGAATAAACCTTAGGCATGCTGCTTTCAAAACCCTTCCTATGGAAAGGGATGCACAGAAGCTATTTTGCCTTGCAGACCACGATAAGCACAACAATTTACACAGTACTTGTGCAAATGCACATGAAGCTGGAGGAATTTTCAACAAGCAGCAGAAAACTTACCTGCACTCATGGATCTGATTTAACAAGGTCAAGACGTTCTTCTCAGAGGTCCTCAGTGCATTCTGCGTACAAGTCTCCATCTTTTTGTACCTTAACTAACAGCAGGACATGCTGTCAGGGAAGGGCAGCAGCCCAACCCAAAAATCCTGTTTGCAAAAGGTTTCCCCAAATATCCTTCTCTCTCTCCCAACAGGCCTTCAGTTTAGCTATAAGTGATTAAGTCACATTAGTTATAACAACAAATCTTTACGCAGGCCGTGCGTAATCCCAAATCAGGACTAAGTGATCCCAAGCAGCTAACAACGAGCTTCTCCTCTGTTCTGGCACACTTAAGAGCTGCACAAAATCAGGTCTCTATCAGCACCACTTCAGAGCAGTATTAATGCAAGCTGGGTACGTTTTAATCATAACTAATTTCCATTGTAAATGCAACCACCTCCAGCTGTGACTACGAGATTAAAGCCAAACTTACTGTGAACATCTAACACCAACTTAAATAAAAAAAAATAAACAAAACTAACCACCACCACACTTCACAATGCTGCTGATCTAGTATAAATCTGCTATACCAGGCCTCTCAATTGGGTCCTGAATTTAGGCTGGCTATCACTATATTCCAATATAAGCCAATTCCTATATAGGCTATATTGGCTCCTTATATTCCAAAAATCTTTGATCCATTCCTTCTGATAGCAAAAAATATTTGTAAATTGGCATTTAAATAGGCATTTAACATGCCTATACAAATCTGAGTTCCCAACATATAAGTAAGATCCAGTAAGAAAAGGGAAGAACTTAAACTTCACTTATAAGTCATTCCTTGCCTTTTCTGTAACACTTCAGAGCATATATGGATTTTTGAAATGCTAAGAGAGCTCCAGGCTAAGAGACAATGCAGTCAAAACTTTGCATTCTTGGGCATAAAATATAGATTTACACTAACTTCTCCTACTGATTAAATGACAATATCCTTTTGTATGAGAAAATGCTACACACCAAGCACGTACACAGAGTGCACATTACCCAGAACAGTTTTTTTAGTTGGTTGGTAAAGCTTTCAAATGCAGTAATAACCCCTGAATCACTGACATCTTCGCTCATTATCTCGGAAAAAAGGGTGTCATCCATTTCATCCATTTGCTGGTCTGTAAGAAAGCATAATTCCAATTAGTATCTTGCTGAAGGATTTATCAAAATATAAATACATACACTATTAGAGCAGGAGGTAAGCAGGAGCATTGTTATAGAGGTGGAATTTGAGTATTGCTCTTCTAGACTTCACAGGAATGACATTGACCCAAAAGGCTTCTTAGAAAGCACCACAGAAGAACAAACATGTCACCAAACATCAAGTGCAATATATTTACAAATAGTGAGGCAATAGTGCATGCACACACTGTCAAATCAGGCCAAATTTCCACTTTTTTTCTACCTCTGTCCTCTAGCTGCTATTCAGTGTGTAGCCAGCCTATCTTGCTTTCATTCCAAGTAGGCAGTGTCTTGCTGTTTCTTTGCCCATTATTTGCACATTTTTAATTTGACAGTTCCAGAAAAAAATCACTGCTCAGGAAGACTAGAAAATACTACCAGTGCTTAGCAGCTTCCTGAGTGCGCCTTTTAGCCAAGGTGCCTAAATTTCCCTGTCTCCAACTGCATTGCTTTCAATGATAGCATCACACAAAATGTGGGGGGGCGTTGCTTGTTTGTTTGGGTTTTTTTAATCACATTTGGGGTTTTGGTAACAATGTCCTACAGGGGGTATTTGTTTGCAATGTTCCACAAGATTATATTCTTTTTCCAGCAAAACAAAATAAAACCCAAGATATTTAAGTGCTTCACCTTAGCTGGTAGCCTCACTTTACCTGTTCCAGTCCCTTTTTCCTTCTCTATTGAATTAAAAAGTCTCTTTGACTTATAGGGAGTGTCAGAGGACAAGCGACTTGTCTCCCCACTGGAAAGTTTAGGCCTTTTCAAAACAGTGCCACTTAACACACCTAAAAAGACAAAAGAGGTTTCAGAACACATCTGTGGTTTTTTGAATGAGGTACATGGCAGTCTCTACCAAGAGTGGTCATATATTGGAGCAGGTTGCCCAGGGAAGTGGTGGAGTCACTGTCCTTGGCAGTATTCAGGAAACATTAAGTAGGCCCTTAGGGACAGTTTAGCAGGGATGGTGGTGATGGAAAGACCTTGAAGGTCTTTCCCAACCACAGGACACAAGACTGCACCTGCAAGTCTCTTGCCTTGCAAGGACAGGCCACTGTGCTGCCTAGTGCTACGGCAACAACTGGAAAGGAAGTTCAATCATCCCTCCCACCCTTCCCTTCACACCTCTTCCAACCTGACTTCACCCTTTTTGACTACAGGGAGTCAAACCATGTTTTGGTCAGGGTGGAAGCAGAGCTCTTCCACCACCAAAAATTCAGTCTCTTCAGGAACAGAGAGATGGAGGAAGCATCTCATATTTAATCAAAATTTGAAAAAAAAAAAAAAAAAAAAAAAAAAAAAAAAAAAAAAAATTAAAATAAAAAAAAAAAAAAAAATCCCTCTTGGATCCCATTATCCACTTGCATGAACTCAGGAAGGGGACCATACTTGAAGAGCTGCCCTCCAAACTTCTGTTGAGGGCAGGATGTAAGAAGGTAGCAGAGCTCAGGACATGGACGTATAGTTGGACCACGACAAGCACATTGGAGAAACGTTCAAGGAAACTCATAGATTTAAGTAGATTTAGGTTCATAGGGTAAGTATTCAAATACATCATTACCCAACCTAAACTTCTGAACATAACCTCAATTCCTCCTTCAACTCCTCTCCAACTGCAACATTGCCCAGTGAACAGAGATAAACTCATATAGTTACAGGATTTTTTTTCCCCTTCAAAATTAAGAGTTGACACTGTGAAGCACTCTGTAAATGCTTGGTCAATGAGACTCCTGTATCTGGAACATGAAGGTAGCCTCCTCACAGGAAAGGGGATGCTTTGGGCTGAGCCTGGGGCTCTAGTAACTCAATGCACGTTAACAACTTTAAAACAGTCTCTCAGAACTAGGTTGGGAGCACACAAGTCACAAGGAGACCATTTCTACTTGACTTCTGTGAAGCTCAGTTGTTTTCAGCCACAAAAAGCATCAGTGCACATTGGCATTTACCACATGCTCATATCACGGTCTCTTTATATATTCTCAGAAATAAAGGCAACAACTTTTAGAACTTCTTTATGTTCAAACATCCCTTTCTACCTTTTTGACTTCTCTTCTGGTTATTGAGACCAGCGTACCTGAGTCCTTCCTCTTCAACAATTCTTCTTCTCTTGACAACTTGTCAGATTTATCAGGAAACTTCTAAGGAGAAAGGAGGAAAAATGAGTAAATAAATAAATAAATAAAATGTAACCCCTTGACAGCTTGTATGCAGCACATCTACAGTAACACGATGCCCTGCTCCTAATTTTTAGATGAAAAATATTTGGTTAGAAAGTATTTAGAAGTTAGAAATTATTTGAAATAGGGCATTCCACACCTGTGTTGGCTTCTCTTCAACACTGGAATAGTCATCAGCAGAAGCATGATTCAATATTGGATTCCCTTCTAGCTCCAAGTGTGTTTCATCTGCACAAGAGATCAGTCAAACAAAGTAGCCATTAGATTTTAAATGCTGTATCTATTAAAACGCTAACAGTTTAATTAAATACCAAGAAGAGGAAGGAAAAAAGAAAAGGAAACAAGTAGCATCTTTTCCATCTCTGCACACCAATAAAGGAGAAGACAGTGCTTCAAACTCAATCCAAAGGCTGTTTTATTTCCCTTTCCTTTAGGTCCTTTCATTCACTTTCCATTATTGCTGCAATAGTTAAAGTTGTGTAACATTGCATTTAAAGCTACTTTATTCGAGGACACACGTTCCCAGAAAATAGACTGCAACAAGATATTTCAGAGTAGTGCGATACCCAGAAAGTTAAAAGCAAAAAATAAACCAACTCAGAGTAAAAACCCACACCAGGGAACAGAGAAGAAGAAGAAAAAATAAATAAATAAAAGCCACTTAATAGTTGGGGGAATAAGTTTTGTGGCTTTTCCTATCCAAGTAAAACCACAATCCCCATCCCAGAGATTGACATATCATAATATGTTGGGACATACTATTTTCACAGCATCACCTACAACAGGTTTGGGTAGCTCCCGACTGGTTGAGAAAGCACATGTCGCGCTTTGGGAGTTTGTAATAGGTTAAATACTATATGATTTATTGCTCACACTGCAGCTTTAGATATGCTATAAAGAAATGACTATTAACATCATAGAATGGAGAGAAAAATCCTTTTGAGCAAGTTCAACCAAACCACAGACCTGCATCAAAAACGCAACACTAATGCTCGGAGGGGTCTTTATCTTACCAAGGCACCAAAGCTGGAGCGTTGGGTGCAGATGACAAAACTGCCTGGACAGGAGAGGTAACATGACCACAAACCTAAGGAGGCCCAAACCGGGCAGGGTAGTGACAAGCCATCCTTTCCCATGTCGCTGCAGGGTTTAGGCACCAAATTGCCCTCATGCCCAGCTAACGCCCTCTCTCTCCAAGATACTTTATCCACAAACAATACCCAGCTTCACAGCCATCACTATATGATCGCACAGCAGCGGAAAGCTTACCAAAATGGTGTGATGGGAAAGGCACATCTAAGAACAAAAGATACATCAAAACAACTTTTCTAATAGTTTGAACAAGAAACAAAGAGAAATACCAATAGCTTTGGCCGTAGGTAGATCATCTCCCTTGTCATTGGATGTATCCTTTTTCTTTAGTAGTTCCTCTTGAGCTCTTGGTCTTGAAACTTCCGACTGCAAGTTGAAGTATGAGTTTTATTTAAGGATTTTTTTATTTAAATATTTTTAAAATAATTTTACTAAAAAGCTGAGACTTTTTTGAAGGATGACCAAGACATATGAATGGCCATCTCTAATGCTGAAGGAGATTTCTTCCCTGAAATAAGACATAAATGTTTTAATCAACAAATAAAAGGTTTTAGGGGAAAAGCTTTCAGCACAGCTGCCAGGTCTACAAGGATTTCCCAGACTTCAGTGTGGAAATCACTTCATGGCATACAACATACAGAGCTTACAACCTGGGCACTTGGGAAGTTTGGCATCGTTAAACTATGTTTTCCTTTGATCAATGCATGGGCCACTTATTTCTACTCCCCCCAGTGAAGAATCTCATAGCTTTCTAAAAGCAGAGAATCTCATAGCATGGGTAACAATACAAGACAAAAAGTGCCACCAGGACAGAAAAGGAAGTAACCCAAGGCCTTGGCTGCAACTTGGCTGGAAAACACAAGAGGGAAGAAGATAGGTAAGAGTTTTCTTGTGAAGAGGCCAAGTACCAAACATTTAGTTGCTTAAAACATTTGATAAGAAAGATGACATCAGTTTGTTTACTTCCAGCTCATTCCTACGTGTCTGGTTTGCATATGCAACGCTTTGAATTCTAAAGCACAGTAAATATCACAGGGCCTTACTTTCTTTGCCTGGTCATCACTGCCACTACTTGCAGAAGATACTGGAAGCACTGCAAGGAGAAAAGGTTTCCTGGTTATTGACAATGTAATTGGGTTCCTTACCCACTGAAGGGCTGGCAAAGAACAATTTTATTTTAAATTGATTTTCTGTGTGTTTGCAAGAATAAACTCCACAACTTGTGGGCTGAGTTCCAAGAATTCCTTCTTACAAAGCTCCTAAGTGACACAAACTGAGCAGGACTAAGAATCACTGTATCCAGAGCAGTTCCCCACAGAAATGCAGGCACAGCACCTCACCTGGCAGCCCCTAGATCCCAGCTGGGGTGCATGGGCTGGCACAGGAGCAAAAGCAAACTCTCACAGAACACAGTATGCAGCATAATTTCTCCCTCACATTTCTTTTGCCTTTTAACCCCTGTGGGGGCCCATCAGCAAGGCTCTTCCTCCACCTGAGAGAGAGTGCTCCCAACTCTCTTAGATCTCTCTAGCTCGAATTAGGGGCTGAGAAGGCTCACTGCCCACCAGCTCGGAGCAAGACACACTCTCACCTTTCACCATGGCTCTTTTTTAAACCATGCAGAGGATGAGCACCCAACAGAGCCTGAACAGGCAAAGGAGCAGCCTTGGTCTGCAGACTGAACAGCTTTTGGAAATTTATTACCCTTGCCTGCCCTTTCATGTCTCTGCCACACAGCGCGCTGCCAGCAGTGGACTCACCTTACCTTTTAATTTGCTTCTGACCCGAGATCTTTTTCGGGTGTAATCAAGAGATCTTGGCAATGACCGTTTCTGTGAGTCAAGGATCCAGCTTTTTTCACTTGGGCCAGTGCTTGCATTTTCACTGTTGCTTTCAGAGAAAAGATGTTTCCTGTAACTGGACTAAAGACACTATATTAAGAGTGAGCCCTGCTCAGCCAGCCGCTTCTCTCCTTTGACCCCAGAAACACTCCAGTCTCTTCTCTCACTTTGCTAGCAAAATATTCCCTTTCTTCCTCCCACAGTATGAAACTCAAAGCAGTTCAAGCCAACAAATCTGCTAAAATAGCAACTGAACAGTAAACTGTCAAACCAGAAGGCTAAAACCAATAAGCGGTGGGCACTTGCCCTTTGCCAGACTGCTGTCTAGTGTCTTCCTTCCTCATCTCCCCCTCTGTCCTACTCTGTATAAAAGATCTTTCAGCAGAAAGGAAAAAATTAAAAAAAAAAAAAAAACTAACAAACAAAGCCACTAAAATGCATCCAACAGTACAGCTAGAAAAAGACAGTTGACATACCGGACCTTCATACTCTGCTCTGGCAGTTTCAGTGCTCCCCAAGGATTACTTCTAATGGCAACAAGTAGCCCGTTTTCAGACTCGGGAGCAGGGCCAGACGCTTTAAACGGCTCCCAATTTATTTAAAGTGTTGTTTGCCCACTGCCACCCCACTGCCCCAAGGAGGGCTTTCCACCAGTGCTGGATGTGTGCTGCCACTTTGCACACCAATGTCTTCACATGCATCCGGGGACATCCCAAAGGATGTGTGCAGCTCAAGAGAGCAGTGACCAACATAGATACAAGCCCACACTGAATAAGATCAGACTTCAGGCTGTTCAAGGGTCTAATAGCTCATCCCCATGATGCACACAGCTGCCAAACGCTCTAGGGACGGAAAAGGACACACGACCTACCCTTCGTCTCTGGAGCTTGCTCGAGTCCGGACTCTTGTCTTCTGTTTCATGACCCCTACAAAGTAACCCATCAAGACATAAGATAAGTTAGACTAGTGGAAGGTTTGATAATCCATCGCCGTTTTACAGACAGAAGGCTTAAAAGCATGTGGCAGTGGTATAAGAGAGATGCAGCCAAATAGCAGTAGAAGAGGCCTTTGATAAATACATCAACAGGATGTCCAAGTTATTATTATGCAGCAATTAGCCAAGTGTTTCTTTGACTGGTTTTGAAAAAATAACAATCCAGGAATACCTAAAGTTTAACAACAGCAACAGATCAGGCTACCTACTTAGAAGTGACAAATTCCTGGCATCTTTATTGTAACTGGAGAAGGCAAAGGAAATGCAGAGTATTCGAACATTTTTCAAAAATTAAATCAACATATATATATATATACACACACACATATACATATATACATATACACACACACACACACATTGATAACATCTACAGCTACCGGGACAGCTAAGTCAGGAATTATCTTACTAGAAGCATCACAAACTATTTTAAGTTAGGATCAAGAAAGATAACTAAGGTAATGGATTCTTCATTCAGGCCAGGGAATTCGTGAACAATGTACATATGATTCTATACCTCTGCTTCCGTGAAGAAGGTTTCTGTCCAAGGATCTTTTCTTTTGCTTCAGCAACCTGAAAATTCAATGACCCCATTCAAAATTCCTTAAAATTCAATGACCTCATAAAGCAATCTACCAAATTAAAACACATGAAGAAGGGCTAACAAAGAAGTGGATTAAAAAGGAAATTAGGCTGCTTGTAATCAAAGGGATTTGTTGATTGAAACAGTGTCTAAAGTGACAACTGACAATATTTGTCTTCTCAACAGATCTACTATACTTCCTCCCCACCCACCACCTGCCTTTATCTTATTGGGTAATGTTCAAGAGAAATCTCATTTAAACAATAATAGTACCACTAGTGCTAGCATAGATATACTATGCTAGAAGTAGGCAGATTTGGGACAGGACTGTTCAAACCCTACTGAGCTCTCCATAAAGCAGAGTTTAATGCTGACACCCAGTGGAGCTCAGCTCTATCGCACGAATTTGAGGTGGCCGGTTCAGCATCTAGTATAGCTTATTTAAAAGGAAGCGGTGGTCACCCCGTCACCGGCAAGAGGCCGAAAGTCTCAAATTCCTATTGCAATCAACTATATCTTACCACATCCATCACAAAATTCAAGAAGTTACCAGTATTTTTGCTCGGAAAAATATCTCTGTACTCATACAGCCTCAGATTACCAGTGATAAGCCTGAGTTTTATTGCAGCAACCAACCCCTTTTACTGCATTTCTGCAGTAAGTAACATAATCTGCTCCTCAACACTGCTCAGGACAAGTTCTGCCTCAATTTTACCGTCTCATGACTTGCAGAGTCCGAGTTTTCAAAGTCATAGGAATCTTTCCTGCAAGAACGAAACACGAGAGCGCAGTGTATCAGCACAAGCCGTCAGTTTATAGAATGTCTCTGAGAACACTCAGTGGAAATGGGGAAAATACTACTTTTAATATTTATAAACTTTGTTATACAGTGAACACTTAATGATTTTATATGCCCACAGCTTAAGCTGAAAAAACAGCAACTTACCCAAATACTTGTTCCTTTCTTTCTTAAACTCTATTAGTGTCTTCATTCTCACACCTTAATTCAATTGCAACTTTTTATTTTCAAGGAAATATTCAGAAGATACAACCAAGTCAGCTTATGAAAGATTACATACCATACAAATCAGTAACAACAGGATGTGGTAGGAAGGAATCATGAATGCCTTGAAAGACAACTTCAGAAGCCTTTACGAGGAGAAAATTTCATCCCATTCATTCCATCTCTATTTAGCTCACTTCTGAAGGTTATAGCATTCAATGGTTGCTCTCTAATCAGTTCCCTGTATGCAAATGAATTTTGTTTTCATGCCTTTCAAAATATTTTTTTAAAAATTATTCCTATTTCTTTCTCCAAATACCAATTATTTTAAAAATACCACAAACACTCAGCATGTTTAATGCTCTCCTTTTCTTACCAGGAGGAGAAAAATAAAGAACTAGACTCCTTTCCCATTAAAGCTTCCTAAAGGGAAAAAGAAACGCACATTTTTAGATAAGACACTAGAGGGAGCAGAATGATCGAGCTAAGACAGACTTCTCCATCTCTAATCTCTACTCTGCCACTCTTGTTTTAAAGCAAGTGCATGAGTTATTTGATCTGGAGGCACGAAACTTATAGTAATGTTGTTTTACATTAATTCTTCTATTCTCATCCGTGACCAATCCAAAAATTAATCTAAATTTTCTCTCTCTTTTTAAAGAGAAGAATCAATAGATTAAACCAGGATCTTCCAGTAAAACAACAAAATGTTCAAAACTCAGTTCAGAAAATAGATACATCTTGCAAAATCACACCCAGAAGACAAAATTTGGAAAACAAATACTATTATTATTTTTCCATGGCGAGTGACATGGACTATATTGCCTGAAAAGCATTTCCTCTTCCCCACACAAGCTCCCCACAGCTTCGGGTTAATTCGGGTTCTGATTGCGTGACCAAGGTTGCCAGAGGCCTAGCCCCGAGAATCAGAGTGTCTGAGAGGGACACAGCTTGCAAGACAAGAGCCACACCTGGAAGATGCCACTGTCACTGGGCCTAGCACACGGCCCATTGCTGAGGCATCCCAAAGGGACAAAGCCGCTTGAGACTCCTGCAAGCAGCTTGGAGGCCAGTCCTTGGCATAGGGCCTATTTGCTTTCCTTCATGGCACAATAAATCCAGTTGCACACCCTGCTTCGCAGGCAGAGAGTGTAGTTATCACCCAGGATGGGCTGCAACATGTAGGTCCAGGAAGAGCTTCCAGGCCCAGAGTCCGTGTAAACCTCTCCCCAAACTCTTGAACACCTCCATCCACGCTTCCACCAACTTCTTTGAAGTGTGAGCAGACTGCTAGACGGAGTTGGAGGAGAGCAACAGATGGAGAGGGAGCCCAGCCTGGAAGTCCAGGACACATGACACGAAAAGACTGAGGCAGTATGGGAAGAGCTTAGATGTCTGTGACCCATAGCTGTGCATGGCCATAATCTGCTCATCCTCTGGAGGGTCAAGGAAGACAGAAAGGCTAACGAGACACAGCATCACAGAGGCAAAGGCATTTCAACAGACTCGCATTAGCTTCTCCTCAAGTCAGTTAGGCAAGGTAAGTTAAGAACTTTGACAAAACAACAAGCAGCTGGCTATAGCTGATATGCTCAGACAACTGTCACCGTGAGCACTTTTTCTATCCCCCTGCACTCATGCTAGGGAGTTAAAAAAAAAAAAAAAAAAAATCACTTAGTGCACCAAACCCAGCACATGCTCAAGCCTTTTATATCATACCTGACTTCAGTCTTCTTGTCCTTGACCAAACTTGCTTTTCTGATTCTCTTTTTTCTGGCATCACCCTTCAAAAGGAGAAAGGAGTTCCTGGATCTCAAGGTAAAACATGCTAAGTAATGTAATTAAATGCTAGTTTATTCAAGTTGCAAGGTCCCATACCAGGAGCACGGAGAGAAATTCAGCCCAGGAGGATCATCAGAGATCAGGTCAAAAACTGAAGCAACATGGCTGGGTACTTCCAAGACCTGCTTCTCTTTATGAAGCAACTCTTTGCTCTTGCAGATGATGCCCAAATCTTGCAACACCTGAATTTGTCATGTATGGAGCTGGACTGGTTACCTACACATTGCACTCCTATGTCCCATGCATAACACAGATTACATACTGACCAAATACAACTCTGCTTGAATTACTAGCTGTGGTCTTGCTGGACCATAGATGACCATAGGTGGACCATAGTCATTGCTCTGTAGCGCATTACTTTTGCTCTGGCCACCACTCATGCAGGACTGAGTCAATGCAGCACAGCCGACTCCTGCAACACCATGAGAACAGCAACTCCCCGCACCTGATCCATTCCCCGAGATGGCCCCACATACCTTTGATGTTGACATGTCTATGGGCTCTTCTTCTAGGGGCTTCTCACTAGAGACAACCAGCCACATTAGATGAACACAGTCCCAGATAGGCAGTTGATGAAGTATTAAGAGAAAAAGGACTTGCACTAGCAAGCCTAGTGACAGCTTAAGAGGTACATAAGGAGGAAAGGCAGCAAGCATTTCTACACAGACCCAACTTAGTTAACTAAAAGAACTGCCACCCCAAAAGCTGTGAAAAAATGATACTACTAATGCCAAGATGGACCCAAATTCATACAACAGTACACAAAAATCAGGACTGTCCTTTACAAACAACTACACATTAGGGGAACTCCAAGTACAGTGCTAAAATTAGACTCTGCAATAGGTTCATCTTTTGCTGGAGCTAAATGGTGGACCAAAGGAAAGGTCACACCAAGGTGGCAGCTCATTTCATAACTATATGTGACTACTATGTAACTCTGAAGTACTGAAACATCAGGAAAATTCCTGATAAGTTAGTGCATTAAAATGGAGTTTTTGTATTATCATTTAATAATTGATAGGGCAATCCTCAGTCACATACATTAAAATTTTTTGGGGTGGCGGGGGCGGGGAGGGGAGGGAAGAAGGGTTTGGGAGAGAGAATGGAAAGGACTTGCAATGGAAAGGGGTTGTCTTCAAGACATTTACCTGGACTTAGCTTTCATCCTTGGAGTTTTGGGTTTTTCTGCTGAGGGAGGCAAGAAAATGGCAACTTCACCTTCTGGAACTATTATCAAACTCTTTGACTACTTTCTTTGGAAGGTCCACAACAGCTTCACCCAGGGAAGCACTTAAGTGGGTCAGGCTTAAGGAACCAGAACGGGGCAGGCCTGACCTGGGCCTGGGGAGGCATCCTCCATGTCAGTCTTCTGGCTCACTGCAATCGTGGTGACGGGGGTGACTGTTTTCTGCTTGAAGACACGAAGTCATAGACAGAGCATGTATGCAATCACTAAGAACAATTTAATAATATGGAGAGAGATTTTCAGAGCTGGCCCATGGCAAAAGCTGGACCACATGTCTTTCGCTGGCTGTACATACGTAGGTAGGTATATACACGCACACGTGTATATATATATACACACACATATATATAATATGTATTATTTATATATAATATTTATGTATTTATATATTTATATTTGTGTGTGTGTATATATATATATACATATATACATATATATATGCACACACATATACATGTGTATTTATACAATATCAGCTTCTTACTCAGATGAAAGGCACATTTCCCACCCCCCTCTTTAAAAAAATTTTGTGAGATTTGTGGCTCTAGGAGCAAGTATCTAGGAAGCTGACTTCTCACCGATTGAGAAGGCTTTGTCAGAGCTGAGTGCAAATTATTTTTTTTAAGAAGGTTTTAACTATACCTATTTCAAAAAGCAGAACAGAGAGGGAACAAGAACACAAAATTTTTGTTTCACCATACACAAAACACCTACTGTCACTGTGTCTGTCAACTGCTCGCTGCGTTGAGAGGCTGGGATGTCTGAGATGGAGTCTGTGTTCTCAGAGTTGGAAGGATTTATCTTCTTCTGGAGATTACTGGATTCGGGTATTACTGTGGAACAACAACCTTAATGAGAATCTCTCTGCTGAAATTGAATATGTGGACCTTTCTGTTCTTAAGCATACGCATAGAAGCAAAGCAGTAGCCTAACAGGGACAAACATCTCATGATCATATTTAATAAAATGAAAACATAATATATCTCCAAACTACCCAGTGCAGAGTTGCAATGCTAGATAAACAGCATCTTGAAGACACTCTGTAAAAGCCCCTCATAGTGTATGAAGATGCATAAATTTATCATCATCTTGTTACTTCAACTCTTTGCTCCAGAAAACATGAAACAGCCATTTACGCCTGACTAAATCAAAGGACCAGTGAGACCTTCCACCATCTCGGATTCCCTAGACTTCATCTCAGTTGGGTGCTTCAAGAAGTGAAGAAGGGCAACGCACGACCCTCCAACCATTCGTACTCCAGGACCGCCCTGAGTAGCAGAGTAGTCCTGTGCCTCTGTGAGTGCTTTGCTGACATGGATGAAGAAGCAGAGCTTCTCCCTTTCCTACTTTCTCCTGAGCTCCCAGAATCTGGAGCATTTCCATTATAGTTGCAAATACAAATGTTGGTGCTCTTTGCAAGACTGCTCTTTGCAAGACTGCTGTCACAGGCACATTGGGGCAAAGCACCACCTCCCTTTGGGAGCCTCCCACAAGCCTTCCCACAGCTCTCCTGCATCAGGAGCAGGGCAGGGAGAAAGCAAGGGGACACGCAGCAATTGCAGATGGGGAAACTTCCGCAGGCTCGTTTGCACGGGCAGCCAGCGATGGAGTTTTGCCTTGCCAGGTTAGCCAGCAGCGACCTGATCCAGCCTTCCCAAGCGGGGCTCCGGGCTGTGCAGCCCACAGCTGACAGCCAGCCTCGCAGGTACAGGGACACTCAGCATCCCCAGGAGAGCAACAGCGTGAGACCAAGAAGCAGCTTGGGTTTTTGTTGGTTTTCCTTTACTTTTGTCCCCTTATATAAATATGGCTAACGGAAAGCTGCTGCATAAGAGTGAAGGCACTCATTTGAAATCTGAGCAATTTAAATTCCACTTAAAAAAATATCACCTGCTTCATTCTGCTTGGTTTGCTCCCCATCACGGACAGGCTCCTCTTCTGCCACATTTATCTGTCGGTGTGAAGTAATCTCATGTGAAAACAACCTTCAAAGAGCAGAATCTTTTACCCAATAAAGCCAGCTACTTACTGACACAACTAATATCTCTAAACCACCCACCACAAATCATTGGATGCTAATTAACCATTTGGAAATCTCTTGGCTCCTGCAAGGATAAATGAGCGGCATTGTACTGTGACTACTCCTACATAAGTCTTTCTGCAAAATCCATTGTCTGGGGATGAATCAGAGCTACAAAAAAATTCTTAAGCATCTTGTGTTTTTCCATTAGCTCATGTCAGTTTGCTCATCCAACACAACGCAATACTTGAAATTAATGTATAAGGTATTTTCATTTCAGGTTATGCAATTAAATATTGCAGGTTTTAATTTTGATGACTTTTTGAATTGAAAAATGACTCCAACAAAACCGATTAACCAATTCTCAGCCCTACAGCTCCAACACCCTAAACTTGAGTCCACTGAAGCTTTTTTCTAAAGCCAAGAACTTCCTCTATGTCAGGCCAAAGCTAAGAGCTTCGATATGAAGAGTCACAAACCCCCCAAGTGGAATATGAGCACCTAATGAACACAGCATAAACATAAATATAAAAATAAATATGTACTGATTGGTTTTGGCCCACTGTATATTAAGTAAAATATATAATATATTATAAATATACATATTTATATAAAAATTATATATAATATATATAAAATATATATATAAAAGAAAAACTCATATCCAGAGCTTACCATCATTTTTTCATCTCCCAGTACTTTTTTGAGCACTTCTAAAATTTCAAACTTGGCACTAAAGCATATTCTGATTTTTGTTACTTCATTATTGTTGATAATAACAGGAATCTTCATGTAAATTTTAACAGTCTTTTCTCCTTCCTCCACTGGGTTAAAAAACAAAATGCAGGCAAATCACTTTTAGAGCAAGGTATTCGGTCCATTCCCCCAAAAAGATTTGTGAAGGTTTTGTTTTTAAACTTGAAGACAACCTCTTTTACATTTCTAGTTGCTTTGGTTGTCCATTTCCTCCTTGTTAAGTTTAGATGATTTTGCTCTTTCCCAGCCCATCCATAACCTAAATCCTCAACTTGCCCTGACAAAGGGGGCCCTTAACCTTAACTGCAACTCCCCTCCACAGCAGGCTGCAGAGTCCCCAGAGCAGCGCTGCTGCATTCTGTGGTGTGCAGATTTCCTGTGCTCTCTACAACACATCCAAGTCTTTCTTTCTCATGGTTCACTCATCGCAGACAGGATGCAGTGTGGAGGAAAGTCACCTGCATGCACAGAAGCCTGATGGCATCCAAAAAGCATTCATTGCTTTTTCAGCCCAACACAATAAATTGTTCTTTGACTGTTCCTCAGCTTTCAAGCACTGAAACCACTCCTAGGACAGCATCTAGAAAGAAAATCTCTGTAGGACCCAAAACAGCTACTGTGGGTTTTTATTTGCAGTACTGTGAGGCCACTGCTCAAACAGCGTGAGAGGCCATCGGTGAAGTCATATTCAGCATAGTTGCATGCCAAACAGGTACAAGGAGAGCTGGTGGTTAAGATCTCTCACTTGTTACTACAAAAACAGTGCTGTTTCCTTCAGCGCATTGATATATGCCACGTTGCATAAAGCCAAACTGGCACGAGTCTGAGGAGTTATGTGACGCTGTGGAGTTCAGTGCATTAAAAACCAGCTGCCCTCAGCAGCTGCTGTCATGATGGACACGTCGAGTTCAGCTGAAAATGAGACTGACCCTTTCTTTGGGGCTATGAGGCTGCAGTTTCTCAAGCTGAGCCAACCCAGCTGTCACTAAAAGAGGGCACTGGTGCGCTCTCACCTCCTGCCACCCTTCCACTTTCCTCCAGTGCTGCCAGTGCCTTTATCCCACACATGGCAATGGCCAGACTCAAGCACCTGCAGCTCCCTAGTGCAGCGGGCACTTTCTGCCTTTTCCTTTCTACCAGGGCCAATGCACTGCCCAGGACCACAGGAAGGTCCAACCAACAAGCAGAGCTGGCGCAAGGTGAACATCAAGAGCACACAGCTGGCAGAAGGGAAGCTGCCCAAGAGCTTCTCGGTGGTGATGCATTTTGTAACCGTCTCATAGCGTCATGTGAAACCGGAGCTGGATAGAGGGCAACACCAGCTGCATCACCTTACCCTTCAGGCTGTAACTACTGACTTCTTCTTTCGACAGCCTCACGGAGTCCCACAGAGCATCCTATAAAAACAAAATAACCGCAACAGAAGGATTGAGCTGACCAATGCCAGCTGCATTATCTAACCAAAGGTCTACTGGACTTTGCTCCTACCTCACTATTGTCCACGTAAAAGGTTATACTGTGGCTGCCGGCATTGAAATCTATCCAGAACTCCTCCAGCTTCTCATCTGAGGGCTTCTTCACCTGGGAAGGCAACAACCACTGCTACCACTTCCAGGAAAAGACTTACTTGGAAGTTGCTCTCTCATTCCCCATCTTCTTTACAGCATTAAGCTGCAACAAGTTTCCCCATGCACACTACACAGAAATAAAGCTGGGCTCAAACTATGTGTTACCCAACCACTGCTAACTCAAATACACCAGCTGAGTGAGAACATTACTGTGCACGAGCCACAGGAAGGAAATAATTCAAGCAAATGCTTGTACGTTGGCTCAGGGAAGACTCTTCAAAGCCTTCTGCATTTGTGGGTGATTCTAAGCAGCAGCTCTGGAACCAGCTTGCAGCAAAGATCTTGGGCGACATGGCTTGATCTGTAGCCACCAAGCAGATCTTGTTCTTGGCCAGTCTGTGAGCAACTCTTCCAGAGGAATCAGAGTTCCTCTGCCCTGCTTCTTTTTAAAGATCTCTCTTCCTTTACCACTAAGAGAAGGACTCCTTCTTATCGCTTGACCAATAAAAAAGGAAATTTGGCAGCAGTTACCTCACTGTCAAGCAGGCTTTCAAATTAGAATAGAAAGTTATATTTGCATTCAAGAAAATTAAGTCATTTTGTGAAAAGGAAAGCAGAAGGAGGAAAAGGACCCATACACCACACCAATTTACCATATTAACAGTGGTAACGCTGTAAAGGATGTGTCACAGCAGTAAGAAATATTACCTCATTCATGTCAGCAAAAGCAGATATGCAAGGAAAGGAATAGACTCTGAAAGAAAAGCAAACTTGCACATGATAAATTCAGACTCTGATGTTGAATGTATGAAAGCTAAAATCCTGAATATAGGTTGCTTATTGTTCAAAAGGCTAACAATTTTCTAGAGGTAAACTAGGCTTAGAGAGGCTTATACAACATGTTGTTTTAGTCATTTAGTGATGCCTTGATTTTGATAATTTTACTCGATTTGTTAATTTTACAACCAAAGAATCTCCACTAAATATTTAAAATAACTATTCACACATGGTGTAGATTATTTTGTGCTAGATATAACACAAGTTGGTCTACAGTCTTAGCTTTCCCTCTGTTTCTGTTTGGTTGCAATAATGACAGCATTAATTTGGAATCTAGGTTCACCACTTACCTTCTTTCACCTCCAAGCCTTTCATTTAGTTGATTAAGAAATTTTCTGCAGTCCTTCAAGGCAAATTACATCTCATCAAAAAATCAGTTTACATTTCCTTTGCGAACATTCATTTTACTGGAGTTGCATCTCCACTCCATTTATAAGATTTTAAACAGTTAATACAATGCCAAAGGTAATCAAAATAGAAGCCACAAAAATATACACACACACACACTTATATATGTACACATGCTTTAGAAGTAGAATATCTTAGAAATAAGAACTATTTTAACTATATGCCAATTTAAATTTTCTAGGTTAAAAAAAAAATCCCCCTGCCACCTTCAAATAAACTTCTTACATTTATAAAATCAGTTTTCTATGAACTTCTTGCAAGGACATCCTGAATGAAGTCGAACAACACTAGCCCGTATGCAACGTTGTTAACCACGTTGTTATCAAAATAAAGACCCTTACCGTCTCAAATTCTCTATCCTTGATCTCTTTGAAAGCTTCAGCAAGATAATTATCTTCAAACCAGTGGTGAACAAGGTCAGTCCTCCACTTTTTTGTCATTAACCTACAAAGTGCTTCAGAAAGGGCAACCTGAAGGTCATAGTCTGCATGGTAAATATAAAAAAGAATAAAACCTCATAAAAGAAAGAACTCCTCCACTGTAACAAAAAGTTGGTATTGCTACTATTAATATACTTTATTAAAAAAATCATGTTATTGAGCTCCATCCCATTTCACCTAGGAAAATAATGCTATGTTATAATAGAGGTTAAACAGCTGAGTGTTTATTCCAGCCACTGGAGGATGTGTAGTTAACGCAATCTAAGTGAGAAGCTGTTGGGTAGGGGCAAGTTAAGTCATTTTTCATGTTTTTCATGTATCACAACTAGACAGAAAGTGATCTTGCTAGGAGATAGGAGAAAAAAAACAAATCAAAATCAAACAAAATCCCCTAACATTTGACTGAAAAGGCAATAAATCACTACTGACTGCAGTTTAACCCCAACAATAAAGTTTAGTTTAAAAAACAATGCTTACTGTTCATTTTAAGCATATACATAATGCTGATGTAATTAGTTAATTACCTTTCTATTAATTTCATATTTGAGTTTCTTATTAATTAACGCTTAATACTAAATGGAAAGAATTAACCGACCGTTATATCTAACAATTTTTAATGCAGAGTCTTAAAATATTATCTGAACATCTAAACAGAAGCTCTTTCAACTATAATTCCTCTATAATAAATAAGCAAATAAATATTAGAGAATCCTAGCTTCATAAAAATAACCACTGAACACTTCTTACCACCAACATCCAGAATAGTTTTGGCAAGATCTTTCCTGAAAGAACATAATGCAATAAGTTAAAGCGGAAACAAAGCGCTAAAGCAATTTTCACTAATGAGGCGGATGGGAGCACTCGCGCTCATGATCACGTGTGAAATACAACCACAGGTGCCCGCGCTTCACCCAAGCCTGCACGACCAGGACACGGCACCCAGCCGAGCAGACCCCGTGATGGGGAGAGCGGGGAGCTGGGGGCTCCCCACAGCCAAGCGCACATTCCCGGCAGCGGACCGGCCGCGGTGGGCACACTTACGTGAGCAAACACATCTCTTCGGACAGCGGAAACTTCTTTCTCTCCTCCCTCGGTATGCTGTCCAGTATAGAGTTGAGAGTCCTCAAAGCCTTTTCATCACCCCCCAGCACACACAGACACACACGGAGGAAAGGGACAGAACAAGAAGGGAAAGAAGTCAATAAGATGTCTTTCACATTTTTATTTATTTATGCACACTTGCATGCACAAACACATTTGTATTTTCTTTCCCTGCCATAACTCTTACCTCCTGCCGCAGGGTGCAGCAAATATTTGCTTCTGTCACAAGATGCCCTAGTTCAGGTAGAAATAAATTCACCAGCTCTGTCTTCCCTAGGGAAAGAGTTTGGAAAAGTGACAGCTAGAGATGAACAAGTCCATGTATAAAAGACTACTGCTGAACCTAGAACTCTCTGCTGTTGAAGTGAAAATATGCCAACTGTGTATCAGAAAAAAACTCCAACAGTCCAATCCTATACAATAAGGGGGAAATAATGTTTTTTTGTGCAGCCTCACCAGCCGCACAGGCAGGTGCAGTCACAGCCCTTCTTGCCATGCAGCAAGCACTGCAAGGCAGCAGCATCCCCAATGTAACAACTTCCCCAAGGCAAACAGATAGATCCCTGCATCAGGTTAGCTTAAGCTGTAGCTACATTTGATGGCTCCGTGATAGACTAGGAGTATTTAGTTACTCCATGCAGATGGCTGCCTTTAGTCAGAAAATATCTGAAGGCACAACAAGGAGATAGCAAGAGCCACTGCCTGTGCCTGAGATCCTTTTGGAAGTACCACTTACTGCAAGTGACATGCAGTGTAGGTAAGGTATTACAGTTAGGAATGTCCAGGATATCTAAAACAAGCAAGCAAAAAAATATTTGCAGGAAGAAAGAGGAGTTGGGAAGCAGGAGAGGGAGAAAAAGTGAACAGAGTTCACGCAGAATTAAGAAATTTCTCCTGATAAAGTTAGGCTATTTGATGATTTTTTTAAAAAATATAAATACAGATAAACACACTAACCTTCATCACTGCATCTGCAAATCACCTAAAGAGAAAGGTAAATGCAGTCTTTGTTAACATAATGCCCCAACCACAACAGCAGTCAAAGTGCTTCTGTGATTATGCCCAGGCATCACACCTCTCTGAGGCTAAAATAACGAGACGCGGGTGGCAGTGCCCCTCGATGCAGGTACGTTGCATGCAATGAGCCCCTCATACAGGTTGTACCTATGCAGGCAGCACAAGAGGAGCAAAGTACCCACTTTCCCCCCAGGATTTCAGTAGCAGCAGAGCAGAGCGCTCTCAGATTCCTCAGAAACCCACATCGTGGCATCATTTCATTATTTTTAGTATACATATGGACCTGTGTAAAAATACATATCATTTTCTTTCACATATTACAGTACCAGACAACATATTGACATCTGAAAAAGCACTGCAGACAATTATATTTCTTAGCAGCGTGGGGCAAAAAAAGCTAAAAGCTTCCTTCCTATTGCAAATCTACTGCCACGGGGCACCCCGCACCTACTTCAAAAAGAAACATTAAGGAAAACTATAAGCTTTTTTGATCATTCTTTGGGAGTTAATTAGTGGGTTTGAATGATATAGGAACAAATATCCAGAGTCACCTCAGCAGAAGAATTTGCACATAAGCTGCAACTCAGCCTCAAAAATATTGGCTTATTTGTGTTTTTAAGCAAGGACTTGTGAATATACAATAAAGACAACTCCTCTGCCTTCTAGCACACATACGTACCAATGCACAGTCAAAGAAATCTTCAAGAAGTATCATCAAAATCTTGTTTTCATCTGGGTCTGCGAGGATCACGGAAGTTCTTGCTCTTTCAAACCAAGATACCATGTAAAAATTGAAAGAATTGGTTAAAAAACTGCCGAGAAGTGCTAAAAATCGTGAAACTAAGCATGCCCTCAGCAAACCTCCTGCAGACACACGGGGTTTTTCAGCCCCCAGCTGGGCAGTGGTGCACCATGATGAAGCCGTTATGGGGCTCAGAGGCTGCCAGTAGTGGGCAAAGCCCCCAAGGCTGCACCCGGGCAGCAGCCCTTCCTCCTCCTCCTCCTCCTCCCTGCTCCTGAGCACCCGGAGCCTCTTTGGTGCAAGGGGCATCATCGCGGGCACCATTGCAGCAGCCAGAGCTTTCTCGAGGAGGGCAATCGAAAGTGCAAGCGAATTTAAGAGATTTGTCAACTTTTTGCACAGCCTGTTTTATGAATATTCAACCCACCCTGTAGGGGGTTGAGCAGTGTCCCTGGAAAAGCTCATTTAGCACATTTAACACACAGGACCAAGGACTCCTTGACACAGGGCCACTGACAGCCCATGCTCACTGCTCCTCCCTTGGTTAGACCCAGGTATTATCCTTATCTTAGGCACAAGCGCCTTTCTCTACTACAACCAAGATCAGCTGAAATCAGCAGAGAGAAAGTGACAAGACAGAACATCATTGCAGATTAAATGTGTTTATTGTACTGCTTGTTTAAAAAGAGACCCTCAGAAATGCTGTATTACCTTATAAAATTGCCAAAGCACAGAAATTTAGCAACAAAATTCATACAAGTAACCTTAAAATTACATTAATACCTCAAATACTGTATCATACTCATCTTTTGTACGAGTCCTTGCTCAATAAATAAGCTTTCTGCTTCCTGGAGATCACTTTTTAAATAGAGCTGAATGCACTTCAACAGCAGTGAGACATTGTGAAACTCGTTCTTGTCTAACTCCTGCAAAAACATGTTTTGCCTCATTTTGTTAGTAGGGCTGCCCATCATGGCCATTATCACCTGCGGGCACTAAGGTACTCGCCTTAGGTAATCGGGGTACTCGCCTTTCTCAACGCTTTGTCAAGCTGGTTAAGGAGAGATTCACTGTATTTTTGGAGAGGCTCAATTTCTTTTTCTTGAAGTAGTTCGTTGATTTTCTGAAACCCCTTCCCCTTAAAAGCATCCCTGAGAAGGGATTCAAGCTGTGGGGAGGGGAGCAAACAAGTGTTAGAGCAATTACTCACACCGGAGATTAAAACGGGTGGGCAGATGATTTGTTGCAATATTTTTCAGAAAACGCTTATAACGCTATTAAAAAAACAACAACAACAAAACAAAACACTTTTTTTTGTTTGCCTTTATGTTTTTTCTATTTTTTCTATTGTATCTGAAGGTGAAAAACTGGTTTTAATCTCAAAAAGAGACTGATAATTAATAGGGACTTTAGAATCTTTTAAACTATTTCAGGTTTGATTAAAGAAACAAACCGACAGCATTAAAGGAGATATTTTAAGTTCCCATTCCGTCCCTCAACTCCTACAATCATTTCTTTATGTTTTCTAAGGAAAAGAAGACGTTTTCTATTTTAATTAAAATGTTATATTCGACTAAGAAAAAATCTAGGGCTTGCAGCTTCTATTTAAGAACATATCTTTCAAAACATGTGCTTTAAGGAGAAAAAAAAAAAAAAAGCACACCATTACGGATATAATCCTTAATTCGATTGCTCCATACAATTCTTATAGTTGCACTGAAAGTTAAATGCATTAGCTATTTGATCCCACGGTAGAAATAGATCCGTAGGCGTCCACACATCAAATATTTGCAGGATAAAGCTAAATCTGAAGATTATCATTAAAGAAATATTTACATAGTCTTCCGCTCTGGTAGCCATGGCGTCATTTAACTCCCTCTTCCCTTCTTCACTTTCTTCTTCCCTTGAAAGGAGCAAACACGGGGAGGGGGGGAAATACAAGGAAAGACTTTTCTCCTGCTCAAAACCCGCTTCCTCCTCCGCGCGGTTTCGCGGACCCGACGGGCCGATCCAGCCCCCGCGCTGCCTTCCCAGGGCCCGGGGGGTCCCGGCGCCCCGCATCGCGCCGCAGGAGATGGGGAGACACCCCGGGAATTGCCGGCAGCAGCGGGTGCGGGATTGCAAGGGGACACCGCGCTAGCGGTAGGAAGTCAAACCGGCAGCTCCCGGCGAGTATCCCGCATTTTCTATACGCTGTACATCGACTTATAAAGTTAATATTTAAGTCCCCGCTACCTTTTTTTTTTTTTTTTTTTTTTTTTTTTTTAAACGCCAATCAGGGGGCCCTACCGCGCGGGCTGCAGAGGAGGATCCCGGGCTGCAGCTCCCGGCCCCGCAGCAGGAAGGGGGCGAGGAGGCCCCACCTGCGCGAGGGGCGCTCACCCCGCGCCCAGGTGCCGCCGCGGCCGAGCCGAGGGCTGCGGAAGAGGAGCGCGGCACCTCGGGGCCCCTTTCCTATCCCCTCGCGCCGCCGCCCACCGCATCTGCTTTCTGCGGGCATTTGTTTGCTTTTTGTTGTTGTTTGTTTGTGCTTTTTTTTGCATTTAAAAATATTTATTTTTCAAACAAAGGCATAAAGAGAGGTGCTTTTCTTATCAGGATGAGGGTTTAAGGAAATTTCAGAGCGGAATAAAAGGCGAGGGAAATTCGTTTAAATCTTGCAAGAACTCTGGGCATTTAGTGGCTCTAGTTCCATCACATTGCAGCTTTTTATTCATGTATTTATTTGTTTGTTTGTTCTAAGACCAAACTTTTTTTACCCTGCATTTCTCCTGCCCCGCTTTCGGGAAGACAGACCAGCTACTTTCCTACAAAGCCGTTGTTTTCAGTGAAGGAAAATACTGCTCACTAACACGACGGTGTCTCCTGTCTGTCTTTTGGACGTTTTTAACGCGTTCCGCACAGCGAGCAGGGAAGAAAACGCTCCGGAGCGGGAGGCGCCGGGTCTGCTCGCACCTAAACCCTGTGGTTTTAGCGCCTCGGAAGGCTCCCGCGCGCCCACCAGTGCCCCGAGCTGGCGGGGAGGCGGCGCCTCGGCCCCTCCGCCCCACGCGCGGCGCGCGGACACGCGGGCGGGCGTCCGGCCCCCCGGCTCCCCCAGCGCCACCGGGGCGGGG
>JAWLRI010000937.1:71541-82696 GCA_034781795.1 Crypturellus tataupa | reverse complement strand
CCGCGGGCTCTATAAAGGAGCGGGCGGCGGCGGCGGCTGCGCCCGCCATGAAGCTCACGTGGGACATCAACGACCCGCAGCTGCCGCAGGTACCGGGCGGCCGGGGGGCTGCCCCAGACACACGAGGTTTGGGGGGTTTCCTCACCCTACCCCGCGCTGCAGCGGGCGCAGAGGTCGGGGGCTGCGTCCGCGAAAACTCCCTGCGCGCTCCCTGCTTCCCGGGGTTTGGTCTCCAGGCAGCTGGCCGCGTCTGGGGCTGCTGCAGGAAACTTTTGTAGGATGCAGGTGTTCCAGTTTAAAGCATGGGGGGGGGGAGGAAGAAAAAAAAAAAAAAAGGCAAAAGCTTCACCTGTGAAGGGAGCAGGGCAGCCCGGTGGTGTCGGGTCCATCTCTCCTTTCACAGCTGTGTTAATGCTCCAGGATCTGGAGTCTCGGCTTCGCTCCCTGCAAAGCTTGGATCTTGCCTTGAAAAATCTCTTACTTTTTAAATATAATTGCAGAAACATTGTCCAATAATTATGATAAAATAACTTGTAATAAAAATATGAATTTAATACACAGCTTTGATCAGCTGTGTATGAACTTCTAAAACCAATCTTCTTCACCTTTGTTTGGCTGATTTCTTTCTCCCTTGTTCCCTCTCCAAAGAAATGCCAAAAGTAGCAGGGTTTGTCTGTTTTCTGCTAATATATATTTAAGCCATCTACCTATTTCATCAGCTTGCTGTTGTGCCTGATTAACACTTTTTTTTTGTCAGTGAACATCATGTTGATTTTTCATTGAGCCCTAAATGTATTTGTTATTTGGCATTTTTTTTTTATCTTAGAGTTTATTATTGAATTATCCAGAGATTGAGCACTTACAGAATAGCTGAATTCTGTAAATGCTGGCAGATTTACTGAGCACACTGGGGGTTGTTCATATGTGTACATGCACACACACATTAAATACATATAGCATCCTAGGGAGTCTACAGTCTCAGTCTGTCTCTTTTTGGCAGAGGTGTATTCAAGCCTTAATAAGTGCATTAAACTGTTACTTAGCTAAAAGCTTTAGTTTTTAGCCTGCAGGTGCGCAGTGAGGAATCTTTAACAGCCAACACAAGCAGAGCAGCAGCCAAAAAAAGGAATTGATGATGGGCAAGTATGTTATTACAGGTCACGATGATGCACAAGTGGAAAGGGTCATGGCTGTCTCTTGAGCTGCAGAGGCTCTTCTGTAGAAATTTCTGAATGACTTTATAACTTGATATACATATTTATTCAGAAAGGAAAAAAGCAGTATGTATTTATCTTGCCCTCCCCTCGCCGCAGGAGCCCAAGCACTTCGATAGCTTCCAGGAATGGCCGGACGGCTACGTGCGCCTCGTGTACCCGCGCGAGGAGAAGAGCGCGCAGCGGCACCTCAGCGGCTGGGCCATGCGCAACACCAACAACCACAACTGCCACATCCTCAAGAAGTCGTGCCTGGGGGTGGTGGTGTGCGCGGGGCGCTGCGCGCTGCCCGGCGGCGCCCGCCTCCACCTGCGCCCCGCCATCTGCGACAAGGCCCGCCTGAAGCAGCAGAGTGAGCGGCGCCCGCGCGGGCGCTATCATCGCGGTCTACGTTGCGCTTGGCTATCGCGTTTTTATCTGGATTTCAATGATCGGGTTGCTCCTGAGTTCTCAGTGTTCCTCTCGCATAACACCTTTGCCTTTAACCGGCGTTGTTTTATCCATACTCACAGAGAAAGCCTGTCCAAACTGCAATGCGGCCCTGGAGCTGATTCCTTGCCGAGGACACAGTGGCTACCCGGTCACCAACTTCTGGAGGCTGGATGGTAAAGCAATATTTTTCCAGGTAAAAAAACACTTTGCTTCCCTCCCTCTCCTTGAAATTTTGTATAACACAGAGTGGTGGTGTTCTGATTCATGACCAGATTCCCCCATCTTACAATAGTGGAAATAATAATTTTTTTAAAATGGCAAATGCTGTACTTCTTCCAATGCTGTATTTGAGGGTTAACCATTTTCTAATGTCATTTTTAAAATCAAAATAGGTGATTAATACTCATTTAAAAGCTAATTTCTACTAGGGAAATGACATTTTTAAAGCTATGCTAAGTTTCCTAGTTTGCATTAAGAGCTATAACTTACTCATTACAGTTGGGAGTGGAGGGAGTAAAGTAGCATACAATATTTTATCAAATCTCATCATAATTTTGCATACATGTACCCATCAATCTTTCGATCCAGGTAGATGTTTCAGTCGTCTTCAAGAGACAACTATTGGAATAAGGAATATTTGTCATCTAGTAGTGTGCACTCTCCTTAAAGCCCATTTATAGTGTTTTGTTGGTTAAGTGAGATCTTATACTACGGAGAACCGACCAAATTAAATTTATAAGCCATTTTGCTTGATTCTGATCAGCTGTACATCACAGCAGGAAACACCAACTTTTCTCCTTCATGCCCCAAGCTCACAGATCTGCAGTCTCCACTAACTTCTTCACTTTTGACTCCTATATGTAGAAAGTCATGATTTTTTTTAATTTAAATAATCCCTGTGTTGTAGTCAGCCATGGTCCGTGCTGTGGTTGTTACTCATTTTACTTGTATTTTACAGAAATTAAGTACCTAAATTAAGACAGGCTGAATCTAGCTCCTGAAGTAATCTTGGGAAGTCTATAAAATATTAAAGAGTGCAAACACTGAAATTTAATTATAAGCTTGTGTGTGTCTTTAGATAAGCAAAAAATTCCTTGCTAATCTTAATTCAGGCAAAAGGAGTGCACGACCACCCCAGGCCAGAGAGCAAATTGGAGACAGAGGCAAGAAGAAGTGCAGTTAAGAAGCAAGTGTCTTCTCATCATTCCCAGAAAAAGAGACCTCTAAATTCAGAGGTAAGACAAGATTCTCGGTTACTTACAAAGATGGTGTAAGCGTGTGCCAGGAATCACAGAGCAAAACAAAGCTTTGTGCCCCACTTTTTGTCTGTTCATCCAGCTCGCGCTCAAGTGGATAAAGGCAGGTAAGGACCGAAATGTGCAATTACACAACTGTGAAGACATGGGTGCGAGCAGTACCTATTCCCAAACCTCAGAGATCAGTTTTCTTCTCCTTTTCAGGTGGGAAGATGCCATGACAGCAGCGGTTATATTGATAATATGCAGAATCTGCCCTGCCTGGAAGGCCCAGACAGGGTTGGTATTGTCGCTGATACCAGTTTTCTGGGTCCAGCTCAGTCTTATCCCTCCCTGCAAAGTGCTGATCTCTACAAAGCTTCTTGTGACTCGGCCAGCTTCCAAGAGGACCAGCTGTCACTGTACCAGAAGTGTCCTAACCCCAGGATCTATGTTCCTCGGCCCTGTGGCTACGAGTTTGGAGTTCCTGCCTTCATAAACTCCAGCTCTTACCCAACGTTTTACAAAGACGTGACCAGTAGCTCTGTTGACACTGACCCCATGAGCCTGAACGGATCGCATTGTCCTTCTGTGACTGCTCAAGATAAGAGCTTCGATAACCCGGGTAGGCATCCCGGACTGAAGCCAGTCTGGGGGAAAGCTGGCGGTGGAGAGAGGAGTGACTACGGACAGGTCCAAGCTAACACCAGTCCTTACTACGGTGGGGAGTATCCCTGCAGGTACAGCAACGGCACCTCTCCCCTCGCGCCGCCGTTACAAACCGTCATCACCACCACCACCAAAGTGTCCTATCAGGCCTACAAGCCATCTGTGGTGAAATACAGCGACAACCTCTGCGATGTGAAAAGCCTTCAGAGCTATACCCACGTGGCAGAAAATGTCTCGGGCACTATCTATTCAGGGATGAAGATACAGGAAGACTTTGGGATGGTAAAGTCAGCATTGCTTTACCAGCATGACCCAGTTCCCGCAAAGCCTGAGCCGGTGGAGGTCATGGAGAGCTATCGGTGTGGACAGCTGCCGGTGAGCAGCTATGCGGAGCATGAAGGGCAGCCCTTAAGGTTTGAGAGTGGTGCCTATTGAGTGAATGCTGCCTCAATCTGGAGAAGACGTGCTCGTACTGACCATGCATGTGCCAAGCCTTTTATATATGACTAACCGGGCTTCTTTAAAGTGACAAAAGAAGAATCTAGTTGGTAATTTCATTCTGCTTTTTGAGTTCCTGCATCAACTGTGCAGATTGCCTGCAAGGAGAAAAGGTTAGATATAGCACCAGCAACGTCATGAACTGTTCCTTGTAATGTCTGTCTTGGAGGGGGCACGGCACAGTTGCCCAGAGGTGGGTTTTCCTCCCAGGCCTCCAGGGTTCTGCTGTATTTTTTATTCCCCACAAGCACACCAGAAAATGTGTTCTCTTAGAAATGACAAAACAACAAAGCAAGGGCTCAGAAAACAAACTTTTTAAAAAAACCCCAAGCTAAATAAAGAAAATAGGACATAAATGCCCCAATTCCATAGGCTAATTGAACTGATTTTCCAGCTGGATGGGAAGAAAAATAAGCAAAGGCATATTGTTTTAATTAAATATATTGAAATTGGTCTAGTGCTGTGAAAGGGAATTCATACCTTTGAATATTCATACCATATTGAAGTTAAGCCCCACAGTTAAATTTGCAGAAACTCAACCAATAGCCTTGTGTTTCAGGTGTGAGTTGTTCATCACTTTAAAAAAAATCAAGCCAAAAAATCAACCTGGAATTTACAAAAGGACTAAGTGAACTCAGCATCAACCTTACACTGAATTTTAGTGTATTTGCTGACTACCTTTTTAAACTTCTATGGCAATTCTTCTACCAGATATTTTAGATCAGGTTCAGACAGGCTATATATTTTGGCAAATTAACCCAGATCCCAATCTAAGAAAACAACAAGATACCACCTAGAAACATTGATCCAAAGTTCAAAGTGTTTAAAAATATGTACCACAAGGCTTGTTTGTGGAACTGTTATTTCTCGCATCTACTCCAATACATACTGTGTCATTTGTGGTGTAGAATAAAACTCAGAGCAATGTCCTTCTAAGTGAAAGAAAGAAAGAAAAAAAAAAAAAAAAAAGAGAGAGAACATACTGAGGGGAGGGGAAGAAATATAAGGCTAAGCAAAATATCTGGAAAGAGATTCCATATCTTTCCATATCTTAAAGAAAATTCTAAACAAAGATGTAAGTTGCTTCATTTTATATAAATTCTAGAGAAATTGTATCTCTGTAATTGAAGCTTTGTGTATGTTAAGGCATAGGATGAACAGGGTTTGTGCTGTTAATATATTGATACAAAAGCTGTCATTGTGGCTGTATGCTTTAACCATTAAGCCATGCTCTTGAAACACAACCTTTTAAGTAGGACTTTGTATGTCAGTTGAGAAAATGCAGCTAGTTTTGTAAAGATCCTTGTTTATTTTTTAGCACGGCTTATTTCTAATAAATATGATGCTTGGTTAAGCACAGTAAAAAAGTAAGGAAGCAATTACTTTACTGATTCTTCTGTAGCACTAGAGCAAATAAAAACACTCTGAAGGTTATTGCAGAGGTTACTCTCTTATTGCAGAGAATGAAGGTTTCTCAACTTCGTTCCATTTTATGCATGAGGGTCATGCTCAAGTTATCTGTATATTACCTTTCTGGATAAAGCATTGGGTGGACAAAGCCTACAGCTGCATATGGCTTTCTCTCCAAAATGCATGAATGTAAGGGCAATTCTGGTTTCTATAACAAAGATGAAATCAAATGTCTCCTTCAGGCTTATATAGCATGACTTTAAAACATGACTTTAAAAGCATGTTTCTCAAGTAAAGCAGCATCCTCTGATCCCTAAGTAAGCAGCTTCTTTGCCATTAATCATCCCATTAAAACTGGGTTTCTGGTCCTGCCTCAAGGACATGAGAGGGCCACCTCTTCAGCCCGCATCGTGCCCTGCCACACACATCTTCACCTAGCAAATTCCAGTTGTTATGGAAAAACCAAGGAGGGGAAAAAGGCACTTTCAAACCTCAGCCACCTGTGACTCCGTCTTCACATGAGCTACAAGGGCCCTGTGGAGATGAAGTGTCATCTGTCCCCATACTTCCCATTCTCAGGCTGCTTCTGGCACGAAAAAAGCAGCCTCCTAATGACAAAGTTTAAAAGCTCAAGTGGTGAACGGATCCCTCCCTCAGACAAGAGGCAACTTTTTTTTTAAATATGCTAAATGCTAAAAGGAACTCACACACTTGACTATTCTGGGCCTAATGAGCTCAGAGTTGCTGATTCCAAAGCTTAGAGTATAAAATATCTTCTTTAAACACTGAAGGAAAATTTCCTCCAAGCTCTGCTGGTAGAGACCAAGCTATTTAGTGGACACTGATCATGCAGTAGAGCAGAATGTGACTTGTGAACCTGTTCCTCGGTTTTCTTTGTATCTTCTGGGAAGAAACTATCTAACAGAACTGAACTATTCCCATACATGAAAATGGATCTCACTTGTCAAATGTGAATATTTAAGAGCACACAACAAGTACATCTGAGATGCAGCAGGTCTTCCAGAGGGCTGGTTGCCTTGTTATGATTAATTTTGGAAAATTTGGGAATGCTTATGTAACCCTTATCATTATCAGTACAACCACATGCGAATGAGTAGAGAACAAATAGAATTTTTAGAGTTGTGACATATTGACTACTAAGAGGTAGGGTGTAGACCCTCTCTGCTTGAGAACAAATGGGTACTGTGCTGGTCTGGGTAACTGGTCCAATTTTCTAACTACATAAAGCAAATACCTGCCTATCACACGTGAGCAAAGGGAAGGTGAAGCACTTTTACTGTTCGTATATAGTGCTGTGCTTAGGATTATGCAAAATGGAACATGCCTGTCAACACGGTACCTCCATGAGCTTGCAAGAGTCCACATGCAACACGAAGATCAGCAGGATGATACCAATGTGAATAAATATCATGCAGGAATATAACTCATTTGGACCAAACTCATTCGAACAAGCAGAAACCAAATCTAATCTACACAACCCACATTCACTTCAACATAGCTGCTGCCGCTTGTTGCAATGTGATTTGTGAGAGGCTGGTTTCTGGTACCTAGACTAATATTTGTGCAAAGCATCAATAACTTTAATGAGCACAGGCAAAGAGGATTCTTTCAACAGAAAATTAGTAGTGATGTTGTGTAAAACAAGCAGGGAAGCAGGTGAACGAATCTGGTCTTGGAGATCCTTTTGCAAGATTTACAAAGTTTGCTGCTGCTTCTGGGTCTCTCTCTTCCAGCCTGTTGTTTTTCCTGCAGTTTCCTGGTTCACAGCAAGCCCAAAGCACAGCACCTCTGTTATGACTTCATGACAAAATGAGGTGTTAACTGACTGGCTTGCAGCGCTGGTCCTACAGCTTCGTAACATCTTGTAGTTTAACATTAATACTGGCAATGCTACCTGCAAATTTCTCCCTTCATGCATGTGAAATGTTGGGGAAGGGCACAGAAAAGTACCAAAAAATAACAGAAATAATACACTTGTAACAGAATTTAGCCTTGTAATTGCTGTATCTCTGTAAAAATAATATTGAAATTATTTAAATACTAAACCACTTACTTGTGCCAGGTCTTTTATAAGTCACTGCATTTAGATCACAAGCACTCCAAAATCAACGAAAACTCACTGTTCTAGACCCTTCCCAGGCACAGAGAATTAAGGCAGTTTTCACCTGCTTCTCTCCATAGTCTAATATCTTTGGAGGAGTGATGACGGTTTCATCAGACAGGCATACAGGTCAGGCCATTGAGCACTCACACGCTCGAACACAACAAGCTAGTACCGTAAGCAGCAAGAGGGATCTGTGGAAATCATGTGGCAACACAAGAGAAGGGCCAGGGAGGTATATCTGTGCAGGTAACTGAAAGTAAGGTAGGCCACAACGCTCCAAGCCTAAGAGCTCGTGGCTGCCTGCGGAAACAGGGACCTCTCTGGACAAATGAAAGACTCAGAACAGCTCTGGCTCCTTTGTATTTGTTAGGTTTCTAATCAAGCAAAAGAAAGAAGAGGAACTTCCCATGACAAATAGTTAGGACAAAAATAGTGCCTAGCATGGGGTCAGGGTTGAGTAATGCTGCAATCCAAGTCTGCTGAGTCAGTGAGTGCAGGGCGGTATCGCACAGCAAAGACAGTCAATGAGCTATCTTTGCGACACGCAAGTTTGGAAAATAACTTCAAGGTCACCTCTTGCATGCAGCTTCTTTTTGCCCTGGAGTCTTTCCAAAACATCAGGAAAGCACTGCCAGAGAAGTCTTTGCTTCGTCTCTAGCAATACATTGCAGCTATCAAGTGTGTTGGGCACCCATCATACAGCACCATTGGGAAAACACAGGTCCTATTCATGCGAATCGGGGTAAGTGTGCAACAGTAGCCTGTCCAGTTGAGAAGTCAGCACTGCTTTTTACCCATTTCCCAGCACTGTCTGCCTACAGCAATGTCTCATCACTTGACACCAGGTTTTATTGTTTACAAGCAGAGTAAAAACTGCATTCCTTTCACACCTAGATTGATTTTGAGAATTCACACTGCTGTTGAGGCAGAGGTGAGCATAGCACAGCAGAATTATATACCCCATAAGAGCTTAAAGGAATTGACCGCAGCCTTCAAATTGCAAAGCATCATTTAATCACAGGCTTTAAAAGCTGTCTAAAACAGAGGGTCCTTCTCTACCTATAGAGACCAACCTATGCTGAAGGTAATGTGATGTTTTAGCTTTTGAGGACATCCAGAGCCTCTTTCCCAGTCAGGAAAGCATGGCATTAACCACATGCACATGCTTATACTCTATCTAGGCCAATACATGATTAAATGCTTTGCTAAATATGATCAACTTTTATTGAATTACTGCATTCTCCTTGGGTGGACTGTGTTGGCTATGGCACCTTCTCACTTCTCAAGTCCCACTTTTGAACTTTGTTTTACCTGGGAGGAACCTCCGAAGTTTTTGTTTCAATAAAGAAAACGGACATATTCTATTTCACAAGAAAAAGATGTTGGTTTTTTGTACTTTCATTTCAGTAATAATGTTTGTGAATGGTTGAATCCTTTGGATTCCAGAAAACCGATTCCCATAGCTTCATGTTCCACACAGTTGACTTGAGGTAGAACCAATTAATCTGTCAGCAGGGCTTAAAAATCATGAAATTACCATATCAGTCAATGACAAACAGGTGAAAAAAAATGCAATTAAGGCAGCTTCTCATTTTAGCTCAGTGTGCCTGAGCCATCAGCCTTCTTAATGGGTTTTATGCCTTCCTCTCCATGGTGCCACTAGCAAATGCTGACAAAATCTTTTTCTTACACCTCACACACAAAAATACTAAAAAAATAGGAAGTTCATATACATTTCACTTGGACGCAGCCCTGTGATTTTCAGCATGAAAGCTCAAGAGAGAGCTCAATGAGACTTTACTGTCAAAATTATTGACTCATATACTAAGTACCCATTTTTTTAACCATGCTTTCTGTATATACTGGGGATAATTTGTTTACAAAGAAATGGGAAGAAGCTTCATGATTATTTTTATAAAAGAAAAATATATATTTTGGAAGATGTAGCATACAGACTTTTCCTCCCATCAATATTAACAACAGGCATTTTAATAAATTGCTTACAATAAACAAGAATAATGATAGAAAATTTTCTTCAGAATTCCTAACAGATATGCATTTTGGGGTGCAAATCCTAAGCAGGCAGTGGTTGAGCAAGTGGCTTCCTTTCATACCTAATTATCGCTATTAACAGCACTCTCAGTAGGCACTTTCAAGATGATCTCATGTATTATGGTGCCACCTTCAGGAAATATTTTGCATGGCTCTGCTTTTTATTACAGTACTCGCTCTCTTACACACTATCATCACTTTCAAGGTGTTTCTCTCACTGTCTTCCACTTTCAAAATCGTCCTCTACTGTTATTGCAGTACTAGATCACTAAAGTGTCATTTTCTGGAGCAACTACACAAGGAGCTCCCGGAATCATGCTGAGGAAGCCAAACCAAACCAGAGCACACGACTCTGCTGCTCACACGCGTGTGTCTGTCTGTAAAGCCCTTCCGTATCTCGCGACAAGGTTAAATTGCTCCACTGGGGCTGTACAAGCGAAACCGGGCGCAGAGCAGCTGGTAGGTTCAGTTTAACAAGGTGCCCGGCAGATCTGAACCCGCTGGAAATGCGCATTTCACCTCAGTTTGCAATTTGGAAAATATCTATTCTAATTCAGCTGGGGGTCCCTTATGGAATACCACGGCCTGACGGCAGAGGTTTTGTTTCTTTTCATTCTGGTCCCTTCTTCCGAGAAATTCTGCCCAACCTGTTAGATTTACTTAGCTTTTAAGGTCATATGTGGAAAATAGCTTTTGTTTTATTTTTCCTCATGCATTTCTGCATTTTTGAGGCTCTGTTTGTATATGCGAAATATACAGGGTGGCTAAGCTATCCAACCATGCAGTTGTAATCACTTTTCTCAGTCTTGGGAAGCTCCCCTCACCTGTGAGAAACCTGCAGATCAGTTTTAGTTTTATTAATAATTTTAATAATTAACAGTTGTATAATAGATGACTTTGGTATCAATCGTAATTAGAGGAAACAGGGTTTTTCACTTTTTCTCACCTCCCTCTGGAGATGACTCAGAGCACCTTAAGCCAGACCCCGCCCAATCATCTTCCAAGGAAGCTTTTATTCGTTAAACAAAGGAAAAGAAAAGTGTCTGAACTGCTGTAAAGACATTTATTACTTTACAAAAAGCAGGTGGGAAAGGGGGCAGAGCCCCTTAGTTGCCACGCTCTGTTTTGACTGGTAGCAACCGATTTGCGTAGAGACCTGCAACGCGTGCTGTTGTATCCGTTCTTCAGTTACGTACACGGCAGGTCACAGGAGGCGACCAAGCGCATCATTGCATTCAGATGATATATTACCTAATTCTCACATTTTTTTTTTCCAAAATAGGAATGAACATTTCCCTGTTCATTTTAAAAAATGCAGGCATCTCTCCTCACGTATTCTCAGGGCGCTCCTCATGCTGTCTGCTCCCGCAGTGCCCCATGAGCACAGCCCTAACGAGGATCGACTTCCCGCCCTGGCACGCAAACCCCGCCCACCCCCGACGTCACTGGGCCCCGCCCCGTGCGGGGCGCGACCAAGGTCAGGCCCCGCCCCCCGCGCCGTCGCCTAGGCGACGAGTCGC
>JAWLRI010000937.1:52037-62648 GCA_034781795.1 Crypturellus tataupa | reverse complement strand
GATTAAAATTTTATTTTTACAGTAATAATTTCAGTGAATTGCTTACAGTTGTGAGTCTCTGCATGCAGAAATCAGATATTTTGTTGTAGTGAGTGAGTATTTTCTAATTAAACAGCAGAATTGATTTCCTCAGTGATCTAACCTCTAAAAATGATTTTAAAATTAATAGCTCCAGATATATTGGTGCTAAAGCAAACAGTAAGCATTAAAGAAACTTCATTTCCACATTACTCGTATTAGCATTCCAGAATAGAATTTTGAACTCCTTTAAATGCTTCCATGTGCAAATTGCTCTCATAGTGATAAGCAAATTAGTTTAAATTCTTCAAGCAATTTTATAAACTAGATAATGGTGTCAGATACTCCAATTTCTATTATACAAAGCTGCTGAAACAGTTGTAGTTTTTTTGAAGGTTTCATTCTGAAGTTAGTTTGTTACTTTATAACTGCTACAACAGGTAATTTATTTTCCTTAGCCTGTTAAGGACAGCTTCCATTTTTCTACTAAAATGTATTAATAATTATTGGAGAGGAAAATGTGTATTGGGGTTTTGCCATTCTCTTATTTTGAATAAGAATGGATAAAATACAAAGCTGTAATCTTCTAAACCATCCCAAAGTGAGATTTGAATAGTGCTATTAAGAGCTAGCTGTTTAAGAAATGATAACAATTATTTATCATTCTTTTCTGTCTGGTCTTCTATAGGATTTTTTCATAGAGATATGAAGCCTGAAAACCTTCTGTGTATGGGTCCAGAACTTGTGAAAATAGCTGATTTTGGTTTGGCTAGAGAGCTAAGATCTCAGCCACCATATACAGATTATGTTTCTACCAGGTGGTAAGTATATTATGGTGTTCTACATGATCTTTAGTAGTTAACTTTCATTGATTCCCGTTTTGATTTTACCTATAATTTCTTTCCATTCCCATAGGTACCGTGCTCCTGAAGTATTGCTCAGATCATCAGTTTATAGCTCTCCTATTGACATATGGGCAGTTGGCAGCATAATGGCAGAACTATACACACTAAGACCTCTTTTCCCTGGGACAAGTGAAGTAGATGAAATCTTCAAAATTTGCCAAGTATTAGGGACTCCAAAGAAGGTATGACTTTTGAAACATTTCACATACTAATTAAAAAATATCAAGACCCCTCTGTAAAGAAGTCCATATTGAGGTTTTCTCAACTATATTTCTTTTTCTAAACCTCTAATGAGGCATGTAATACCTCATACCATACCAAATGTCTTCTTTTGTTGTATCTTAGTGCCTGATCTATTTTGTCCTATTACGTGTAACCTTGTATTGTATTCCTCTGTACTGAAAACCAGATAAAATTGTGTAAATTATCTAAAACCAAACATCTTAGGAAAAAACCCCAAACTTCCTAGGATTTCATTTGCTAGAGCTGATTTGTTTTCCTTTCATGAAGGAGTTTTGGCACCCGGAATTTGGAGTATGTGTAAGTTACACTAAGTAAGACAAGTCACATTTTTCAAAATACTTTTGTTTTTAAAGCATGAAAGGAACATTTGAGCTTGAACACAAATCTGAGATATTTTTAGCAATAAAAAGTAGTGGAGAAAATTGTACACTATTTTATAGAGAAAAATAATTATTTTCAATTATTACCTGAAAGGTCTAAGTACTATTTCAAATCTACAAGGGAGATTGGATCTAAAATATGAATATGCATGGAAAGAGCATGTAGCAATGCACAGGATTATATTTATTTTAGTTAAAATTTTGTTTAAACAAATAGATGCATGAACAAGCAAGAAAATATTTTACATTTTAAAAATATCATATCTAAGGTAAAAGCTGGCAGATATATATATATATACATGCATTTTATCTGTGGGAACAAATAGAAATAGTTGACTGTCACTGAGAGTCTCCAGATCTTAGAAAAGGCAAAGGGAGGGGGGCACCAATTTCATTAGTGTTGTACCAGTATAAAATAAAATATAATCCTTGTCCTGTAAAGGAGCTGTTAGTAATGAGGAAACATGAAGAACAGAAATCTTAAAACAGAAATAGAATAAGGTTAGCTGCGAACACACAGAGCCTAAAGTAGTGGGAGGACATCCAAGAGAAGGTACAGAGAAACAGGTGCAAGTTCATGACAGAGCAGAGAGTGAAAGATCAGGGGTTGAGAATCACACATGATATGTTGTGGAACTAGGAATTGAATCTGATAGATTAAATGAAAGTTGCTATGTGTAAAATTGTGCTTTCTGTGACTGTTAGGAATCAAAAATAAGGTGTAATATATAACATTATTTTAAGACTTGAATTTTCAAAGCCTACTGTTGAAGATTCTTTCCTTAACCAGCTCTCAAGCCTAGGAAAATGAGAAGAATGTTTTAATATATACATATATATATTGGTGTGTGTGTGTTTTGTATGTATATATACTGCATATTTGTGAAAGAAAACAGTATTTTAGCTTCTGGGACATTTTCAGTTTATAGCAGAAATGATCTCTAGAAATGAAAGGAGATCAGAGGGACAATTTCAAAATGTATAGTAGAGGGATATTGTGCATCTGCTGGGGTGGTTCTTTCTCTGTAGCCTTAGTGGCTGAGCAGAAGCAAATCAAGACTGTTTACACTCTATCATTCCCTGACTAGCAAGCTCATTGCATGGTTAAGGAGGGGTGGAGGGGTGTTATTAGCTGAATATTTCAGAGAAAATTATAGCCTCTTCTAATGACTTTAGGGATGAGAGTCTCTGTAGGTGAGCCCTAGGATCTGGAAGCAGTAATTAGTTCCTCTGTGCCTCTGTCATCTGCTGGGCAGACTTGGAAATTTTATCTCCTTATGACAATGCAAAGGCATTCTTCAGGGAGACCATTGCATAAGAAGACTACCTGGATTTTATGACAGGATTTACCACAAGAAATACTGCATTTTTACCAGTGAAGTATTTTTCAGCATTCAGACAAGCAATTATGTTGTAAGACCATTTCTGCAGATAAAGTTTCACAAATAGTATATTTTTCAAATGTATGTTTTTATTCAGTCCATTGTACTGTAATAAGTAATTGCAGGAATCCTGCCCAGAAGGAATCTTCATTACAGTCTCTAATACCATACCATATCAATGACTTTTCCTGAAGTCAGCTGTTTTGAGCTTACTTCAGGGGTATCTGTTACTACTCCTGGTACTGCTGCGCCTTTTCCTCTTTCAGATAAGATACATCTAAGTTCAATTTCCACACTGACAATTTCACACTTGCCTATGGGAGAGCTGGAGGAGGACTGGTGTGGAGACTGATGCTGCATTTATGAGTGTCATAGTAATTGCAGTGAACAACAGGAGTGTCTATTGTCCAGTATTGAGAAAGGACCTACACAGACCAAGCATGACAAGTTCCAGAAAGATATATAGTCTTAGTGGTTGGTTGTTTTTAACTAATTTCTCTTTCCTTTTAAACAGAGTGACTGGCCAGAAGGATATCACCTTGCTTCTGCCATGAATTTCCGCTTCCCACAATGTGTCCCTATAAACCTAAAAACTCTCATTCCAAATGCAAGCAGTGAAGCAATACAGCTCATGAGTGATATGCTGAACTGGAATCCAAAGAAAAGACCTACAGCAAGTCAGGTCTGAACCTCTGCGTGATTCAGTAAAAGACAGCATTGACTTATATTATTAAAATATTTTAGATAAGGAAACAAATTGATTGTCACAATACTGCAGGTCAGAAAAAAGTCTTCGCTTCTTGAAGGCTTGGATGGAATAAAACTAAATACTGAGGAGAAAATGCTAAACCTACCTCAGTTGACATGAGTTCTTAAATTATTTCTGCAATGTTGTCTTCTGCACTGGCCTGTTCTGAAACTCTCTTTGTAGAGGACAGGTTAAAATGTGAAAATCTACCAGTTTCCTAAGTGGTTACTGCATGTCACTTCTTCATGATTAATTTTTCTCCCCTCTCTGTGAAAAGGGGCTATTGACAATTAAACTTTTTTTTTTGTAAAGTTGGATGGAAAGCAAGATGCAAAAGCTGTAGATCTCTGCTTTCATAAAAGCCTGTATTGCATATTGCGTAAATAGCCAGAGGTTGCCCAAGTGAGTTGTGAGGGAAGCAGCTGCAGGAGTTGTGTAATTCATGGCCAAAAGGGAGAGTTTAAGGCACAATCGTGGAAATGTGTACGAAGACTGAAACTCTCAAGTGCAACCAAGGCAAGAAGTCTCTTTGAGAACTCTCACAAACAGTAGGGTTCTACCCAGAAAGAGTAGCAGGGCATATTATTATGATACAGGAAGATTTTGTGCATTAGTGCAGTACATTCATAGAAATGACAATGTCAGAGGAACAAAACTGAATACTCATTGGCAAGAAAATGGACACTATAATTTCCTAATAAACACCATGAAGTCACAGTGAAGAGTGAGTATGATACAAAGCATGTTAAACAAAAGGAAAAAAAAATGAAAAGTTGGTAATTAGAAAATTGAGGAGCAATTTTAATCATTAATAAATTCTAATTATAACAGTTATACATTAATAGTGAATGGCAAACATTGCAACTTATTTTTTTTTTTTTTTAAAGGACTGTTTCATTAACTAACAAGGAAGAATCAGAAATCACCAGAAGATAGTTAGGATTGGAAGTGTGCAATAAAGCACTAAGAATTTAATAGTTTAGTGAAGATTTTATATTTGGATGGAAATACATTACTGTATGAAAGTAGAAATCCTCTTTAGTAAATTATTTGTTTTTTTCCAAATATTTAAAGATTGGCTGTTTCCATAGTATATAAATAATAGCTGTTAAGAATCCATCCCTAAAATCAGGCCCTGCAAAACCCAGAAGTAAGGGACTAAGAAAGGCTATGACTGCTCCGACTTTTACAAACGGATTCATCTTTGCGTGATTATATCAGAAAAACTTCAAATGTAGAATTGATAGCTTTCTGTATCTACTGCTTACATAGTAGATGTACTGTTCTCATTGTGTATACATCTTATATCTGTGCTCTAGAGCTTCCTTAAATATTTCAAAAACCTGCTTAGATCCTTGATCCAGAAATTACCGATTTGAAATATAATTCCATCTTCTCTTCCAGGCTTTGAAGTACCCTTACTTTCAAGTTGGCCAGGTCCTGGGACCTCCTTCACAATACTTGGAGAAGCAGACTCCTCTTAAAGTAGTTCAGCCAACAGAGCAAAAGCCCACTCTACCCAAACTGGAGGCTGTAGCCAAGTCAGAATCTCTGTCCTCACCTGAGGTACCTGATAAAACACAGCCACAGCCCCTGTCCAAGGTTGACCACTCACCTCTCCAGCAAATCCAGTTGCCTCAGAATACAGCGAACCAGCAAATACCAAAACAGCAGCAGTCCCAGGCACAGCCATTTTTCCCAGCCCTAATTAAAAACTCACCACCAGTAAGTTCTTTTTTGATAATGGCTAATTTAGGTAGTTCTCTTTCTTACAAGCTACTACCATCAACAGCCAGTACATCCCCCGAAAATTATCATACCCCTTATGAGAGGAATTACAGATAGATAATTAGGGATTATTTAAAGACATAACAAGCTAAATTTTATAGCACATCAGAAGAACATATTGTTTGTAACAACAATGTATACTTTTTATAATAGCCTTTACTGACATATGCAGTAACATAGTTATAACAGTGATCACTTATTAACCGTCACAAAACAATTCACAAAATATTGTTAGTATACATTAAATAAATAGAAAGCTAGAAATTCCTTTGCCTTATGCAAGAAGCTACCTGAGAAAGCTTAGAGGATTTTTTATGATTTCATTCACTCATTCCTGCCTGCAAAGTGTTGAGCCCCTTTAAATCACATGGAACTTATGCCTTCCTTTAAATTCTTAAACTTGTCACAATTTAAAAGAAGAGTTTTAGCAAGATGCATATTAAACCTTAGGTTGAAATTTTAGGAGTAGCTAAATTGTTTTGAAATAAAGAAAGGTACCTTTCAGTTAACTATCCACTTATGCTTACTGAACTACAATGTAGAGTATGCTAAACATAACAGATATTCAAAGCAAATATTAGAAAGCAAAATACATCTTTATAATTTAATTGTTCGTTTGGTAGGAAATATTAAGGAAAGGCCTAACTGACTTCTGAAGGATACAGCTATTTTGGGGCCATGGCAACTGGCTCTCCAAGCCCTGTGTGTGATTGCCCTGACGAGTCTGCTTTCCACAAACTGTCAGGAGTGGGGCAGTCTCCTGCAGTGAAGAGCCCAGGGTCTGCAGGATACCAGCAGTAGAGCCTTAGGGCTGAACTGGGTCTACAAATAGAACACTAGCTTCACTACCTTGGGTAGAGTTGGGCAACTTAAGTTTGAGAATCCAACTGAGCCACACTCCAAATACTTCTCAATGTTGTTATTTGTTTTCTGAGAGTCAAACCAAATTAGGCACAAAACAGAAGAGGAAAAAAATCTCAATATTCTTGATGCATATTCGGGAAATGAGTTAGATGTAAAGAAGTACAAAGTGTGAGAGTTGAATTGAAACTTTTTTTCTTTCCTTATTTGAAATAGAAACAAGCAGCTAGTGGCCCTCAGAATGGTGCAGTCGGTCTTAAAAGCTGCAGGAGACGATGGGGTCAGACTTTGGTAAAGGCTGTGGACAGCTGGGATGACTTGGATGACACTGAATTTGGAATGTCATATTCAAAGAAGCCTAGCATTGCACTGTTGAAAGAAAAGAAAAACAAAGAATGCCTTTTTGGGTAAGTCCTGTAGTTATAAATTCACAGTTTTCATGGTTCACAGTGTCCAATACATTTATACATTGATACAAATTGGCTAAAATTAAGTCAGTGAAGCTCTATAAGGATGTAAAGAGTTATACGAACAAATCAGACTGGGTCCTGGTCATTGCAAAACAACACTAATATCCCAGCTGAATCACATTCAGGCACTTTATCTTCAGGTACTTAAAATTTGGGTGTTTGTCTTGTTTTTAAGAAACATTTTTTTTTGTTTTTAACTGAAACTAAGTTAGCTTCAATTTTTATGTCACCCGAATTAGAGAAAGTTTTGCAATACTTCTCCACATTTGCCTTTATTTGGTAGACCATTTCTTAAAATACCCTTTTTTTCTGAGCAAATCTCACTTATTTTGAACTTGTTCATAGGATAAGGAAATGAGGAAGGGTGCCTCTCATACTACTTGGATTACACAGTTTTATCTGCCTTAGTTTTTCTTTTCATTGGTTTTGAAAAGTCTTCTAAATGTAAACATTCCTCCTTTAAGAGATTCATGAAAGGACAACTGCTCAGAATGCCTCTCCCCCTTCTTTTTTGAGCAATGATCTCATCTTGGCTTTTTTAATTCTTCTACCTAATCTAATTTTCTCATTGAGCTCTCTTAACATCGTGATGTGGCTTGCTATTTTACATATATACTTGCATTATTACTTTTTAAAAGTCTTTAATTGTTCTTTATTAAAATTTTGATTTAAAGTCAAATTAATTCTTCATTCATATACAGTTCCAGTTTTATTCCTTTCAGTAACTACCTCAGTGAGATACAATCCTGTGTTTTCATTAACAATTCATTAATTAAAATACATCTCAAGTTTCCTATACTTCCTATTAATTGAGTAAACATATAGGGTTCTGAAACGGGGCAAGGGGGAAATCCTTATACAAACGTTCAAAACTATTACATGTTTTCACGTGTAAAACAATTGATTTCTATGCTTTCTAAAGTAGCAATGCAAACGTTATTATCGGCTGTTATTTTGTGTTGTGTTTTACATTTTAATTTATTATAAGCAATAGTTTCTGTATCAGTTTAGACATTCAAAGAGCACCATGAATAGCCATTAAATAGTGTTGGATACAATCTTGATTTTTAAGTCCCAGTCAAACTCGTGATATAGGAGATCTGACTATTATTCTCAGTGGGAATAAATTCGATTGCTGAAGGCAGGATGAGGGAAGAGCACTGTACTCTTCAGTCTTGTGCCAGCTTGCATTATTCTGAGCTGAAATTTTTGATTACATTGTCTGAACATTTTGATTTTTCAGTGGGCCAGATCCGAAGGTTTCGGGCTCTATCCAGTCAGGAGGTGAAAATAAGGTTCCAATGCGAAATGATTCTGGAATATCAAATACATCAGCAAAACAGTACTACCTGAGACAGTCAAGATACCTACCTGGTAAGGGGGAACACAAGTCCTAAACAATCTACAATCAGTACAATTAAACTTTACATTTCACACTGGATAATTTCACTTTTCATAACCTAGCTAATCTTCCAAGTGTTGGGTTAGGTCTTTTGCAACATCGTGCCTCACCACAACTGGTGTGGAAGCTCCTGGCTGTGTGAAGGTAAAATGAGAGCTTAGCACTGCTTGTACAGCGTAATAGTTCTCAGGCACCCATATGATCACTAGCATATAAAACACTGTCACATGAATGTAAGATCTCTTGGACACCTCAGAATCTTTTCTGATGGAACATTAGAAGGCTATCTGAGTATTGAAGTACCTGCAGTGCAGGGTTCTCAATTTTGTAATATTTGCAGACTTGGAAGTTTGGGACTTAAAGTTCTGAAAAGCAAAGTTGCTCTGATAGGAAGTGTTTAAAAACGTTATCCACCCGGGCTAGAAGGAATTCATAAACACGCTTCTCTTCACAAGAGAGTCATTTTCCAGAAATATGTAGATAACATAGTCTAAATCTGAGTGATTTTGAGAGTTGAATAACATGAATTGATGCTAGGAAGAAGAATGGGAAGAGAAAGAAATGGAGCATATCCTCACTTAGTTTTTTTGAATGCTTTCTGTAATAAAATAATTTCATTGGTGTCCTTCTTACCATTTTTTTCTTTATGTGGTGGTTTGTGCAATTACAGTAAGTACATTGTGACTTTTACTATAGAGCACATATGAGAACTTAGCTGGCTCACAAGGAGTTCCTGATTGCCAGACAAGTATTTTATTACACATTTCCCAGACTATATCACTAATTCCCCGGGAATTCATTAAGTCAGCCATAACTATTGAATAAAGTTCTGGAATGTCAAATAGGACACTTAGAGGCTCAAGAGTCTTAAGTCTGCAAAAAACTGTTTCTCTGTCTAAAAATAACACAAACAAGTAACTAATCTCAATTTCTTATCTTAAAAAAAAAAAAAAAAAAAAAAAACCCTAATGCTTCTCTCTTTTCAGTAGCTTTTTTTTCAATGAGAAAGGCTTAGATATAATTAATATTAGCATTTAAGCCAATAATAGCTTCAAGGAGCATATTTGTTATTTATCAGTATTACTCTTAGTCTATCCCCACTATATCTGGGAGCTGCTTTCATGCTGTGTAATCCCATTAGCTCTTTTAATGTTCCCAACATGATGAAGTGACAAGAAAGTACTCCTTGTCCTACTTCTAAACTTAACCATTGAAGCAAGTTTATTTTCAGCATTGAGAAGCCCAGTTTTTGATACATGTGCCTAATCTGTGTTACCTATCTGAAAGTCTAAATATCAATAATGAGGTTATAGTTTTATATGAAACAAGTGACTGTACTAAATAGACTTTAAAAGATCTTCTCTTGAAAGCCTGAAAGTTTTAAAATAAATGTTGCTGGTTTTATAGTTCTATTGTGAAATCTAACCTAATCAATGGACATTGTTCTTAGACTCGTATTAATGGTGTTTACATTCCAAAGAATTCAGTGTTGGTTTACTTTTTTAGAAATGTCAATTCATTGTTTGAATTGTTATATTTATGGACTGATTGTTACAGCATTTGACATAATTTATTTTTTAAGGTGTAAACCCTAAGAGTGTCTCTTTAGTAGCAGCCAGTAAAGAAGGATCTCATGGAAGCTGGAACCAGTTGTTTTCTAAACCACTAGGGCATGTTGGAGGAGGAGTGTCTTTCAACAAAAATAATACAGGTAAAAGGGTAATTAAAAACAGCGATGTTGTTTCACATTATACTTTATGCAGTTAATTTAGTTAAGACCTTCTTGTTTAACTTTTGTCAGGTTTATCTTCTGTGCCTCCTTGTTCTCTCTGTTTTCATTACTTACTCTTCAAATAATGTTTTCAAATGTAAGCCACTTATTTCGCTTTCAGAGCATAAAGGAAGTACAAACTAGCTCTTATTATAAAGCTCAGACTTTTTTTTTGTTCATAATCCTCTTAAATCTGTTATTATATCCAATTAATCTAAGCAACCAGTTTGACCTCTTTACTGCTTAATCAGTGGGATGTGGGACACTGCAGAACAGCAGTCCAACATATGAACATGAGATATGGAGTGAAGAGACATAATAAAATTATTGCCTATCACCCTAAACCTTTCTTCTAACAGTCTACAAACCTTGTATCAAGGTTTCAAAATTCCCTTATTCTGAAATGCCTCAGAATTAATTTGTTCATAAAATACCCTGGAAACGGAATGAAACACAAAGAGGTGAAGGCTAAGTTTCCAAAACTATGCTCTAAGAGAATAGGCTTTCCTGCTTTCCAAACTGGAGTGCAAAGAAAATCATTGTACTGAATTATGCTGATCAAAGATCCTTATTTTGTCCATAATGGCTCACTAGGGCTGGCTGCCAAAAATTCTAAAGGGGGGGGGGGGGGGGGGGGAAGCCA
>JAWLRI010000937.1:40203-52027 GCA_034781795.1 Crypturellus tataupa | reverse complement strand
CGCGCACGGAAAAAAAGGCCTATTTTGGTTGTTCGACAAATACTTTCTGTTATTTCCATCAGTAGCTTAAATTGGTGCTGATCTTTCAAACGATGGGGAGGTAATAACCTTTAAGACAGATGCATGTGAAAGCAGGATAGCTGGGACACAAATCAGGGATATGCAGCCTATGTAAGCTCTGTGTATTCAGTTTTCACATTAACTGGATTGAAAGTTGACACTGCTGTTTACAGTTTACTTAACTAAATTTGGTTAGAGCCAAAGAGCCTCCGTTTCTTTCCTTACCCACAATATTGTCCTAAGAGGAAATAAGTTAACAACAAATATTTCCAGATGCTTTCTCATGAAGGATTACAAGGTTATGATCAGTCAACTTGGCAGATATGCCTGAGTGCTTCAACTTGTGTGATTTGTGTGTTTGTGTTACTATTGTGTGACTGCACTGTTGGAAAAATACGTTCTTGCTTTGTTTTTCCTCATTTCTTTTATATCACCTAGCCATATTCTTCACCCTGTTTTTCTAAAGCACTGTCTTTCTATCTTTTTCTTCCTTTCGCCTTCCTTCTATACAGAAGAGAACTTAATTATACCAATTGAAAAACTATCATGCAAAGAAAGGTTGAATGAAAAATTAGAGGACCCAAAAGGTAATTTATAACAATTACAGCTTGGTTCTTTGCACTCTTCACATTTATATTTTGCAGTTTCCTTTTAAAATTGTGCTTGCAATGCAGATGCCAAATTGTTACATTCTTCATTTTCAGTTGTTACACTGTTTTGTCAAAACTCTCTCTTCTTACTGTGATGGATCTAGACCAAGACTCTTTGGGCTGAAGGAATTAAGACAGGGGCTACTTAACAAAGAGTTAAACTTTAACAAGTATTTTCCACTGGCACGTAGAAGCAGGGAAACAGATAAATCGATCTTAGTTTTCTCAAGGTTAGGCACCATGGAAAACTTTAAATTTTCCACTTAAATTGTACTCCTTGGAGTTGTCATCTGGATGAACACAAGTAAGACAATATGTATATTTTAAGGATTCCTTTTTCTTTTTCTTCAAAACTAGAATGCACTTCTCTATCTGTGTGGAAACTGAAAAGATCAGTTGTTGATTTGGGGCTTTGAAAGGAAATGGGATCTTCACCATTAACTTCACTGAATATGAAATTAAATGGTTAATGAAGAGCTGCTTCCACAGCAAAGGAGGGGGAGCCACTTCCCCCCATATGCAAACCAACTTGAGGACTAAATTTGCCCTAAGTTACACCACTGCAGTCCTTTGAAGCGTGAGAGAAGAAACCGAGTGCATGTCCTTATTAAACTCATTTAAAGAATATCTGAATGTCCCAATAAGTAACTGAACTCCTGGCACTTGTTCTAAGGGCAGAGAATATTTTCTCATCATAATGGCAAGGCACAGCATGTAATTGTGCTGTAGCTGGGTAAGGGTGAAGGACTGACTCGAAAGGAGAAGCACGGGCACCTCTGCTGGAGGATGGGTTGTTCCCAGTAGCATTTGTGACTTGCACTATTGACTGAATTGATTCTGCATCTCTCACACCCATTTCACAGTGCTGTGATGATTGCACTGATTGCAGTGTGTGCAGAGTAACAGTGGAAAATCCAGTTTCCTGGCAGCCTTGTTTGTTTGTAAACACACTGCTCACTGCAAACACTGTAAAGCTGCTGGAATGTTTCACCTCTCCCAGAGTTTCTGGCACCTCAGGCACGTGCTGCCTTGGAGAGCTCAGTGCAACCCGTCATCATTTTTTCTTAACTTGCTGCTTACTTCAAATGACTCGATGACTCCGTCCTTCATGAAGAGCCAGGTAGGCGCCGTGCAAGGCACGGGCTCCTGCCTAAGCTAAGTTTGTGCTTGCCACATCATGGCCACCAGCACCTGCATGCTCACCTGCAGCCAGACCACCCACCAGCCTGATGGGGATTCTAGTGAGAACTCCTTCTTTTGTACCGCCCCATCAGAGGTAAGGAATGAATTACAGCAATAGATTTGAATTTTTTATTTGGAGTAATTCTTTTGTTTTGTATTGATGTTTTTTTTTTTGTTTTCCTCCCTTATTTCCACCCAGCTAAAGATCGCTCCTTTGGTTTCTTCTGGACTGATCCTCCTGGCTGCCCTCTTCCATTTCCTGCAGAAGGGCTTATAAAGGAGCCGGTCAGGTGTTTTTTTTTTTTTTCTCTCAGGACTACAAAGAATACTGCTGAGCTGTCAAAGGACACCCACAGAGCACTCCCAGTGAAATAATTAGGTATCAGTACTGGGGGGAAGAGAAGAATATATAAGTGTGTACATGCATGGGCAGGTGAATAAACCGCTAAAATTGTGTTGTTTTTGTCCTTCAGGCACACTTTTGAAAAGGAAGAAAAGCAAAAAAAAAATAAGAAGTTACATTTCTTTGGAATACTTCATTAAAGCTGTATTTTTATTGGGACTTTTGTGTCATTCTTTATTGCACTGAGAACTGATGTCTGCTCAGATACAGGGAAGCCATGTACAGACTCAGCTGTTCTCAGGACTAATGCAAGTGGCAGTTTGGGCAAAATTGAGCTCAGCTTAGTATGTTTTATTAATGCTTCTTAAAAGAGAGGCATAGTATGACCCCACACAGTTGTAATTATCTGAGAAGTCATTTGAGATTTGTAGATAACCAAGTTTTACAGCTTATAGTTCTGAAACAATTGTGAGGGGGAAATGGGATGCTTGTATGAAGAGGAGCATTTGGAGTTTGTTCTGAGCCACAGATTTGTGAAACAGAAGAACTTGTCAAATCAGATTATGTTTTATGAGAGCTACCATTGAAACCATACTGAGTGTTACTGTGATAAAAATGCTCATTTGCTGTATGTCAAAATAGATGTATATGGACTTGTTCACAAATTTACTGCAATTCAATGTGGAACCACAACAGAGAAAATAGTTTTCCTCTGGACTTTGCAGCAGCATACAGAGTCTAACACTGTCGTGTTTGAACCTAAACTCAGTGTTTGAACCTGCTTCTAGTAAAGAAAATACCTGCAAGTAAAACATAGGATTCTGTTTTCCATATAAGTGAGCATAAACCTTTCTACAAGGTCTGAGTTTAATGAAAGTACATGTGAAGTGGTTTTTTTATTTTGCTTTGCTATTTTTATGCCTTCTACATTGCAGCATCAGATGTACTGGAGCATAAACTTAGAGGCTTTGTTAAGTGCTTGAAAGGATCCAGCTAACATACAAAGCACAGAACAAATATATGCTTCTTCTCAACAGATAACATCTCAAGAATTTTAAGAACAGTCATCCATAGTAGTCTTAAAGCACTGTAAATATGTTTTGAAGTGATTATGAAAAAGCAGGCAAAATTTTCTAAGTGCAGCCGAAAATATTAACTCTGTAACATCCAACAGGAAATCCTGGGTTTGTAGGTGCTGCTGCTTACAACCCACCAGGAGGATATATTCCCTCGTTTCATAAAAAAGAAGTTGGATCAGCTGGACAGCGGATACAGCTAGCGCCTTTTGGGGCACCTGCCTCAGGTAAGAAACATTCCTTTACATGGCAGGTACATCTGAAGCAAACAGAGAAGCTCATTTCCCACACTTCTGAGAGATTTGTTAGTCTTTAGAGAGGTTTTCTTCCAGCTTTGTAAGAAGTTATGTCTGAGACTTTCATATAATATACGTGAATTGGACACAGATACCTAGAGCCAATCCTGATACCCAGAGAAACTATTGCTACTAGTGTAAGGTAAAACAGAAAATAAAGGTGCAATTCTTTTGTTATTCCAGGAAGTTTGAACTAAATTGGTTTTGATTAGCCAAGGACTAAATGGAGTTGTAAACTATATAACTCCACAGTTTAATAGTAAATGATCATATAGAGATTGGACACAGATACAAATCCATGATTTATGTAGCTAGTAAGAATTGGTACTGTCATCATTTAGTAAATAGGCAACTAGATTAATCCAGGTTAGAAAACCGTGTTGCATTTTAGTGGATCTGTAGGAACTTTCTTGACAGTAGCCGTTGTGGCATGGAGCAATCCTGTTTTGTGAGGCCAAGTTAAATGCAAGTAAAGCTTCTGACAGAAATCTGAATCCATTAGCAGTATAATCTCATCCAATAGAGCGAAATGACGCTGATCCATGCGTATAACAGCCCCAGTGTTAAAAAAGGCAAAGACCTTTCTTGAGTGAGTTAGTAAATTCACAAATAATCTATAAACAGTAAATTAAAATGAATTGCTCTCTTGTTTAATGGTCCCATCTGGCCTACATCTTCTGTTGTGGTCATGGAAGATGTTTTTTCATTCTGTCTTCACCTCACCATGTTGGTTCTGCAAGTCTGTGTATACTGAGATGACATACAATTTCCATCCTTTAAATGTCACAAGAGACAGTGCTTTATGAAGTGAAAGTTTCAAAGTTGCTATATTCACTTTTTTTCCTATGTCATTAACCAATTATGAATAACTGTGATGTAGTGATGACATAGATGTGCATTACATTTAAAAAAAAAATCTTGTTTCTTTTTCTGCTGAAAGTAATATGAAATCCATTTGAATATTAACTGTTATCTTCTCTAAGATATGTATAGGCTGAGCACTTTCTTTATTGATAGGATTCTGATTTATGGAATATTTACAAAAGTGCTCAGGTTACAGGAGAAACTGCTTTGTGAGCAAGCCCTCCAAGAACATTTGTCTAGTTATTTCAGAGGACCTAATAAGGCCCTGAATTGTGAATTAAGTGGCCTATGGCAGACCAGCCTGGTGTGGTCCTGCTGAAGAACATTGCTTATTTTGCTGACTTTCTCTTTTCAGTTATCTGCTTCCTCTTAAGGAACTTCAAGTGACTTGTGAGGAGAGGGAAAGGAGGAGGGAGACAGCAACATACACAGGGATGCATAAGTGCATAAATAAATACTTATGTTGGTCAGAAACCTACTAGGGAGGAGTGGAGCTGCACTTCATTGCCTTAATGATTCACTGCAGGAATGGCAGCTCTTGCTTTGACTTGTCACCGTGTCTGGATCAAGAAGTTCACAGGAGGACAACATTTGCATCTCTAGACTGCTGTGAATAGTGAGAATGAAATGAAATTACTTATGGTGATCCAAAGGGAAATAAAATCAATGTTAATCTGTAATTAGAAGTGGAAAACGTGTCGTGAAAGTCAGGCAGATTGGCAGATGGAAGTCTATTAAGAGACTATTTCATGTCCCAGAGAAGAGTGAGTTCTATTACTTAAACCCCTCATGCTGAGCCTAAAACCAGCAGATTTGCATGGCTAGAGAGATGGAGATGAAGTAAATGACAGATTTTATCTATCTGTTCTTTTTTGAACATTAACATTTTTGTGACCCTTTGATTTTGATTATCCAAACTGTAAATTTCTATTCATGTTACGCTTTTTACTTTCTGAAATAAGTTCTCTCTTTGTTTTCACTCTCTTTATTTGTTCTACTAAGTATTTTAATGTCAAAATTTAAATAACGTAACAAAGTGTAAATTTTCAGAGAAAAATGCTGAGTCCTGAGAAAAATGACCTTCCTTGCTCAGAGAGGGCAGACAGGAATCATTTGCTGCTGAAATACAGGGAATGCTCTCTTAACATATGAGGGAACAATATTAGTTTCCAGTGAGATGGAACTCTCAGGAGGTTCAGTTTCTTGAGATTCCCCCTTTTAAAATGACTTGATCCTCAATTTTACTAAATGGATTCTGCTGTTGAAAAATACCAGAAAAGAGCAGGTGGCTGTCACAAGAAACAGAATAATATGTAGATGCAAGGTATTTTATCCACAACACTGATTTTTTGAAGAAGTATCACTATTCTATAGCAACAGAATACTAAACTGTGAAAGGAAGAAAGGAAGGGGCAAGGCGTGTTTTAAGAATGCTAAAAAATAAAACAAGATGTTGCCGAAGTCTGGGTAGTAGGGATCCCAAGGGATTGACTTCAAAGGCTTAGGAAAGTGGAAAAGTGATGAGGAACATGAAAAGCAGCAGCTGTCAACTAGAGCAGTGCAGATACTTGAGTTACAGCAACCTTGCTGAAGCAGTAAGTACTTGAAGTGCAAGAAGAGGGAAAAGCTGTGTACAAAGGCCAGGAATGCAATAGTGCACATTAATAATGCTTATGAGACCATCTGGAAGCCAATATCATGAAATAAAGTGAAATATAGTGAATATAGGGAAATGCTTTTTAACTGTAATGGACTCTGGATTCTGGTTCCTTTCAGATTATTCTTGGAAAACTAAAGCTGCTCGCGCGCAGTTACCAGGAACTACTTACAATTCAGCAACCAGAACTATGAATATTTTGACTCGCCCACCAACAATCCAGCCAGTACATGGAAGAACAGACTGGGTGGCCAAGTACGGAGGACACAGATAGAGAACGTTGTCCTGCAGAGATGTTACGTGAGCTGCATTCGGTCCTCCTGCACCAAGCACCCCAAAGGCCTATTTGCTCTAGTTTTTCCTAAGCCGATGCAACAGTAGGTAATAATAAAAGAACTTGTGTCTTATTGCCCATGGAAGAAAAACATATTTCACATCTTATTTAAAATATTGGCTGTAAGGTAGGATATGATCAAGTATTGTATAACACATCTTGCCAAAACTACTCAGTATTTAATGAAAATATTTCACTAACTATATTTTATAGATTCACACAGTATAGGTGTACTTGTAACAACAGCTGTTTTGATTATTTTCCCCTGCAAGTCCTCCATTGGCACCTGCTGCTTTCTTATGCGCAAGCAGCTGGCAGAGCTAGAGCCTGCACGAGCCTGCAGGGCTGAGTGCAAAAGCCCAGGTTGGACTTGGAGCAGAACACAGCTCTGTCAAACCAGGATTCCAGAACTCCCCGGCATTGACTCTGCTTAGGATCTATAACATGGTTGTAGCGATTGTGAGAACCTACTCCTGGACATAGTAATCCACAAATACTACACTTTAGTCTAGTAGTCATTTTAAGGGTGCATCTGAATGCCTTATTGGGCTAGCATCGAACTAAACTTCAGGCTTCTTATAGAAGTCCAATAAACCACGTGAGCAGAGAATTCAGGCTGTTCTTCAAGGAGGTCACTTTCAATCCTGAAGGCCAGCTGCAGTCTCTGAAGAAACACCCACTCTACTAATGCAATACTGCAATATTTGTGTGCTCATTCAGCACAATTCCTGGCTTCTGCACTAAGTCTTAAAAGTAAAACCCTGCAAAGGACCTTGCATTCTTCAATAAATCATTTTAAGATGCTGATGTAGGGTATTTCTGTTAATAGTTCGAATAGATGCTTTAAGTTTATTAGTTACACTGCCATTCTAAAGCATAAAATTAGCGCACTCTTTAAAAATGTCAAGTGGTAAACGATTACTTTAAATGCTCTAAAGAGAAAAGTGTTTGTATGGCTTAACTGCATACAAAACCCCAAGTTCTTGCTGTTGACCTAATCTGCCGTAATATACAGGTTATATAATTTATTGGAAGTTGATTTAGTCTGAAACAGTCAAATCAAGAAGTCTAGTGTTTTATTATGAAAATCACACCTGAGGAAAATGCCACTTTAGTACTAGATGAGAATATAGGGATATATAGGTCAGTAATGCACTAGAGAATTGCCATTGGTCCAGCCTAAGTATTTTTGCTTCCCTTAGTGCTAATAAATGTCCTTATGCCCTAAAACGTATCTTATTTATTTTTAGAGTGTCAACATCTCTTTTTGGCAACAAAGGACAACCTCAGACTTTCTAATACAATCCTCCTTCATAAACGCACTTATGCTGTCTTTATGATAAAAGACAGAAAGACATCACTATTCTGGGGTACAGGATGCCAGTGATGTATTTAAGATCACAATCTAGTGAAGAAATTAACTAACCTCTGTCCATTGCTTCCTAAGTCATGTAGAGCAGAAAAACAGAGAACAGATATTTGTTGCATTAAATATAGCTAGAAGAAACATGCTGTCCTTACCGAGTGCTGAAGGATGTTGAAATTGCTTTGGCCATCCATAACAGGCCTGATTTATCCACAATCAAAACATGACCAATATTAAGAATTTTTTTCTTGCTAATACCTTCAGGACTAATAATAAGAGGCTAAAAGCCTTTGTACAGTTGTTTTAACTCTGGCTCAAACTACTCCTGCTGATTGGCACTATCTTCCCCCACTATATCCAGAGCCCAAAATCATTTCCTTAATCACTGGAGAGAGATAGAAGGAAGGAAAACAAAAGTGCCTCAGCCTCCTACAGAGCATACAGGCGCCTTGTCCAGAGAACTCTAAGCACGGAGGCTCTAGGGTCCCACTGACTTAAGGATCACCCTCCTTGCTCCCATCTCCCATTACAAGTCACCAAACAAGGCTGAGGAAACTGAAGCTAAGCGTCTGTGCAGAAGGATGTAGCTAAATGAACCCAGAAAAGGGGATACATGCCCATCCACTTTCTGTGGGGCAGGTTTACATTCAGGATGGACTCAGCTAACAGAGAACTTAGGATAACTGCCTGACAGCAAAGACTCAACTACTGAACTCACTGTTGTTTAAATAAACTTTCACAAAGAATTTTTCAAATCTGAAATAGATCAATTATCTTGGAAAAAAAAGCATGAGATTCTAACGCAACATCTGCCTGAATATATGGTCTGTATGCATTTGTTCTCCCCCCACACTAGTGAAATTTTTATATTTACAAGTCACTGTCTATAACGGTCAGAGAATGGACACTGATTTCCTCTATACAATACGTGTTCACAAAGCTCAAGTTCTCTGCAGAAAAAGAACCAAACTATCATCCTAGATGAAAAAAAAAAAAAACATAACTGTGTAGAATGCAAAAGTTTGTAATAATCATCTGTTGCTTTATTTAGAGTTACATCTTCTCATGAAATGCAAGAGCTATGCTTACAATTTAGTGTTACTTAAGGAAGCATATTTTGATTTCTCTTATGAACAACAGTCTGTAAAAGTCAAATGAATGACATTTAATTGGGCACTTTTGCTCATGATTGTAAGTAGTAGCTTTACATTCTTTGTATTACCTTGACACCCTGCTCCACAGTTGTGTTGCAGTGCTGAAACAAAGTCTTTGGGTGAGAGGATTCAAACTTGATTAAAGAAAAAAATGTCAGGTAAATGGTGGGAGAGTCGGTAATAGAATGAGCTCCTTTGTTAAGAGTAAATATTAATGACAAATTGTTAACTTCTTTATCCTCAGTTTAACAGATTTCAGAATGACAAATCCAAATGCATATTTAAAGCTTCAATCCTGTAACTGTTTGCACACAAGTGCTAAGAGGTCTTTGCCTACATTCAGCTGCAGGACCAGAAATTAACTAACATCATTTGCATATTTTCTTGGTTCACAATGCAGAAGAGGTTGAGACAAATACCATTCTGGACAACATAAGGGCTCTCAGCTTCTGTCCTTTAAAAATGTAGGGGATCATTAAGATATGAAAAATACAGTGCACAAGCAGCAGTGTCTTTTCCACTTTTGTGCAGTGCATTCAGGCAGTTGCATTTTCAGGCTTCTCAGTCATGTATCTTCAAATGACTTGCTGCAGTCTTATGGCTGAAGAGGCTTTTCCATGATCTGCAGTCCCAGCCGTCCAACCATGAATAAACTGTGGAACAGACTATTTGTTAAAAATCCCACCAAAAGCAAGAAGAAAGAACACAGGCAGGATTTCATTTAGCTGAACTCCAACATGTTATTTTTCAGAGAACTTATGTAACATTTTCAAATAAATCCACATCTAAGTTAAACAAAAAGCTTATTCAAAAACACAGACTAAAACAAAGGCATGTGACTACCTGGCACCAGCAATTAAACCGGGCATTGCTTTTCTGGAGTTGTAAAATCTCATTCCCATAACTGTAGCCAAAGTTCCCGATGCCACTGGGAGAAGAAAAGAAGCAAGTTCAGCCAGAGCTACTTCTGGGAAGCAGGTCTGAAGTATCAGCACAACCATACAACAGTATTGGAAATGCTAAACACCCCTTAGACAAGATTGCTTCCCTCATCCTCACAAGGAAACATATGCCAACAAAAACTGCTTTTTTATTTGTTTTGTTAAAAAGAAGAGCTGCTGCAAGCTTTACAGCAACCTGGGAAATCGTGCACCACTACTCATTAGAAATAAGTAATCCTAGTCAGAGATAAGACCACGGTCTAACCACCCACAACCTCCAATTCTCCGAGCAAGTAACCAAGATGCTCCCTCAGTTTCTCCTTATTTGCAGAACAGGAGTAATACCTCTTTTAATGCAAATAGTCTCAAAACTGCCAGAAAGGTAGGATGATGTAAAAAAATCATGATGTGAGTGTAAAATATGATTACACTCTCAGTTTTTCTGGGACCTTTGAACAAAATATGAAACTAAATTAAAAGTTGCATTTTTTACATTTGATTTGATCCTATATGCATTCACTCTAAAGATGTTAACATTGAATATTAAGAGCCAACATTTAATTGACTCAGTAAATATTAAGAGCCAAGAGTAAATTTGGCCTACAGTGTATTTGATTTTTTTTTTTCATGATTTAATACTGTAAGTGCCTCATTCTCTACAAGCAAAAAGAACAGATCATTCCCTCCTTAGGACGACTTCTTCCACAGCCTATGACATGCTGAAACACACATTGCGTTACTGAGGCGCCTGTGGAAACCCATATTCCTTAACACCCTATCCTGCGACGTCACGGGGTGCTCACTCCTGCACACACGTGTATTCCATGGCCATAGACTGGAAATGCTCCTCTACAGCCAAACGTCTGTCACACACGTTCCATTTGCCAGTGTTCATATAAATAAAACGGCATTAGTTTGCAGAAGCACACCAGAAAAGAAATGTTACTATTTATATGTCTAGCCGCAATGTTTAGTACCCAAGTGCCAAGGAAACTTACCCAGAGAAAGCCACACGTTCTTCGGGTCTTTGGACTGCTGGTAAGCACCTAGTCCAGCCAGGCCACCAAAGAGGAGGCCAGCAGCTAGAGACGGGACGCTACCTTGAGTGAGGGAGAGAGAAAGCCTGCTGAAAGACTACAGACTAAGTGAAAGCCCTTGCAAGTGGCACACTATATATATATAAAAAAGTCTAAACCAAATAAAAAAATACTGCTTATTTTTTATTAATATGATACTTCAAAGCATTTAATCAAGCACCATTTACAAGTGCAGGATTTCTGCAGACTGCCTATTTGAGTTTCCTGTAAATGCAAACTGAACTCTGCCCTTCCTGGTTAGCTGACATTGGGATATCAAGTGAAGCCGCTAAAGGGCTCCTGAGGTCAGTCACACAGTTAACTGAACAGCCCCGCAGAGGGCTTAGACATCCGTAGGAAAAAGAAAATGGCTAAATGAGGACAAGGCGGAATAGATTACTACACTGCTGAGCGACAAGACAGCCTGGATACTAACTCCAAAGTGATCGGGGCCTGGAACTCACCGAGTGCTTTTATTAGCAGAGAGAAATAAGGCACTCGAAACTCCTGGCACCAGCTTAACTCCTCCATTTAAAGGCGTTTTGCAGAGAATTGATAAACGGCTTTCCCTTAAGAACCACTTTAAGTCCGCTGCTACCGGGCACTTCCCCCGCTCCCCCTTGCCCGGACCTCGTTAACGGATCACGCCCGCTCTCCAGGCGCGGCGCAGGCCCCTACCTGCTTTGGCGTAGCCGATGACGCCCCCGGAGGCCACGAGCGCCGCGTAGCCGAAGCCCAGCCAGTCGTACTCCATCTGCGGGCAGCAAAGAGCGAGCGCGGGCCGCCTGCCCGCCTGGCCCGCCCGAGGGCCGCCCGCCGCCGCGG
>JAWLRI010000937.1:25363-40103 GCA_034781795.1 Crypturellus tataupa | reverse complement strand
GAGGGGCGGCCCCGCGGCGCCCCGGCCCCGCCGCCGCCCGCGGCGCAGGGGCGTCCCGCGCTCTGCATCCGCTATAGCCTCCTCCCCCCACCTTTTCTGTTTTATGTTTTTATTTTTTAATTTTAAATCATTTTAATATTGGCTAGGGAGTTAGGGGGTCTGTATCTTGCCTCCGGCTCCTTTTACTTGTTGTTCTGATCCAGTCTTCGAGATCACGGTGGCTTTGAGAGTATCGGATCGCTCCTTCGGGTCACATACATGGTAAGGGGGAAACAGACTGGTTTTAGAGGTGTTTGCTGTGGCTAACCAACCCCGTGAAACGGCTTCAGGAAATGTCCCGTTGTTATTCTCGTGCAACCCCCAAAGTAGGGCTTAAAATCCTATGGTTAGGATACTGATATACCCCCCGCCAGGGTGTCCTATGGGCTTGCTGGAAGTTGGTCTCAAGGGATTGAAGAGATTTTGCATTATTATTTAATTTCCTAAAGAAAAACTTACTGCCTGCATTCTGGTTTTCTTTCATATGGACATGTTCTTGCAGTTATCCAGGACAGCAGAGTTTGTGAGAGAGTGCAGCGGAGAACCACTGACGTTAAAACATGATCCATGTAAATGCAAGCAGATAGGAAGGGCTGGCAGGGGCCAGGGACACGGCTGGTCCCAGAGCTTAGCGGATCCATAGGGATGGAGCAGCAGCCCCGTGCGGCCCCCCCCGGGGGCTGCCAGCACAGGGCCAAAAGCCTGTGGTGTCCTGTGTCCAGAGCAGGGCTCTTTCAGGATGAGCTGAAATGCAGGGATTACTGCAGGGAGCTGGCTACCTCTTGCGACTTCCCACTTCCCGGTGAAAATTCAGTGCGAGCCCCTGGGGAGCATGGTGACGTTTCAGTCACTTCCCAGATTCTTAAAAGTCTGAAACATCTGTTTTGTCAAATCTCAAGCACAAAAAAAAATCAGTCCCCGATAACCTTGGACAGATCTTGTGTAATTGTATAAGACAATAAGTAGCAAACCCTGCGACAAACAGGGAAAAGTAATACAAAATGAGCACTCTATGTACGCTTTTGATTTTTATTTGAAAATTGTGTCTTTCTACATGCTCTGATTGCAAACTATATTGCATCTCTAGATAAGTTTTCGGCTATGTTTTAGCTATGTCTTGGACTAAAATTTCAAGGAGTAATAGCATAAGGTCATAAAACTCTCAGCAGCCTTCACTGAAGCAACATGCTCTTAGGCGGAAATTGCTGCTGCTCAGGGCACACGGTTTTTCAAGCCTGAACTTTGAGAGAATAGTAGTTAGACAATAAAGCACTAGTTTGGGGACTTTGCTAAGGGTCTCACCTGGTGAGAAGTGCCAGGGAATTGCCCACAAGGGAGAAAATGGTTAATAGAAGGAAGGGTCTCAGATCAATCCATCTGACTGAAGGAGCAAAACTGAGGCATACAGTCAGAAACTTCATGATTAAGGGTAGGAGTGAGTATCAGAAGGAATGTAGATTCCCCAAGGATCTTGATGGCCTGAGCTGGAAGAACATTCATGTGTTTGCCTACTGACTTTGCAATTGCTTGTCCGTAAAAAGCTGGCTTGTCAATCCAAGTAGATATTTTTCTTTTACCTGCAGATGTGCCAGAGCTTTTAAGAGATGACAAGCAAGAATTTGTCTTTGCTACTGTCATCTCACTGCTAATCTATTGTGAAATAGAAGGACTGGAAGGACTTGCTTGGAACTGAGACTGTGCAGCCCCCAAGATGCCATAAAGGAGTAAAGGAGATTTCTAGGACCCCACAGATACAAAAGCAGCCCAAACCCCAAACTGTTCGTACCAAAGGAGAGGCAGAGTGTCTGTCCATCAGGTTGGGAGTGGAGACTCCCAAGAATTCGAGAGCTGGGGGCTTTGAGCTCTGGCACCGGGAGCATGGCTCCTGCACCTGCAGATCTGCACCTGCAGAAGGCAGTCGGCTGTCAGGAAGGATAGCTGTAGAAGTAGGGGGGCCTGATCTGCGACACTGTGGAGCGACTGCCAAGGTTTGTCTGGCCCTGGGACTGCTACCCCCACTTCTTTTTCCACACAGGCACTAATGGAAACCTACAGCATGTCAAGATCGACTCTGTGGCTCACGGAGAGCCATCCCAAGAGCTTGGCGGCTCACGTGGTGTCTCCTCAATCTGCTGGCTTGAGGAGGAATGGTCAGATCCTGCACGTTGCACTGGTCACACAGCTGGTGTCAGCAACGAGGTCGTAGATTTATGACCACAGAATTCCTTCTGAGGATCAAGGACTGCTAGGAAAAACCAAGAACCAATTCCAAGCAGATCTTTGCCAACCAGCTGACCAACTTGGCGAGGAGAGCTTTAAACTCGGGTCAATGGAGGACAGAGAGAATGACCAACATTCAAATGAGGATGGCAGGCAAAGGCTATGAGGTGATGTGAGCAATAGAAGCCTCAAAAAGAACAAAAACAAGGATGAAGGGGGTTGTGAAAAAAAGTGCTTCTTTTGGGGGAATGCTTCCATACCCATTCTGGGAAATAAGTATTTTTGGCTGCTTCTCTGGAGTGTCTGCCCACCAAGGAAAGCAGGACAGGGAACAAACAGGAGGAATCCAGGGTCTGGGTGCAGTTACTGGCCTATGAGCACAAAGCTGAGAATGATGCAGACGTGCTGGGATAGCTCACATGCCTAGGGTGCCGTGTCAGATAGATACAGGCTCTTAAGGAAGGCCAGAGCAGGACAGCAAGGAGTGGGATTTGCGGTTTATGTGACAGAGCAGTGGAGCTCTACCAGGACAGGTGAGGGGCCAGCTGAGGTTGGGTCGGGTTAGGCATTTAGACAAACTGGACACCCGCAAGCCTGGGGGACCGAGGGGAGGCCACCATGAGTGCTGCAGGCCACTCTGATTAGCTTTTAAAGGTTGTGATGACTGGGGCAGGTCCCTAGGACTGAAAGGAAGCAAGTGTCACTCCTACATGCAAGAAAAGGGAGGAGGAGGATGCGGGGAACTACAGGCAGTCAGCCTCACCTGGATCCCTGAGAAGGTGATGGGGCAGATAATCATGGAAAGCATTTCCAAATATATTCAATACCCTGAAGTGATGGACAGTAGTAGTAGGAAATCACGCTCAGCCAACCCGGCAGCCTTCTGTGTTGAGATGACTGGCTCAGAGGGCAAGGGGAGAGCAGTGGGTGTTGCTTGAGAATAGTAACTGTTGAGCACAGGTTTTGGCGCGGTCTCTTGTACCATCCTCACAGATCAACTGCTGAACACCTGCTAGATGGACAGACAGTGACCGGAGACTGCCTCAACGTGGTGCACCGACGCGGCTGGTGGGGAGCAGCGTGGAGTCCCCTGGAGGGCAGTCGCTCCCGGTGAGTCTCCAGAGGCGACGTGGGCCGGAGAGTGACACCCTCACCAATGGCCTGCATGGTGGCTCTCTAGGTACCCCCTTAGCTCTGATCTTCTAAGATAGTCTTTCCTGAAAATAATCTAATTCTAATCTTTTCTGAAAATAATCTAATTCTATCTGATCTTTTCTACTGCCCTTAATAATGGGAGTGTGAAAAGAGTGAAAATATGGATCACATTGGCAGAAGCTTCCTCTCTTTTGTGGATAAAACTTGTTTTACAATTCTGCGCCATTAGATATTCAACTGCAAATGTTGGCAGTTGAGGCACCTATGACTGGCAATCGTGCCTGAAGCTTCTAACTGCCAAAGTGCTAACGACTGTCTGCAACAGCTTGTTCACTTACTTACAGGGAATCACACCTTTCACACTGCAGTCAAGTTAAAGAGACACCCCCCTGTCAGCTCCTAGCCCCAGGATCATCTCCTCTTTAGGGCTGGCAAAGTACTTACTTTCTTGATACAGGACTGGTGAACTGATGCAGCTAAATAAATAAATAAAATAAATAAAAGCAGACAAGCCAGGCAGGAGCATGAATAGGGGTGCTGGGAGATGGTTCCCGCTTTAAGCTGATTTATGCAGCACTGCTGCCAGACATGGAGCTGTCACCAGGCCCTCGTGCCTTCCCTCCTGCTCCCCTTCTCTCCGCAGAAGGCTGCTTGCCGACCCACGGCAGGAGTTTAACTGCAGACCTCTAGACCCAGGGCCTGCAACAGAGCTTGTGCAGGTGCCCGATTCCCAGTCATAGGCTCAAATCAGCATACGGACATGAGGAACAACTGGGTATGGTGCTTTTTTGGATAGACTATGACAATTGTTTTCCTGGTAATTTTTACCCTGTTGCTCTGTCATGGCACAAGCTGCCTGCTTGTTTCCATTGCTGTGTACACTTTTGGTGTTTGAGGCACACACGGAACATTTATCCTCCAGGGACAAAGGTTTGTTCTAATCTAAGATAACAGCAAACAAGGGGGGGATGCAGTGGTAACGTTTGTTCCCAACACTGACAGAAATGTCAGTCTCCTCCAGTGTCCTCTTGTCCCCTCCTTCCTACATGGGTTCAGTTGGGTGACAAAATACAAATACATGGTGCTTCTTTCACTCATGTTAAGTAGCTCAAACACCTGAGGCACTAGAGAACAATGAAAAATATTGCAGTACTTAAGACTGGCACAGAATTTTGCAGCAGAATTTTTGCAGCTGCTTGTACAGCATCATACGGGCTGTAAAAATGCCCTTAATGGTAGGAATGAAGAAACGGTCAGGAACAGGGGCACTGTTTTCATTCACAGGCTTTGGTTCGGCCCAAACCCCAGCCTGCAATCCAGAGGCGGGGGCAGCCTGTGCAGAGGAACTTGTCATGACTCCGAGCAACTAGAATGGGAGATGCTGGCAGCTGTAATTCAAGACCCAAGGGAAATAGCTTGGGTCTGTCTACGAAAGAATCAGGTAAACACAGAAAAGTCATTCACATTGAAAGAGGTCTAAGAGGTTCAGCCCTGCAGCCCTCCCGCCCCAAACAGGGTTGACACTGCGTTCAGACTGGGTTGCTCAGCTGTTGGTCCATGTAGGTCCACTGCTCATTTCACTGTCCTCATGGCGAAAAGGCTGCAGTTTTACAAATTTTCAGCAGCTCAAGAAACAGGAAGGGATCCAGCACTTTTTCTAAGCAAGTCAAACCAATTTCAGTGAAAAGACTGACTTGTAAACCCTTCTAGAGACCATGTTCTGTGCATGCCCAGGACCTGTAAGCTCCAAAGTGTATGACTGAACAGAGCTGTATAATGTTTTGGGGAAGTTTATAGGATTTTTTATCTTTGATTTTTTTCCCCTCATAAATTTAGAAAATAAGGAGGTGCAGGCATGGGCTAGTAGGAGAATCCTTTTCTCGCACAGAGTTGTTGCTGAACTAGCCACTGCCCTTGCTATTCTGCATGAAAATCCAGTGCACTTTAACTTCACTCTTACCAGCTACCTTCTGCAATTTTTCATCACCCCCTATCTCTTACTGCCATTCTACAGTACAGCTAAGACTGCTAGGTCACGTTGGTTTAGATCTGTTTCTTGAGCTTGGCTGCAAAAAGTTATTCTTTCTCTCTTTCTTCCTATGTTATTTATTTAGCAGAAAGTTTTTAACTGTAATGTCCCTTCTTATAAAAAAAAAAGAGAGAGACAATGATCTCTGTGTTGCCCCCAAAATCAGTCACACAGTGAAGACGAAATAATTTATTTCCAGTAAAATATAACATGGAGTAGCATTCAACAACAACAACAAAAGCACTCAGCCACAGCTGAACAGAAATATATGTCTTTCAGTAGGCTGCCCACTTTTCATGTTTTATTAAGATGTTAAACCACTTGCTTGATTCATTCAGGCTCAGAGTAAAACACTCCTTATTTCTGTGTCTTCAGAGAAGTTTATTGCTCTGCTATTGGTAGATATTTTGCCATTTATTTCTATCCTGTATTTTCTAGGGTCTGAACAATGAAATGTTATCTTGTCCATACACTGCTACTTTAAATATTCACATGGAACTGTGAGAACACCTTTTATGTATTCAGAATATTTCAGTTTGGAGGATATTCGGCTTGACAGAACGACGGCGGTGTGAACTGGTTTCAGTACTGTCTTAGACTGCACATCCTAAAACTATCTATTTAAAAGACTCTTTCTAGCATACTTCCCTTCAGCTCCCACCATGGCAGAAAAAAATGGGAGAGAAAAATCCTTCCATTTTTTTCCCTCCACAAAATAAAACAAAAATGAAAGAAAACAAACAAAAACACTCCAGGATTTCCACTAACATTTTGCTCTGGAGATAAATTCTCAATCCTTCTGTACCAGGACCTACTTTATCAGGTATTGACAGCTGTACATGCAGAATAAACTGACTGAAGCAGATCCTGTCCATTCAACCCTTCCCCTGGAGGTTATGCTTTAGGACAGCTGAGTATGATGCACTGTCATTTCTGAACTGCTGCAGTTTGCAGTCCAATTTTTTGGAAGATGCTGAAATTAGCAACAGTTTAATAAAGCTGGTATTAAGTTGCTGGTTTTCAGGAGTGGTTTGTTGAGTCATCTTTGCTTGTTTTGGGAGAGCAGCAGATACTGCCCCTGGATTCAGGGGTCTCAGTTTATACAGCCTCAGTGCTGCTAACCAGGTCACTCAACAGTGCTGCTAAAATGCGTTATGAATACAACCTGCCACAACTACAGGAAGGAGCACTCACAGTTGTACTTCCCTACTTCGTTTTTCAGAACACTATGATGGATCGCTGTAATTTTCACCTTCTGTTTGCTACACCAAAGTATTCCTGGGGACCTCGTTTCCTCTATGGTTTGTCTAATGTGCTGACACTTTGCATGCGCTGCAGGCTTATGTAGGGTTTTTTGTATGCTTTAGGGGTTATCCAGATTTGGAAAGGAAAAGCTGCTCAGATACTTGATGCCCTCCCTCTAGTGGCTGTTATTGGAAGAAAAGAAATAGGGCTGTGATGAAGTGAACCCCGAAGTTAAATATGTGTATTAGTCATTACATTAAGATCCAACTTGGGAAGAATGTCAATGCCCTTCCCTGCTCCCTATCGCTCCCTCTGTGTCCTCGGCTTTGGTGATCTAAGGACACAAGTGGACTAAGTCTGCGTGAAGAGACTTTTTCCCCCATTTTTTCCAGCTGTTCTAGTTGGTCAAATAAATCAAACATAGCCCTTGTTTTTCAGACATGGAAGGCCTGAAAGTCTATTTGATTTTTTTAGGCACACCTATTAGTCTACGCTGTTTTGATTTACAAAATTTATCCTGAAATATATTTAAAGAGACAGGATCTGGAAATGCAGTCTCTTTCTTCCATTTCCAGTAGTGTCTTGCAGGTTCCCTGCATCAAAAATCAGTATATTTGAGAAAAGAGTGTATGTATAGCTACACACTCTGTTCCTGCTTTTAAGATCTCACTATAGGGTGTAATTCTTTTTCTCTTTGTTCATCAATTTGCACTACTTGTCTTACTAGGTATTCTAGTGATGCATGATTCTATGTATGTTTATACAGAAAAAGATAGCAAAGACTCTGTGGCAAGACAGAGGTTGGGACTGGAAAACACTCTTGCTAAAAACGGCAAAAAATGCAAAGGGAGCAGCTCCTGAAGAAACTTTACTCTCTCTTTTTGCATCCTTCACATATTGGTCTCCTGGTGTTAAATGGAAGGCTAGACTTTTCAGATAGTTTAGGATAAACTGACCTAAGCTGCAAGTACAGAACATCCTAAGGAAACCTGTCTGCTGAGCTTATGCTTCCAGCACAGCAGAAGTTAGACTGCTGCTGCTGCTATTCTCCTGACCACTTTTATTTATGTTGTAGCCTGCAGATTGACTTTTTCTTAACTAAAAATACCAGTTTGGGTCCACCTGAATCTCACTCTGGGACAAGGTTCTCTTCCGATGTCTCAGTTCCAGACACTCCACAGTAAGCGGGTATGTTCTGAGCTCAAACTTATTCGCAAACAAACAGGAGGAATTAAAAAGCCACTTGAGGTCACCTGTTCCATACACACAAATGTCTCTGACATAATGACCTGTCAAACAGAGAGGAAAAAAAAAGAAAAAAACACTGTCAAAATACACTTTTTTTCCCCATGGGCAGCCTCTAGAATCCAAATTAATCTTTTTGAAGTCTGATCTGCAAAGCCACTACAAACAATCTCCTATACCAATAAAAATGCAAAAAAATAAAAAGCACACTGGATGAACAAGGAGAATACCTCTGAACACTGGAGTGAAATCAAGAAAGCTACTGAGGAATAAATAAATTTTGAAGAAGCAGACAGAAAAGATGTGCTATTAACTGAGACTCTTCTTAAGACAATGAAAATTCCTTCTGTCAGTGAAGAGAAACTGATACTCATACTAGGTTTTTCATTGAATACTGGTTGATCCTGGAGCAGTTTCACAAATTTCTGCATAGTTGTGCTGAGGTGAAATTGCTATTATTTTGAGCTGACTAAAATCCTCAAAACCTTTCTCCTCAACCCAAACAAAGATATCAAATGGATTAAAAAATCCTGTAGTAAAATTTGGATCTTTAGCACTTTAGCACTTTCCTTTTTCTTCCTCTTTTCTTCCCATTTGTATTTCAGATGTAGCAGCATACAATGTACCATAAGTCACGGTAAGTGCTCCATAGAACAATTATACATTGCTAATGTCATCAAGCAACATGGAAAACTCAACAATTAAAAACTGTAAAAAAAAGTTCTAAAAGTGGTTCCCCTCCACAAATTGCCCTACTGTGACTTTTTAAGCCCTGCCTCACCTTCAAAGTGAGAGGAAAAATCAACTTCAAACTGTCAGAACAGCTCTGAGAATCAAACTCAGCACCACAGCTCTGCTGCAGCTTGCCCAAAGGTGCTCTGCTGGGAAAGTCTATAGCTCTTGCTCTGGGACCTGTGCAGCCACCCCTGTGTTTGGATTAAAAGAAATCAACTGATCTTGACAAAGGCCCGAGGGCAAACAGGAGCAGCACTTCCTGGAGCTGCGAGTCTCTTGGTTTCCTCTCCCTTGTGGTTCTACCTGGAGTCATGGCCAGAGTTGAGAGCTGTGGGTTGTTTATAGGGCTGCTGGCTCTACAGGTTCTGGATCCCAGGGCTATGAACACGTGGGCTATTCCCATCCACCTACAAGAAAATTACCCACAACCTAGGATTGTCAACTAGCTCTTGTGAAGCTTAAGTTGCCAAATATCCTCCCTTCCCAAGGCTGATATGTTCTGCAGAAGTTTCTGATGAGGAAGGAACTCACTCCACCTTCGTCATTGTTTATTTTATGTGGCTATTATCACTCATGGTGTAAACACTATGCAGGAGATGACTCCTTTTTCATGTCTTACCACCTGTGAAGTTCTACAGATCCTATTATATTAAGATTAGAGGCTGTAAGACTAGAGGAAAAATAGTTAACTGTTTTTGACTGCATGAACAGGAAGAAGATGTGGGGGAAAAATGTACACATTACCATGACACCCTCCGTGCCTCTCTTCCATATCAATCCACTTGACAGCTTTCAGGTCACCTTCCCACATTGCGTTGGGCATGGAGCCAGGGACACCTGCACCCAGGGAGCAGAAAATAAAATCGTTAGTCCTTTTAAGTTATGTGTTCAGTTTTATATCTGCTCTCTGGTACCTTTCTCTACTGAAATCGGAAACACTTAGTAATATGCAAATCAATAGCTGCCAAGCATGTTTCTGGATGCCAACTTATAAAATTTCCTAGCTGAAAGCCGTTTTCATGATATAAACAGGATGACGCTCCAAGGGATCTCAGTAATCTCACAAGAAATCAACCCCTGCCCTTACAACAGCCTCAGTATGACAGTGCATGCACAACCATGTATACTGCCCTCCAAGTGCTCTTTGTGCACCACGCCACTGACACAGGAAACCTTCATATGAGGTAACAGTAAATACTTTATTAGAAAGAAAAAGAAAGAAAATAAAAGAGATCAACAGAACAAATTCAAGTATCACACAGCTGAACGGATCTACTGAAACTGAATTATAACCTATAGTGTGATATAGTAATATATATGTCTAGACAGATCACAAGCCTTGTCCAGATCACAAGCCGACTGCAAGGCCTCTCCCTGACTGAAACAATGAATCCTGCTATAACCAAAAGAACAACTTTTTCAAGTCCTAAAAGCATGAAGGAAAATGTTCAACATTCAGCAACTAGTATTTGCTGAAAAGCAAAGAGGTGTTGCTTGTGCAATCCTGACTCTTCTGACTCAGGGGAATTTCAGTCTCTTCAAATATAGGCAGTACCTGGAACAAACCACTGCCGTGACACTAAGTCTTTCCAATCTAAAAACAAAAGCTGTTCATGTAGCCATAACCAGGAAAATCCCTGTAACTGATCTGTACTGCAATACTGTATTCAATTCAAGGAAATAAAGTACTTCTTAAAACTGCCTTCAGAATATGTCAAAAAAAGGCAAGTTGCATAAAATAGTAAGAGCTTTCTATAAACGTACTGCATAACCACTACCTGATGTACAAACCGCTTTGATAAGAAAAGCTGAAAAGCACCAACCTCTCACTCAAGCACAAACATTTGTATATAAGTTATTTCCATGTTTGAAAAAACTAAGTGTGTTTTGTTTTTCCAGGGCTAGTACATGATTGCTGTGCTGTCACACATGAGTTACCAAACAGCAGAACAGGCAACGGCTGGGGAGCTCACATGCATGGCGGCAGGTACCAAAATGCAGAAATTATTTCTGCTTTCTCCCAGTAAAGCTAGAAACGAAGGGAAAACAAAAGACTAAGTTGCTCAAATGTGAAGAACTTGTTTTGTGTTGGGGCTGAGGAGTAACTCAAGGCGCTAACGGGCAGAGGGTGGTGATGATCAGGGAGCAGAGGGAGAAACCCGTGGTACCTGGGCCATGTGTTCCGCGCATCCTGCCCCGAGCCTCCCTCTCGGGAAGCGGCTCTGGAAGGGATGCTGAAGCCAGAGTCTTGTCAATCTCTACTGTGTGAACAGGAAGATGGAGGTGATAAAACAACAGCTGAAATAAATAGTGTGATCATCCTAAGTTTGATGTTTTCACCAAGTTAAAGGTGAAAGCGATGGAAGATTTTGTTACTATTTTTTTTCTGTCCCTTCTCAAACGGTAACAAACACAGTATCTCTATAGTTACTGTAACCTAACAACTCCCTCACTGGTGAGCTTAGAAGTGTATGGTGAAGAAGAAAACAAAATCATTTAGACAGTAAATAAAAACAAGGGTTTGAGTTTTCTTCTTGTTTGCTGTCTGAGAAATCTGACAGACTTTTTCGGTGTGCTTGTTTTGTTGTTATTCTTTTTAAGTAAGTTGAGTGTCTCCCTTATGGGTGAGAAGGGTTAGTCCTTCTATCTCACCTTCTATCAGAAGCAAAAGGATCTTAATATTCAACAACAGAACCACCATAAACACAAACATGTGGCAGCAATAATCAGAGCTCCACTATCTTCTTATTTCTCTCCCTTTCTATAATTGACCATTATCAAATAAAATAATGGTTCAAAAAGAGTGAGGGGAGGAATCAAGAAATGTTACTTTTTCAGGAAAAAAAAGAAAAAAAAATAAAGATATCATTTTATAAAAGACAATTTAAATGGTCTGGGCCATGCATTATAATTTCAAATTAAAGACCTGTTCGCAAAAGATGGCAGTAAAGGTGGTTTGAGGAAAAACCTGGAAACTGCTGACAGTGGTAAAGCAGAAAGATGACTGACAAAACAGGAATGACCTCAGGATACGCGCTTAAACAATGGAAGGTGCTGCCTTACAGGAACACAAAACTACTGACTTCACATTATTCACCATCCTCAAATTTAGGAAACTAGGCAATTTTCTAAGTTCATCAAAGAGCAGGGAAAAACACAGCTCAGCAGTTAAAAAAAGAATGATTTAATGATTTCACCATACTCTAAGTATTTGGTTGTTCTATTAGAACTTTATTGATTGGTTTCACATTTGGAACCTGTTCTTAAGACCACCTTTTATAAATATGGTTGGTCTGAAATGCTATATTGATGGTGAAAATCTAAATTAATTGCTCTACTTTTGTAGAGCAGCGATACGAAAACACTGCGGCAGCAGTATGTTATTTCTTGGTTCCCCTTGTTTAGCGTGGCTAGGGAAACGCAGCCCGTATCTCTGCGTTTTAAGTGCTGCTTGCTGGAGGGAAGGGAAGGTGGATGGTGGAAGTGAAATGCTTCTGACTGCAGGTAATTAAAAAACAAAGTCGCACACCTGAGATCAGCCTTATTTGCAACACTTTATTTTTCTGATTTTCCAAGTGCCCACAGCAAAGGAAGTGAATTTCAAATACACATCAGGGAAAGAAATGAAATTAGAGGCACTGCGGTGGCCAACCTGTCTTCCCGGTTGGTAGTGGCTGCCTTCATATGGGATCAGAGCAGTGTTGGTGGCTGAAACACTGCTCGGAAACTGGGCCTCCTCCTCCCGGGGAAAGGTGGCTCCGGCGGACGCAGTCCCAACCCCCAGGCACCCTTCATTCAGAAAAGAGGTTTGGGGGCAGGTAAGACACAGGCAATCCAGGATCCGGATCTCATCCGCGGGACGGAGGCAACACTATATCCGTCTCAGCCCTTTCTAAGCATTTCCTTAATTTGCTTTCCCTTGCAATTCCCATGGCAACTCCACTGCCAAGCGAGCCTGTCCCCTTGGCTTCCTGCATTTCTTGTTACCAAGACATCCGCATCTTACATGAAGCAAGACACTCTGTTTGCATTTTTGTAACACAAGCAGAAACTGTCCATCAGATAGAAATGTTGTGGCACAAAAGGTTGGCTGATGTGCTTTGGAGTTTCAAGTCCTGCACCTGTAATTCCAGGACTGAACCGATGCACCAGTCCAAGGCAAACTCATACAGACTGGTTTTTGCTGGTCTGCTGAGCTGCCTGCACTGTCTTATTTGCATCTGTTTCAATTTCTTTAAACTTCTGTGCCACTAAACTGACCTAAATTTTCCTCCTGTTCCTCATAGCTGGCGCACAGGAAACTGTACTTCACAAACCTGCCCTCAGTGGTGTACAAGTCACCTTTGGGGCAGAGAGGGATTATTATTCTGCAAAACCAGTTCCAAGCAGCGAACCTGGATTCTTGCTGAGTTTAGAGGCCACATATTTATGTTTGCGAAACATGCTGGGCTGGGCAAATGCAGGGCCTGCTCCCTACAAGTGAAGGTCTGCGGCCCAACAGTACCACATGGTGCGAGGTGGGTTTGGAAAGGCACAAATCCCTCCGGCAGCTTTTGGAGTGGTAACACAACCAGCGAACACGCGTGACACTAGGGAGGCAGTCGGGCTAAAATCTCTCCTCGCAGCGGGGATCCTCCACTCGCTTCGCTCAGGGACACCAGAGCTAACGCAGAGGGCTCAAGAGGAGAAGCACCAGAACCTCACGACATTTCAGAAAGAGCTCTTTGTCTCTTCGTTTACAACATAATCCCCCAAACTAAAAACCATACAAAAACCATCATGGGGATTAGAAGTGATTGTGTGACAGCTGCTCACCTGATGCTAGGCTGTGCAGCATCACCACCAACACACGCTGCTACACATAGTGATGATCCCAACCCCTGCATCCTACTGGAGAAGTTACTGCCCCTACGTGGGAAGATGCGATTTCCCTGGACTCATCAGCTTGCAAAACCCAAAGCACAGGGGAGCTCTGAGATGCTGCTTCCACCACAGCACAGCTTGGCCAAGTGAATTAATCTCCAGAAAGGCAAATTGCAAGCAAAGGCTTGGTATCTTTTTCCTAGATTTGCAACTGCTGTTGGCCAACAAGTGCTTCACCTGCCTGGACGTTTCTGTGAGTAAAACCCGACAAGAGATGACGTTCCCCTTGATGAGACACCACCAAGAGATACAGGTGCAAACACCTCTGAGGGGAGGTGACCTGGGAAAACCAAAATCATCAGCCCACACCATATCATGGCCAACTGATGTCACTCAACAAGATCTCTCCCTTGCTGTCCCCGAGAGGATGGACGCGTGGGACGAGGACCCCAAGCCCCTCGTGGCCCCTGCAGCCTACCTGGGATCCGGTTGAGGGTCACCCAGAAGTGCTCGTCGGGGCTGTAGGTGTCCTCGGACCAGGCCAGCAGGTCGCGCGCGCGACGGTCCCGCAGCACGAACTCCGCGAAGGGCCGGGTGATGGCCACGTACGCGGAGCCGAAGTAGATGGTGACGTTATGAGGTGGAGGCGCTTTATGCACGAACATCTGCATCATGAAGGAGAAGGAGGAATAAAGCTGTTCCCTGTGCATATACCTGGTGCGCGCGGTGACGTGCGCCGGCGGCAGCACCCCGGGCGTGATGTTCCTGCCTCGGAAGCCCTTGAGATGCTGGACGATCTCCCGGTTGGTCTTCAAGGGGAAGTCCTGCCCGCAGGTGTTGAGCAGGTACCGCCAGGGCACGGCGGAGGCCAGCAGGTCGCGCACGCAGTGCAGGTCGGCGCGCAGGCGCGAAATGCCGCCGTAGACCACGCGCTCCGTCCTGGAGGCCAGGAAGGCGTTGGGGAAGCAGCGCAGCAGGCGCCGCACGGCCCGCTGGAAGTCGGCCGGCGCCTTCTGGTCCACGTGCACGCAGTAGACGTTCTGGGGCATGTAGACGGCGCGGAAGAGCCGCTCGAAGGTCTCGAACTCCTTGTGCAGCGTCATGATGTAGGCGAGGGGGAAGGCGGCCTCCTCCGCCGACAGGGCGCGCGTGATGTAGCGGCTGCGGGCCACGTACTCGCTGCACGAGGGCGCCGCGGCCGCCGGCGAG
>JAWLRI010000937.1:0-12439 GCA_034781795.1 Crypturellus tataupa | reverse complement strand
TTAAGTTTTTGGCCATTTCCTCTTGTTCTGTCACTGGCCACTACTGAAAAGAGGCGGGCCCCATCCTCCTCACTGCCACCCTTGAGGTACTTATACACATGTAGAGGGACATGTATTTACCTTTGGGAAAACAACTCCCTTTGCTGCTCACGAGCAACTGCACTGTATTCACTTTCTTGCCCATTTATCGTCCTATGTGGAGAAACCAGCCTATAGCTGAACAGGCTCTAGCAGAGGCGGGCTAATGCTGATGGAGAGGTTGATTTCCTTTGGTTAAGCATGACTGGATTTTAAAAGTTTCTCCCCCAGCGCAGTCTGCCAGGTCCCTGCATGGCCAAGGGCTGCCATCCGGCCGCGTGCCCGGGCCAAGGTGCCCTTGGAGCCGCAGGGGTAGAACAGACCATCTGCAGGTTGTGGCTGACCTGCTCTGCAGAGCAGGGCCAGAGAGTGTAACCTGCTGGCACGGATGTCTGAGCGTGCAAGAGAGAGTGGCCAAGTGGACCAGTCCTCATATTTCCAGTGGGTCCAGTGAACATTTAACATCACCTTGCTCCTTACTCTAGTAACAGAGCTCATCTCTGGGTATGCAGTGAGCAGAGTCCTGAGGGAGTCTAGAAAACGTGTTGTATGAAGAGTCACTGAGACAATTATGATTATTTCTTTCCCCCCTCCAAAAGAAAAGGACATCTGTAGAGGGTTGTAAAATGTATTTATTAAAAAAATGAAATCAATAAATAAAGAAGAAGAACTCAGAAACAACTGCTGATGCAAATAGGAAGGGAGAGACACTGAATTCTCTGTGTTCTCTGTGGGCAGGACAATAAGTAGATTAGTAGACTTAGATAGCATCAGAAGAGGTGAAGATTGGCCTCCAGGACAGCTTTGAAGTGATAAGCAGTTAATAGATTGTCTGAGGAGGCTGGAGTTTCCCCCAGCAACAGTTTGGAAGAGCAGGTTAGGCATAGCTTTGTCAGCAGTTTTGCAGGTCATACTGGTCCAAACCTGGAGCTGTGGGTGACCTACTAGATTTCCTGGGTCTCTTCCAGCTCTATTTGCTATGATTAACTGTATTACGGTAGCTATCTTGGCTCTAGGTGGGCTAGGGAACCTATTACTCTTAGGAACTGTATTAAAAATAAATAAAATGGGCATTTTCGACATTTAGAAATATGCTTCCCATCTCTGCAGATTTCCATTGCATAATTTTTGATAAACTCAGGATAGTCCTAGAATGCTCTGTAAAGAAAAAAAGGATTTACATGATACTTTCCACCCTAAACATATAGAAAAATAATTCTGTAAATGATAGCTGTTCACCTATTGACATGTATTCCACTTCTCCTGTATTTTCACATCATTGATGCAAATGAGTTTGATGTCTGTTCCTTCTCTTTGCTTAGTTTTCTTATAGTATTATTAGGAATCTCCTTCCAAGGACTGTGATAAGTCTTTGTCGCCTTTAGAGAGTCTTTCTGGGTGGGACAGAGTTTTTATTAGTTTTAGGAAGAACCAAACCAGGACTTGCCTTTCAAAAGTTCTCCCACATCCTGCCCTTAATTCATCTTTTTGTTTTAGAAACTGCAAATTTTCTCATAGCCAAAATATGAGCTTTGAGCTTTTGTTTGCTTGTTGATTTGTTTCTTGGGTTTCTCTGTAGTTCAGATGTTCCCACTTTGTCTCTTCCCAAGAGTGGCTCAGTAACAAGCCACTTGGTAGTGTAATCTGTGAGTAGTGATAAATGCACGTGTCTGGAGGAAGACTGTTCTACACAGCCTCTATTTTCCTTCCAGCAGAGGAAATTCTTCCCTTTGTGGCCCAAAGTACAAAGTACTTTTTTTTCACCCTTACGCTTAAGATTTCCTTTGGCTTAAGGTTGTCAGCTTCCATCTTAACACAGAATATATGAAATTGTCTCATCCACCCGTTAGAGGTTTTACCATATACTGTTTTCTCCTCACAGTATATTTCTCACCTGTATGAAAAAGCAAATTGTGTTGGTGATCCGTTTGCCTCACAGTGTATAAGCCCCAAAGATGCATTAAAGATTACTACTGTTCTGTTGTGAAAAGTCTTCTTTTTTTTTAACGTATCCTGTCCACCTATACCAATTTACCAATATCACTCTTCTTAGACCAGTCCTACTTAGAGCTCTATCAAGATTTCACATGTGGTTCCATGGCTCTCTGCTGATTCTCTCCTTCAGCTGATGCGTTACATGTTTACATGTGCGTACATCCATCCAGAAAGCACTGAGCCAAAGCCCCCAACCTCCAGGTGCTTCAGATTCCCAAGACTCTTTCTGTTTGCTTTTGCCCTGGGTGGAGGCTAGTGCCTGTGTTTTTGGGCTGTCATTTTCCTCTTACCCAATAACATTTTATGGCTCTTTTATGGGAAAGACAATCGCCAGTCAGCATGAGGCTGAACCCAGGCACTGATGGAATTACTGAAGCCGGGATAATCAAGTCTCCTCATGTCGGGTCACTGGGAGGTTATAAAGAGGCTAGAAAATTACCAGAAACGTCCTGTCTTGCACAACATTGCGTTCTTCAGTGACGATGGCCAACTACCTCTTGCCAGGCCCTTCCCACTAAAATGGCAATTTCAAGCTGACTGGAGGTGTCTTGGCTTCCTCTGTTTTCTAGGAGGTGTTCAGGTCACTGGTGTCTTTCCTACCATTTCAGACCAAGATTTTCTTACTGTGTTTCACAGTTAGTATGAAAGCCGGGGAGTTCGTTCCTATGACATGAGTTTTCTGTCCATGATAGCTTATTTTACGGTGCTTTCTTTGACCCTCCCTTTGTAAAGTACTTAAATCCTGTGTTAAAATATAATTCCATTCTGAAGTCTCTGAATTCAAAAGTGTTCATATTTATTTCTTTTGTTTTAGTTTAGCTCAACAGCAGAGCCAGTTTCTCTGCTTGGGACCTACTTACAACTTCTTGCCTGTTGCTCTTTGACCAAAACTCCTAGCCTATATCTAGGTAGGTTCTTGCCATACTCCTTTTTATTTGCAAAGAATGTGTGTTCTCCCCAGCACATTATAGAACAGGCAGAAGAAGACAGCCTCCTAAACCTCAGCTAGCTCCACCTGTCCACAAGCTCTGTCCAACGGGAGTCTACGCGCGTTCATGAGAAAGAGAACGCTTGTTGAATGTACAGAAACTGCTCACATCTCAAGAAGACTCTCATCTGCAGATGGTCAGAGTCAAGAACGGTCAGATACCAAAAAAAGTACTATACAGGCTTGTCCTGGTCTATTGCCCAGGCCTCAGCCCCTGGCCACTGCTGGGAACACGATGCTGGCTGGATGTTATTGGTTCAGAACAGCCCTTGTAGGTTCCTACTCCCTCCTGGAGGCACAAAAACAGTGACTTTTCTCACTCTCCGAGTCTTTTTGCAGATGTGAAGACAGCTGCAAACACAGCCCTGTTCCAGACCTTTGGTTACCGGCAGGTACCAAGGTTTCTGCACGAGTCAGGTCTTGCTCAAAATATAACATGCAGCCTGTGGCTTGGCCAGCGACCTCTGTTGTTTCAGTGGTGACTCAATGGTCCGGGACTTTGAAATGCTCCTTGCAGTTAGCCCAAACAGTCTCCAACAAGCCCATCCATCCACGAGATCTGAGATTGCTTACTTGCCAAACTTGCCAGTTCCAACAGGAGGCCTGAGTATTCCCTAAATGGTGCAGCTGCTCTTGAGTTACTTGGCTTCTCGGCTAGCGGGTAATGGCTGAATTCATGCACCTTATATGCACACTGTCCCATCTCAGAAATTTCAGACAGACCATCTCATAGTGGAAGTAAGACTTTTCCAGGGTCATTAGCTGTGGGATCTCCAGAGTTATAGCCACATTAATCATGAATTCCCCAAGAAACTGCCCTACCCCATTAAATATACTGGCATATTTTTTAATAAGGTCACCTGCCTTGTGTCAGCTGAGATAGAGTAATTCCCACTTTCATTACCAGTTTGATCAATTTAATATCCAGCCTGCTCTGGGACTGAACTCTAGTGATGCCTCTGTGTCTACAGGATGAAATTTGTGGCGTTTTACGTTCCTATTCAGTTGGGTCTGTAATTGCACAATATCTCTCGGATGTCCCCCTGCTTTACCTTCTTTTGCACGGGCGGGTGCTTGTTCTCTCTGTTTTCAACCTGCCCTGCTGTTGCTGCACCGTTTTGTTGGAGGAAAGACACACGGCCAGCCGTGGAACTATGTCTGAAGCTGCTGCAAGTGCTCGCTGTCCGCCAGGAGCCGAGTGCGCCCACAGAGACGCAATCCGGAGTGACTAAGTCTGTGATTTTGAATGATCAGTTCTGCTCTGGATAGCTCTGGGGAGGAGCCCTTCCCTCCTCTGCCTTCACAGAGAGCCTGGAGAGCAGAGCAGTTTTAGGCAGTGCTGATGCAAGCCTTGTGGACCATGGCCCTTAGCCATGGCCATGGTTTCGCTTTGCCTTTGGCTGCCTGGAAGCCCCATTCTGCTTCCAGCCCTATCGGCATTGGAGGCCACATGCCAAGGCTTTGTGGCAGAGCTGCTGCAAGCCACCATAGTGCCCCAAAATGTCCTTGTCACTCAGCAGCCAGCACCTTCTGTCCTGCTGTGGTCATTTCTGATTTCACGAGCTACTTAATGCTTGAGGTTTTGGGGGACATCCGGCCTCAGAAGAATGTCTATGGTAAGCAAGTGCCAGATGAATGCATAGAAGAGACCATTTTGTTGTAAGTGAGGTCTCCAATCCATAGAGCACACTTCAGACTGCTAAAGAGCCACGAATTTATACCATGGAAAACCTCATTTCCAAGTGCAGGCACGATTGCAGGTCCGCGGGCAGCCGATCAGTGAGTAAACCCTCTCCTGATCCCATTATAAGTCCACAGTCCCCTCCACCATGTCCCGATCAGCCGCCAGCTCTTGCTAAGCAGAGATAATGGATACAGCTGTTCCCGGCTATCGATAAATAATTGATTATATCCAACGATTATGCTGCGGTGCAGGTTAAGACTAACCGGTTGAGCGACCTTACCGCCGGGTGGCTTAACTGAGCTGCCTCGGGCCACCCCTCCGAGCTGCCTTTTCACGGCCGGGACTCTCCGAGGCCACTTGCCCCCTGGGCCACTGGATGGCAGTGTTGGCTAACACAAAGCCGAGCTCTCATTCCCGCTCGCAAAACGTGAGGAAAAGCAGGAATGACCTGAAATACACGAGTATTTCACGTGGACTACCCTTCAGTGGAGTGGGAATTGGTGGGTTCACCAAAGGTGCAGCCGCCGTGCCGTTTTTTCCATGGAAAATGAACCTCGTCTTGATACTGTGCTATATATTATGGTTATTTTAAATCTCGCTGGAAGCGCAGGAAAGCTGAACTGAACCTCTGCACTTACATGCATGGTGATTTTTGGGGACCTCCCCACAGATGTGGAGTACTGAATCGCCAAAAAGTAATATTTCATGCTGCCATTCCAAATTTCACAAGCGACTACTTACAAGAATGACTAGTAGAGTCATGCACTGGCTTGTTTGAAATTGCCCAATTTTATACTTAGAAATGTACCTATCGTTCGTAAAAATGACTTTGTAAGCACAGCATTGCTGGGCTCAGTGACTATTCAGCGGACTCATTTGAATGTGCATAGACAGGGCTTGCTTGAGCTGCTGCATCAAAGAGAAATGCTGAAATGAGTCATTTGTGAATCACGGCTTATTTTCTGTTGTTAGCTCATCTGGAATCCCGTGGTGATCAAGCGGCCTTTTACAATGTGTTAATACATTGCTGCTCCATGTGTTTAGCAACAGCTCGCTTCCAATAAATGGTAGGTAGCCACCCATCATAAAAAGGTAGTCTCTTTGGCTGCATGTAGGCTGGCTTGGACAAACCCGGAGACATGTGCGAAATTCCGTGCTGTTCCAAGCACTCTTTTCCACGGTGTTTCCATATTAGTTTCCTAGCTGCTTTGTGCCTCCTTGCTTGCAGGGCACAGTCCGAGCCAGAAGAGACTGCGGCCGTGAGCGCTCCCGTTTTCCAGGACGGATGAGGGCAGCCCCTGCAGCAAGACCTGGGCTGCTTTGCAGGAGTGAGAGGAGCCACCAAAGACGCACAGTTAGCAGCAGTGTAAGGTAAGGCCCCGGCTCGCAAACTGCTGGCTGTCCCCGTGCTGCACCCTCAGCTCCGCGGCTGCAGGACTTGTGGGCCAGACGAGCCCAGTATTCAGCGTCTCATTCAGGAGCTGATCCACTCAAGTCGCTTTGTTATTGTTGCTGTTTAAATCGAAACAGTGCAGCTTCCTAGAGCAGGTCTGCGAAATGTTGGCACGGAGCTGCGGAGGAGGAGGGTGTGAATCCCGTAAAGCTGCTGTTGTCGCTGAGCTCTCGGCGGTGTGAAACCGCAGCCTGAGGGGCTGGGCTCTGCCCTGCAGGGACTGAGGCTCCTCGGGAAGACAAAAACACCACCGCAAAGAGTCCCTTCTGCCAGCTCTTTTATTGGAGAGATGGAAACATCTTCAAGCAGCGCGGCAAGCTTCCCCACAACCCGTCTGTCAGTGCCCTGAGCCCTGTCTGCCTGCATATGAGTTACACGGCCATAAAGGCCAAATATTTTCTGCCATCAGCCACTTAGGCTTCTTCTGTCTCACATAATTGTAGCTTAAAGGTATTGAATAATTGTGTTTGTACTGGGCCTGATCCAGCCCCCAATAATAACCTTAATGATGGTGTTCCTAACCAGCCACGTGAACCTCTCTCGGTCCTCGATAGGGGCTCAGTCGTGCTGCAATTCAGTAGAGAAGGCTGTTCACTTTGGGGCTGGTTTAGTTTAAAAACTAAAGACAGCCTATTTACGGGACTGTTTTTTGTTATTGCTCTAAATTCTTACGTCCAATCAACAGCCTGTAAATTGGATGGAGACAGCGCATGACCCATTAGCGCAGGCAGTCGGCCTTGCAGCCCTTTTGAGTTATAGATGCGTTGCATTCCCTCGCAAGTGGGATTTACCCCCTGGCTGTCCAGTGTTTAGTGACCCTGTGTAGGGGAGAAATAGAGAAATCTTCTTCCTACGCTGTAAATCCGTACTCACAATTTTGGGCTTGAGTTTGACCTCACAGTCACCCGCTCAGTAAGCCACTTGGCCTTCCAAAAGGAAAACAGCTCATACCCCTCCTGCAAAAGAAAAGCCTCAAATGGAAGCAAGCAAAAGACGCTCTCTCAAAAGAGACCTGGACCCTGCCTGGGCACAGGATTCCCAGGAAAACGCTTTCCTCCCAGGGTGGTTCCAGGTGAGCATGGCCCTATTAAAGAAGCTCAGTTTCTTTAAAGGATCTGAAAGAAGATTAAGAAGTGGCTTATTCACAAGTTTTGAAATACAACCCACAGTGTGTTGCGAGACTAGGCAGGGGCTAAGACATGCCCGTATCTGTATCCAGCAGTGAAGTGGGCAGCAGGGCAGACACCCTTCCCTTCCACAGCTTGGAACTAGACAAGTGCCCTGATTCAAGCAACCCCCTCCATTTTCTCTCCAGAGTTGTTTTCAGTTTTATTTTATTTGTAATGATTTCAGCAATGCTGTTCACACAGGGTTGTGCAGGAGCTGTGTGAGAGGAGGGGAAGGGTGAAAGTGGAAGGAGAAATCAAGTGGGAGAGAGGGGAGATGAGGATCCCGTTCGGCTGCGTGGGGAGCCTGTGGCCCTAGGGGGACAGATTTACCAAGGACAAGGGAGGCTGTGGTGGAAGAGCTACCAAAAGAAGTACATGAGCAATCGAGATGGGAAACAAAGTGAGAGCAACTACCTACCAGTAAATACAGACGGAGCAGGGCCTGCGTTTCCTGCCGCTGCGGCCAGCTGTGCAGCTGCGGGAAGGGTGCGATGGGTGTCCAGGAAGGACCCGTCTTGGGTTAGCGAGGTTAAGTGCAACGCACGTGATGCCGCCTCCTGGGCAGGCGGGGGCCTGCCTGCATTTGCATGCCATATTTTTCCAGGGACACTTCGCAGAACGCGCATGTTTTCCGAGTAGCCCCAGATAAACGCCACCCCTGCTCACATGTGCACATCTCTTACGGGTTTTGAAACCGATCCTGACAGCTGGAAGAGAGGAAAAGGAGCAAGGTCTTAGGAGACTCGGTTCTGCAGACACCCTTTATACCAGGACCTCCAACAAAATAAATCAAGCCAGAACTGAGGCTGGTTTGGTTGTCTTCCCTTTTTTTCCAGCTGTCCCACCATGTCACTGTATCCTTAGGCAACTCACTTCTTTCCTTTGTGTCCCAGTTCTTGCCAAGATGTGGGATAAATAATGACATCTACCTCACAGAAAATATTTATAGTTTCTGTTAGGATTTTCCTACATTTTCTGCTGAATTTCCTCAGCTTCTGCCTTCGCTTTAGAAGAATGCTGAGGCTTATGTTGCAATCCTGACACAGACTCCTATCTCCTCCAAGTACTGTATTGCTTGTCCAATATTGAAGTCAGATTCCCCACACACATCCAAAAAAGACCCCAAAACAACAACAGAAAGAACCCACACCCCTTTAGTATGCTTTTAAATGCTGTTTTTATTTGTTTTCTTTGCAGCAGGCTCTTTAGGATCTATGTCTATAGATGTAGGAAAGACCATGGGAAATGTCCTGACTCCCGGAAGGGCTGCTTTACTCTTCCCTCTTCACCTCGTCACAAATCTTTGGATGGAGTTACAAGAGCTGGCAATTTTGGAGCCTACAGATATGTAAGTGGTGCGAAACGCCGTGGCTCAGGTTGGGCTCAGGCTGCGCTGAGTCCCTGTGGAGGCTGCGCTGTCCAGGTTGTCCAGACATCCCCAGCGGTTCGACACAAGGTTTCTAGCATTAGGTTAAGGTGAGGAAAGTCTGTCTGTTTTGCCATTGAATTCACCAGTAAGGAGACACACAGGGGCGCCAAAGGCTTAGGAAAAGAAACCCAGGCATGATTTTCTATCTTTCTCTTTTTTTTTTTTTTTAATATATATAGCTCATTCATGGCCTCCCGGCCACATGGATTCAGCCGGAGGTGCGCGCTGCGGGCCGCAGCCATCGGTCCCGGCGTGGCCTCGTCCCCAAGGGCGCCAAGCCCTATCCCACGTCACCAGGGCAGGTGCTGCAGGTGCCAGCACCCCGTGGCCGGGCCGGGACGTCACGAAAGGCCCGAGGAGGCGCCTGGAGCGCTGTGCTGTGGGGGCCGTCACGCATGGGGAGCGCAGGCACCGCTCTGCCCTCGGCGCCCTGCTGCGCAGCCCGCACCAGCAGCCCCGTCCGTCCCCATCCCTCTCCTCGGAGCTGACTTCGTGCCCAGGTCAGCGCGGGGCTTGCCAGGCCCCACTCCCTCCTCACTGCCAGGGACTCCTGTCCGCAGACCCCCAGCACCAGCCCCCAGCACGTGCGTTCCCCTCGGGGAGCTCCCGGCACTGGCTCTCTACAGAGGGGCCACCTTTGGGTTTTTTAATATACAAAGATATAAAACTGGGAAAACTCCTCCGCGTCAGGATGATTGTAGGACTCTTTGGAAAGCACGAAGTTGAGCGTCGAGTAACCGTTTCCCTCCTGGAGGTCCTGGCCTGGCCCGCGGTGACTGCGCTGGGCGCTGAGGGGGATCCGGCCCGCACGCGGGTGCGCAGCAGCCCAGCCCGGGAGAAGCAGCCTGTTGACTGTCGTCTGGGCGGGTGTTGCTCTCTGCCCGGGGAGAGGGCTCCGTGACGAGCTGCTCCAGCTGCTCTTAGCGCCACGGAGCGTCACGGGGCGCCGGCGTGGGCAGCCACAGCGGCCGGAGCTGATGGTGAAGGGTGAGCGCGTGGCAGCTGCATGCAGGATGGCCTGGGCTCAACACTGCAGCCTTGGAAGCTTCCTGGTAAAAAAGTCACTAAGCGTTGTTGTTGTTTTTTTTTTTTTTCCCAATTAATATTGTTATGGACATTGGAATCCCCAACAGTAGTTTCTCCAGCAACACAGGGCTTTTTTTTGTAATTATTTGACAAATATATGCCTGCCAAAAGCAGCACTAATGTTAGCACAGACGAATCAAAGTAGATTTAATCTGGACTCTGCTATGGGGAATACCGGGCTTTGTTTTATAAATATGTCTTGGAATTATTAAGGTGTTTTATTCAAGGCACTAAAGAATGAAATTCCACTTCTAATGTATTATATCATGCTTGCACTGATGCAACCCTCAAGTATCCTTAGAGAGTGAAGTTGATACTTTTGGACGTGGGTGCCTAAGTTTAGATATCAAAGAGCGCAAATTAGGCACCTGCCTGAAAATACATATATACATATATGTATATATATTTATACCGGATATATATATATATCTCCTGTTTTATAGCGATTCTGATCACCTGCTGCTTGTCTTAATCTCACCTTCCCGGCTACCGGGTGCACTGTCAGCAGCAACGGGAGGAGCAGATACTGGTCTCGTGGTTGCTCCAGTCAGAAATCTTGGTTTCCTTTCCTTGATCTCCAGCAAGCCAGCTGCGAGACCGTGGGGAAACCCCTTATCTTCTCCTTGCATCAGGTTGCTTGCCTGCGAAGGAGATGCACGGGTAGCACTGTGCCTCCCGACGGTTCCTGGGGGCTTCTTACCGGCAGCAGCCGCTCTGAGGGGCCAGTCCTGGCAGCGGTGCGAGTGCGGTAGCGGGGGGAGCCCCGCTCTGCCCCGCCAGGGCCCATGCAGCCCCGCTCGCCTCACTGCCAGCCCGGGGACGCTCGAGCAGCCGCCGCGGAGGAGGAGGAGGAGGAACGCAGGAAGGGCCGGATCAAAAATCCTCTCCGTGTTAAGTGTGCGCGCACAGAATTTATTTTACTGAGTAATTAAATGTTTAAGATAAATATCCCTGGGGGAGCGGGGTTGTTTGAGGTTTTATGGCATATCTTATTAAGGGCTCAGTTTTGAAATCTTAATCCAAGCAAAACTCCCCATGTAGAGGCTTAACACTAGAGTTTCGTCCCCAGTGCGGAGGACACGCGCGGCTGGGGGCGGCTTTGAACGGCGGAGTGAAGTGAACGAAGCTCTGCCAAGGGAAGAGCAGCCCTTCCCAGGGCAATTTTTGGCATTGGGAGTAACACTTTGGTCAGCCGGGTCGTGGTGAGTAGCCGTAGATAACACGCTACCCTCTGAATTTCTTCTGCAAAGTTTGTTGATGAAAAATTGAAAACAAATAAATGTCAAATAAACCTGATTTGTAATTGGTGTTGAGTGGTGTGATCAGTAAAGCTGCAGACTACTCCAACTATGAGATTCTTGACAAAACAGTGTCCTGATTTTTACTTCGAAAGCTTTTTTTGGAGGACATGTGAGTAGTCAGAATTGCCCAGAAAATAATCTGATGTTTAATTCCATTTGACTCCTTTAATTATGTTTTTCAAACTGATCTTTTTTTTTCTTTTGTTAAGCAATGAAATGCTCAATAATAATAATCATAATAAAATAATAATACCAGTCAGAATAAATAAGCAGCTCTGTTTCTTTTTCTAAAGAGAAAAGGAGGTAGCTTCAGCATGGATTTACTATGCAAAGGAGAAGAGACAAATTCCTCACAATATTAGGGAGGAAAATATAAAAAGTTCCCCGGGTAATTAATAATCATAACAATGAAATAACAGCTGGGAGTGGGAGTCCCCCGGTGCCTCCTAGGGGGCTGCTCTCCCCCCAGGTGGAGACCAGGAGCGCCCAGCAGGACAGGCCCTGCGGTGGGGACCGGCACTGGGTGACCTGTGCCTACCCCGTGCCTACCCCGAGTCACACAGCACAACACAGCGCAACACAACACGACATCTATGTTATATGGGGATGTATATTAATTCAGAGGCAATTCCCAAGCCCACGAGCCCTCTGTCACCCGCGAGCGCTCCCGGTGCCCGTGGGTCCAGGCGGGGGCACCGGCGTGTCCCGTGGGGAGGGCTGCGGTGGGGGGGCGGGGGCCGAGCGCCCTCCTCCTCTCCCTCCTCCTCCTCCTCGTCGGCTTCTCCCGGCGCCGCTTTTCCTCTTCTCCTCCGGTTCCCTTCGCTTGTCACCGCCCGCGGGGGTCCCCCCGGCCCCGACCCCGGCAGCCCCGTCCCGCCCCGCGCCTGCCCCGCGGCAAGGAGGGAAACGAGGCGGCGGAGCCCGGGATCCAGCGGGAAGAGCGTCCGCGCCGCGCCCGGGAAGGGCAGCTCCCCCGTGGGCACCGGCCCCGCAGCAGGACCCGCGCCCGGGCTCTCCCCAACTTGTTCCTTTTCCTGCCTCTCTCTCTCCCGCTTCCCGCTGGTTTTGGCGCTTTCGCCCCGTCTCTTCCCTGTCCTGCCCACGTCGTGATGCCCGGGGCGAGGGGTGTCGGACCGAGAACGGGAGTTCGAGGAGCAGAGATAGAGCCAGGACTGGCCTGAGCACCTCTCCTCTCTTCTTCTTTCCTTTCCTTTCCTTTCCTTTCCTTTCCTTTCCTTTCCTTTCCTTTCCTTTCC
>JAWLRI010000936.1:2265141-2283328 GCA_034781795.1 Crypturellus tataupa | reverse complement strand
GTGATCTGATGAGAACAATATTGTCCAAGACCTGGCTGTTAATCAGAGGAGCCATTCTGGGGCACAGCTGGACTCTGGGGATGTCAGGAACAGGGCAGTAGCAGCCACTGTTCTGCCTGTTTAATAAGAATTGACAAACAGGAATGTGCTCTGGTGTAGGATGCTCAGCTGCATGCCCATCTCATAGTGCTAACGAGCAGTTGCAGCCCTCATAGATGCATTCAATAAATACACATCACAGTAACACAAAGTTGAGACTGCTGATGGCTCTCACAGCACAGAAGATAGTGTGCAACAATTAGAGGATAAATAAATAATGTGTCTAAACATATATGGAAACTTCATGTTCAGATCAGTCTGTTTTGCGCTTGGAGTTTAAGTATGACACAACTCAAATTGGCACAAGTGAGCAAGCTTGGGGTTGCAGTCAAGCCACAGACTTGGCAGGAATAAGCCTCCACCGTGACCTCTCTTGGCATGGACTTCAGAGGTTAAACAGGTACCAGTGAGCAGAGAATATCCATTGACCTGGCCGTGATGAAGAAATCCATTGGCCCTAGTAGTCATGACATCACTTCTCTGTGTCTGGGAAACCATTCTTACAAGCTTCATTTGGGAGGAAGAAGTGGGTATGAACAAAGCATACAGTATACAGTCAGGAGAGTGTTTCATTAGCATGGTGATTCAATTTGATCTGAAATCCTGATGAAATGAGATCTTGATAACAACCAGAAATTAAATCCCTGAATCCGTGTAAAGCAATGTAATGTAAGTATTTGAGGAGACCAGGTAGCTCCGGGCAGCAGAGGCAGGATTACGACAAATTTAATAAGCAGGAGGAACAGCCCAAAGGCAGGCATACTGTGATAGCATATATTTCATTTATTATTGAGTGCTTTATTTGAAAGAATTTTCTTCATAACCTCCCTTTGCTCATTTATATTTTTTCAGTCATCTGATCAACTTTCCTTGATGTTTCCTTGATGTCATCCTCCATTCTCACTGGGTTTTACCTTTTCACCTCTTTTCCAAAAATGGCAGTCTCAAGAAAGTGAGGGTCTGACAAAGGCTTAGACTTCAATCTCTTACTCAGTCTTTGTGAAATCCCCCCCATAACAACCTTTGGGTCTCCACTAGTACATATGCCTTGCACTAGATTTCCGTGAGAGGCGGATTTCATCCCTTCTGAAGCCCCATGGAGGTTTCAAAGACCCATTACATAAGAACAAGATGGTGAGGGTGAAGAAGTTGCTTGGTACACAGGTGTACCAGAGTTTCAGGTGAACTCAAAGAAGGTTCAGCCAGTTCTCACCAAAATTCTCATGAAAGAAGATAAAACGTTTTCACTTTCACGATTGGTGGCTAATTAGAGCCAATTTTGAGAGTAAATCAGCCTAGATGCAGCTCTATTAAGAGACCCACAGACACTGAATATTTCTCTTAGTTTTAAGCATTTCACTTAGAGAACACAAGCACTCTGATAAGCATGTTCGCCAGACACAGTGTTTTCAGCCCTGCTTGTTGGCCTAAATATTTTTTATCCTGAGACTACAGAAGCCTTTTGAAACCTTGGTTTGGAAAAGACATCTCAAACTGATAGCCAGTTTGGTCAGTAAGCTGACATGACGCTTACTCCACGTCTTCTCTAAGATTACTAGTGGGCTTGAATCCAAGTTTAACTTTGCCGAGCTACATGAACATTGCGCCTTCTGTCCCTGTTTCTAGCTGCTAGTCTGGCTGTGTGAAACCACCCACAGAGACCTTTGGAAGAGTCAAGCTCAGAGCACCTGCTGCTGCACCGCTTGTGCCCAGTCCTGTACACCCACCTGGTGCCACAAGCAAGACTTGGGGCTTTGCTCAGCACTGATGTTACCTGAGCTCTTTCCCTTTCCCAAAACTCAGGCGAAGGCCATGCCACAGAGCGGGCTTGTGGATTTGCTACACAGGCAAGAGGTGAGTGGATTTGTTTTTAAGTGGGTTGGACTCACAACAGAATAACTGTTTGGAAGAAGAGTCCTGGAGACCTTTCCTGCTCTGTACACCTGGCCACAATCCAAGAGGACCACAATCCAAACTGCATCTGTGTTGGGATAAAGAAATGGAGCTCCTGTCCCCGAGTGGGGCGATAGAACGTGGATCACCGCTGTAGCTATGTCCTCAGTGATCAATTCAGCCAGCAGCTCCAAAAGTAGCAGCACTTGGGACTCGTGATCTGGAATCTTCCCCATGGGGCAGGTGCCCCTGCCATTGTGTAAAGAGGAAACACTGAGATTTATTCTTCTTTTGAATGAGATGGTTTTAAATCCTCCTTCAACACCCAGAGCCTTCTATGTTTCAGCAGCACAAAATCCAGGTTTTCAGCACTGTAATTCTGCATTAAGACGCCAACACTTCATCTAGAAACAGTCTCCTTTAAGCTGCTTAGATCCTCTATCCTTTCTCCTTGAAGAGCCACCATGGTCCATTGAAGAGTCCCCTGTATCTAGCTGGCTTTCCTCCACCTCAGGCCCCGCTTTGATGTCTCACTACAACAGGTCACTTGTGTCCTATCCACAACAGCAGTTGGGTGCAATTGAAAAACATTTGGGAGAGGGTGGTAGAAGCAGTAGAAAACAGCTTTCAAAAGCTCCAAGTGTCCCCTCTGAAAAGCACTTTCCATTAGTCAACTACAGGTTTGGGCATATGTGATATGTGTAATATTTGCTTGGGACATTTGGCAGCTGTGGTCCAATGGACCAAAAGTGAAAAAATCGAAGTGTTGGCCTGATGTGCTTGTACAATTGCATAAAATGGCCAAGAGGGATCAATATTAGGTGGGAAGGGACCTCCACATGTCCTCTGGTCCTGCTCCTGTCTGGAAGCAGAACCTACTATAGTCAGAAGCCAGGGATGTTTCTGAAGTCTGTGAGATTATAGAATTTTAAAGCAATGGACTAAAAAAATTCCATGGAGTGTGGAGAGAGTCCTGCTGACACCTGAATCCGTTCCTGCTTAAGGGTAGCAGGGTAAAGGAAAGTCACTTTTCAAGGAGGAAAGCAGCAGTATGCAAAAAATATTAAGTTTCATCACGAAAATAGTGCTGAAGGGCAAACACTGATTAAGTGTTCAAGATGGGAAATAGGACAGGTATTTTTAGCTCCAGAATTGTAGCAGAGCTATTGTATTGCAAAAGTTGATGTGCGAGATTTCTTTCTCAAGGGTGGATTAAGGACACAGGAAATTAAGCCCTCTCCCCACCACGATTTTGAGAGACTCAGAATTATGTCATGTAACAAACACGAAATGTTTAGGGTTGTTCTGCCCATGGCCAGGGCTGGCTGCATTTCCTACCTAACATAAAAGTTCTAAAATGGTGATTGAATAGCACTTGTAGTGAACTGGAGGGTGGAATCTGCTTTTCAGTCTTTTTCATGAGGTGGCATCCAGGCGGGTTTGGAAGATCTCCAGAGAAGGAGACTCCACAGCCTCTCTGGGCAGCCTGTGCCAGGGCTCTGTCATCCTCACATGAAAGAAGTTCTTCCTCAAATGGAGATGGAACTTCCTGTGTTTTAATTTGTACCCATTATCCCTTGTCCTGTCGCTGGCCATTGCCAAGAGCCTCATTCTCCCTTCAAAACTTATGCCATAAGCCTTTATCACTCAGCAAGAGAAGGCAGAAAGAACCACCTCTAACACAAACTGCTTCCTTCACACTGTTTTTAAGAGGTCTTTCCTTCAAGTACTGTCCATTAAATGCTCTCCGGGTCACAGCACCATGTTAATAACGCACAGGACAGTAAACCACACTGCACGACAGGCATCTGGCTGCACTCACTTTATCCTTGGAATATACTTAGAGGGGCCAAGGAAAAACACACCAGAACTTCAGACTAATTAAGCAGGCTGATTAGTTGTGGAGCTAATGACTTCCTTCAGCACTTGGAGATGAACAAAACATTGGTACTTAATTAGTGATTAAGCGTCACTCAAGTTGCTGCTATTCATAGTCTCTGCACAGTTATGCTAGGAGTAGTCTTGAGGGCCCATGTACATACGCCCATATTTTAAAACTGACTCAGGTGTTACTTTTCATTTTTACCTGCAGTGTAGCACGTTCCTTCAGTGGTGACGAGACTGTTTCCAAAGCATGTAAGACCACTCAAAACACTGACTTTGAAGCACAGTCTTCAAATTAAGGGCTTTTATTTTATCTGCAGTACAATCAGAAGAGCTTCATTTTGTGTAGACACTGATTCCTCAAATAATTTTTTAGTTCACCCCTAGCCTTTCACTCATATTGGACAGACGATGTTCCCATACAAAGGGTTCAAGCATTAAGGTATTTTGCATGGTGTTTGATGTGATCATTAATAAACGTTGCAATGAAAAAATAGCTGTGATCATAGCCCTAGAAGAGAACAACAACAATGAAAAATTAGCAAATACATATAGTTCATGATAAAGCAATCATGCTACACTCTTTCCTAGGAAAGTTAATGACTTGTTCTGATCTCTTTTAAGAAATCAAAATTATCTGTATTATACATAAAAAACATTAAGCTTACTTAACCTGAGGACTAAGCATAGGTTAACTTTAGGAGGTCAAGCAAACATGTACATTACACTGATCTAGGTTGGACATGTAGCTCAGCATCAGCTGCAGAGAAAACAGTTGCTCTCTCTGGCATTGTCCTGCTGGGGAAGTAGGGTATAGGAAAAGCAGAGCTAAAGTCTTGAATAATGCTCCGGCACTTTATTAGAAAGGCAAGGAAACCTCTGGAACAGCTCAGTTTTATTAGCACTGACTATATCCTTCGGTGAAGGACTGCGTAAAAGCCCTTAAATCATAGAAAATAATCTCACTTTCTGTAACTAGGCTCCACATTGGGTCTGGCTTGAGGCTCTGAGCTGCTTACAGAGAGAGTGCTATCCTGGTCACTGCAGTCCTTCCACCTGAATCTTCAAATGAAACAAGATTTTCTAAGAAATTCCACACCCTTCCTGAAGCAAAACAAACACAAACTGTTTCACAAAGCGTTAGACTGAATGCAATACCCACCACACAGGTGGAAAATCTAGCGGAAGGACACTCGCCCTAATGCTCCTACAGTGACTACAACACCTATTAAAGATAGTTAATGCTTCCTCCTCAGCCTACCAGCAGCAAATTTCCATCTAGGCACCTCAGTTTGTTGTAATCGTGACCCCATCTAGTGGTCAAAGGCAGGGAATGTGACAGATACTGCACTCCTTACCCGTTTGTTGGAAGGGAAAAATAACTTCTTCCTCACTGGGCCACGAACAGACCCATAGGTAAATAAGAGTGAACGCAGTGACCAGACATCCTGCTGATCAAATGCTGCATGCACTCAAAAATCTCCAGGGATCAACCCAGCAACCATGGATGGCAGAAACAACTTGCCTGCTGCAGTCTAAAGACTACTGGGATTTTCCGCTCTGTGCAGGCAGCGATGAAGTTGTCGGGCAGCAACTGGCCCGCCGACAGGAACTGGTCATCTTTGCCCTGATCAATCAAGATATCCAGGTGGGAGTCTGGGTAGGACTTCACAAGCTGCGTAGCATCATATGTCTGAAAGTTGAGAAGAACAGCATCAGCTGGAAGTAGTTTTAGACAAATAGTTACATATATTAGCCTGGATCAAATTTACAGCCTGAAAAAAAAGAATGGGGCACAGGCAGTTTTGGATGATACTATATAAAAATTACATCAAGACCCCAAATTGCGGTTTGGAAATAAAATCAGGGTCTCATACACTTCCCTATAGCATAGGCTGGAAGAGTAAAAATGAACAAATTCAGCTTAATGACGAAAGTCTTGACCAAGACATGCTGCAATTCTCATACTAGCAGGAGTAACACATCTCTGAAAGATACAAATGGGATTTTCCTCACCATAAATGTTACCTCCAAAGGAAATATTGCATTAGGATTTCCTGACCACTCAGAAGGACCTTGACAGAGGACAGAGGCTCCTGGAAGCTCAGGAATTAACAGTCATGACTAATTACTATTGCTAACTGCAAAGAGATTTAAATAATACCCTGTCACTCTTGTGATCCAGGGTTTAGTAGTGTCATCAATCTCACCTTATTGCACCTGTGGCAAGTCTGGATCTACTTTGTGTCTGAAGTTGATTAGAAACTTACGAAGTTTTTTTCTGTAGACCCTTCTGAACAAGCTGCTCTTCAATATCCAGGTCAGTAGCAGGAAACCACAGATGAGCTAGCTTGCTGCCTTCTCACAATGTGCTTTAAATTAGGAACTAAACCAAAAAGCACATGCAGTATATACTTTGAGGGACTGACCTTTAGAGCCAAAAGCACTCTTGAAAGGGAGAAAAAAAATCAGACAGATGTAGGAAATAGAAACTAAGACTATTTATATGAATTATGTATGCTTCCCAAGGTCACTGCAATATCATAGAGGCATCTTAAAAGACTGTGGAAAGCAGTTTATTAACAGCTATAAACATCTGTATTACACTGAGGAAATAGGATTTGGGGTAAAATTCAAAGCTAGGAACTTCATACATAAATGAGGTAATTTTTTTTTAAACATGAAAATAGCCTAAGACAGAGTAATTATTTCAAGAGACACACCATCAATAATAAATGCCCCCAAAATCAGTACATAAATATCTCTGTTCTGTATTTGGAAAAGAGCCAGCTGATGGATTCATTTATCACAAAGATGAAATATCCTTTGTTCCTGAAGCAACAGAGATAGCGATGCAAACAAAACAAGAGAAAAAGCATCAGATGTGCATAACCTGCATCCATGAGGTAAAACTGACTGAATTGGTCTTAGTATTTCTGTGTCTTCAAAATTTCTTTGACAGCTGAAAAGTTATACGCATACTTAAAAAAGGGCAAGTGATACGATCTAGGCAATTATGATCTTGACAGTTTGCCATCAACTCTGGACAAAATGGAACACCCAGTACAGAGCAAAATGAAAAGAGAATCAAAGAACAGGAAATACAGTAAATAGGTATCAACGCATGTGCTTGCACATGAACTAGATCCTACCAGAATTACTTGCTGCAACCAATTTGATTCCTAAAGGGCAAAGCACTGATGTAACAGCCTATGGCTAAGCAAGGTGTCTAACTTGGAACGTACCATGATAATTTGACTGAGAAAACACAGTCACAGTAGAGAAACCAGAATGGCACACACACTGCATAAAGCAAAAACTACTACATGGTGTGTCCTGTAACATAACAACAAATGGGGAATATATTCCCGGGGGGGTCCTATGCCTGTTCAAAAAAAAAAAAAAAAAAAAAAAAAAAAAGACGGGGCAGATGACAACTGCTTAAGGCAGTGGGGAGGGCACATCACTGACAGATAGCAAAATGCACAGCCCTGCACTAAGGAGCTCCAGGTGCAGAAGTGACACTGTAAGGAATGAGGGAGCTTGTACTCAGCTGAGTACCGTGGCCATGGTATAATATGATCCCTGCATGTATTAACATGGCAATTCTAAGCAGCAATAGCGGGTATTCCTATGCTCAAGGCAGGTTTAAGTCTGCTCCTGGTACAGTAATACACTGGATTGATCTTGCACAAGAGCCTCAAAGTGAAGTAAGAGTCCACAAACATTAGGCTTTTTTTAGCAATATATATTCATAAACTTTGTTAAGTTTATTTAGGGATTTATGATATTTTTTCAAGCATGGGAACTAGCAGTATCATAATACATGCCTCCTCAAAATCTGCTAACAAAGCACACCAAACCCAGTGGTTGGAAAATATCAGGCTCCAAATTTTATGCTTTTTCATCGTGATTAGCAATAGTTAAAGTAACTCATCCTTTCCAACTATTAATTATTAAGAAGCAGACCTGAATGTCTTCCTAAGAGAGACTTAATCCCATTTACAAGGGATTTAACTGCAGTCTGTGTTTGTATACAGGGAAATCAGAGTCCTGGTCACCACAAACCTTCCTAACTTTTTAATCCAAGGATAAAACACAATGTTTATGATGAGATTAAAAATATTTAAAATATCCAAATAATACAGCAAAATTCTCACCAACATTTTTATAACTTACCCAGTCAGATTTATTGCAATATCAGGGACCTGAGGCTACCTAACTCAGTTTTGCTTAACCTTGTTCTATTGAGTATTCATTTCCAAGCATCCAGCAGACTCTTCTTTTAGCTGCCTCTGACAGGCTGCTCCCGCAGATGTCATGAGGTTCATCAGTCTCCCCACTAGTTTGGGTCACTGTCTCCTCTCAGACTACTACAAGAAAGCAATTTTGCACACTGAGACTGTGAAGCAGACAGATTTTTGAGGGATATAACTCTATTCTAGACTCTCTCTGCTTTCTTGTCTGCATTAGGGAGAAGTCTCAGATTGCTCATATTAAGATTTTCATAAAATAACAGAGGATTTGATTGATGACTGTTGACTGATGAGCACCTTCTATTTCATTACAACTGTTACACCTCCACCAGGGAGCAGCATGGCATTCCTGTGTGTATAGCACTTATCAAAGCTTAGGTGTTTAGCTGCATGGTGGTGTTACTGCAGGGGCATGCCAGGATTTTGTTCCAGACTCCTTGTAAAATGTATTTAGAGATCATTCATGCACAAGTTTTAAAGGACTCTGAGTTCCAAACCATACCTCCCATTTGCTTGTGTCTGATCCCAGATATCCACCAAGGGCTTTCTTCCCCCACTGACACTGAATAGGGTTGCAGATAGGAGCAAACGCTGATACAGACTGTATGGAAAGAAAGTGTGAGAAAAACATAAATTAGAAAGAGGGATTTTTGATAATTAACAAGCAAACTAAAAACCTGTTTGGTTCTGAAATTATCATTACCCTGGATCCCCCCTACCAGCTATCCCAGCTAGGTGCCCTATCCATTACACCGTTTCTCTCTTGTTTTCTCCGGCTCTGTGTTTTTATTCCTTGTGGTTTTGCACAGCTGCTAAGCTGCAGAAGGCCATTCCTTCCCTGGCTGGGAAATAGTGGTTTGAATCTCCTTCAGCAGAGGAGAAGCATCTTGAGCCTGTTATTGTCAGGTTAGCCTGGACAGAACATGGGGCTACTTCATACCCAACTGGATTGTGGCATGGCATAAGAGAGGACTAAAGCTTGGCACTGAGCAGCCTATCTGAGCCTCAAGAGCACCTCATGATAGACACCTCAGATAGGTATCTCCAGGATTAGAGGTCAAGTGCAGCTCAGATCACAACACCAGTGTCAGAAATACAAACTCTATTTTAGGTGTCCATACCCACACATATCCTCCTTTTGGATTTGGTCCTCAGACCAATTCTTAGGTCTTCTAGGAAAAAGCAACAACAACCTGAGTTACTGATTCTTCTCTTGGATTTTGGTACTTTCAATTTAATTTTTATTTCTTTCAGATAGTACAGTTAACACTTAAAAGATCATCAGTGAAAACAAAAATCTCTGAACCACTGGATCCAAATAGTAAAAAAAACAGATACAAAAGCCTTATCTTACATTCAACTGTCTTACAAAGCCAAGCCAATGACACCGAGCAAGTGCTACACTATTTTCAAAAAATGCAGTTGCTACAACAGCCAGACCCGTTAAGAAATGCCACCACAGAAGACAGAACTTATTTAAATAAAATGTATTAGGAAATATGTAACTGGCCACAAAGTGCAGCCTGCAAAGGCGCACTCCCTCAACTCTCAAACACCAGCACTTGGTTCTCCCTCAGAAACACCACATAGCGCAAACGCATCTCTGAAGAGACAACAGTTTCCTTCAACTCTCATCAGTATAAGGGAGAATCAGGTACAGCATGTTTGATTTAGGTTCCAGTAGAACACAAATGAATGTAAAGCTGCCTTCCAACTCCCAGAAGACTAGGAAAAAAAAAAATAAAGCTCAGATGCTATTCAGATGCTATTTTCCATACAGTTTGAGTAAGCTGTCCTTACAGTTACATTTGCTAGCACCTGGACTTAAAATATTCTGCAGTAAACTCTAAGCAAACACATGTATAATAGTGGTGAATAGATCTGCTGGTAAGAAAAGCTCCAAAACCACTAAGATTTGGAAAGGTAGGGGAGTCACATAACCAGATTTCCAAACTATGCAAGCAGCATGACTTAACCCCAGACCTGAAGGGAACATGCTTATCTTTAACTGTAACAGTTGGGTTGGAAGAGCTGGGGATCATTCAGAAGAAATTTAACTTTTCTCAACTTCTAAGTAGGTTATTTAAGTTCAGTGATGTCAAACACTCACATTCTTCAGACTGGGATTTCTGGTAATGCTCCACAATATAATACTAGATATAAAGTGCTGTAATTATTTCTATATTTAAGGCTACAACAGAACTTAGTACATTTGGCTTTTTCACTTCTATAAAATCTGTACAAACTTTAGTATACCTCATATAAACTTCAGTATATCTTACTTTGTACTTTCCAGGATTCTTCAAGGCAAGAATCAAAGCTCCATGGCCTCCCATGGAATGTCCAAATACCGACATCCGTTCAGGGTCAGTTGGAAAATTGGCATTTATTAGTTTAGGCAACTGAAAAGTAGCAACAATGGAATAAAAAAGTTAAGGCAATTTGAATATTTTTATACAAGAAATTATACAAATTACTAATTATTTTAATTCTAGGAAAAACACTGAGACCAAAGACATCCTTGATTCTAGTCTGACATTTTTGATCATGGCCTGAAAACAATCTGAACAGGACTGTAAAAAGAACAAGAAATATTTCACCTGAAAACAAATAATTAAAAATTTTTGTAGAGATCTATCACAAATCTACAATGCAGCCTCATTTCAATAGATCTCTAAATATGCATATGCCCTCATAAGGGAGCAGAATGTCAGGTTATTCTTTTGAAATCATTTGCTCCCTACATTCCCATTAATCTAGATCACACAAACCACACACACACAGTAAATTAACCACTCACCTTTCCAATGTATTTCTCAAGGATTTCCTTCTACAGCCAGCCAAAGAAAAAAAATAAAACAACTCCCCTTCTCCTTCTTTCCAAGACAACTAGTGAAAACAGTCTAAATGAGCAAGGCTACTTAAGTACCACCACAGTGAAATGCTGTTGGATTCCTTCAGAAACAGCAGAACAGAGATTTTACGAGAGCAGAGATTTCAAAACTAACAAATGGAGATTAGAATTGTTTATCAATCCCATGTCTTTTTTAAAAACAAAACCAAAACACAACAAACAAGCTTGGAGGCTGAATTGACCCCGTCTTCAGCACACCTAAAAATATCGTAGGACCCAACAGCGAAGTTACCTCATCCTTTACATAGGAGTACATCCTATAGTTAGTTTTCCAAGGATCTTCAGTGGCATCCACATAAAAACCAGCACCAGTGCCAAAATCCCAGCTTTCATCTTCTCCTTCAATATTGCAGCCGCCTACCAAGAAAAGTGATTCTATAATTACTCTTTATCAGACATTCAGAACTGGGAATCTGTCAAATAAAGCACAGATTTAGGACAACTTGCTCAATCATCCTGTCTCTACCTTCCCAAACAAATCAGATTTTTGTAGTTAGTAGTGTTTTCAAGTCAAAGTTTTGACTACTTTCAGTGCTCCCATACATAGGTGCAATCACACTCAACTCTCTGTAATTTTTTGTCCAGTTTACCTGTGGATGCATTCCAATTTTCATTTATTAGTGAGTTTTTGGTGCTACTGGGTTATTTTATCCATACTCTATCACACCTCACCTTATCAAATACAGGATGCTACATGAAAAACTGAAACACTGGAAAATTCTTCATCCAGAAGAAGAGAACCATATATCACCAAAAGGTTTGCAAAGATCAGCTTTATAGTCTTCAGAAAATATCTTATACTGCTCCTCTTTTAAGATCCTACAATATAACGCTCACTGTCCATATTGCAAGTATGTAATTCTACCTTTCCTGCAGTTCATTTCATTGCTAAAACTCCTCATAAAACTCAAGCAATTTCTTCTTTGAATTATTGCTTCCCAAGGCTACACTTGAAAACTAAACTGGTAGATGTCTCCTTGAAAGTCAGTCCATTCCATCCAGTCTTCTTTAATTCTCTGCTTGGTTAATTTGTGATTTATAAGTTGGTTTTCAGAAGAGAATGTAGTGTTTTAAGGGGTATGTGACAGGAAATGATAGCCTCCCTTTCTCCAAAACACTCCCTGTTTCTGCTAGCCAAAATTATACAGGCTTTCACAACTATCAGTTTACTCTGCAGAGCCACAAGTAATTTCAGACAACCCCTGACAATTTGTGCAGATACCTGCCACCCTGTCACAGTGTGGAATCAGATTTTTAGAGGATCAAAATGGAGCTAGTTCCAGTGGTGTGCCCTTGAACACTAACTGATTTTGGAACTTGACAGTCCAGCAGTCACAGAGACTGCAGGTGCTTACACAACTTGCTGGGTATAAAAAGCCTGTTATCTTCAGTCCCTTGGAGGTGGATGAAAACTAAGCAAGTCCTGCCAGACAGTGACGGCAAGAAATTGAGAAAAACTTAAAGAGAAACCCTAAAAAAAGAAAAAGAAACTTGAAAAGAAACATGGAAAGGACTGTGCAGCACATTTGGTTGGTGAAGTAAACCCTAACAAGAAAGCTAGGTACACTATCAGCCTGACAGACAGTCTATAAAGTGTTTTACATTTTCCTACAGACTTTTTCCTTGTCTACACACAGTCCATTGCTCCCAGAAGATAAATCTTACGTAGTCGCAGCTGCACTTAAAAAACAAACAAGCAAAAAAATACACTCATACCTCCGCTTAGCATTTTCTTTAAATACATCCAGATCCCTTCACTTGTCATCGAATTGTTCTGCACTACTTTTTCCACATAGCTTAAAAAGATGCAGGAGTATCTGGGCTTCTGAGCTAATATTTGAGAGTATATGAAACACATATTCAGATTCACCTAAACAACTGAGCAAATCTTGATGCCTTATTAGACTAGGTGGCAAGACAAGAACTGCAAAGAAGTTCCAAAAACAGAAAATGCAGAGAACACAAAAAAAGCTCCATATCTAAGGGTAATTCTAATTCTAACAGAATGCAAAGTTTAGTTCCACATCTCTACTGTAAGGCACATTCATTAACCCACAAGCCTTGCTTTTCTGCCCCTTCTTCATTGGAAACACATTTCTGTTCTTCGGCCCAGCACAACTTCAAAATCCAGGTATGAAAAACCTATTCTGGAAAGAACATCCATTTATTTCCACATTAACTATATTCATATCCTAATGAGTCTGGAAAATATCAGATGAGAGCTATCTTTGTGTATAGCACTAATATTAGACTTCAGCAGAATCCTGCAAATATTCAACCTAATACACCAAATCTCTAAAAGACTGTATATCCAGTACTTGGTTGGGTCTACCAGACCCACATTTTTAGGTTTTCCAAACCACATATAATCTGAGCTTTATACAACTAACATCATGTCATTTATTAAAAACTCTTTAATAGCAACCTGTTAAAAACTCAGGGGAAAGGTTTTTGGATTGCTTTAAACTTTTCATATCAACGATATACTCCGAAGACATGTACTTAAAAGGATTCAGAAGGCACAATATAATAAACAGTAAACATTACAGTTGTGTGTGACAACACAGGACTGTGGATTTTTTAAAAAAGTTTCAGGAAGCCACAAGGTGCAAGGCCATATCTCTGGTCTAGTTATACTGGCTACTTGTCTTCCTTCTCTCCTCATACCCCAGCCCTCCTCCATGCTGAACTCAGTGCCCCTTTGTCCTAGTTTTTGGACTATAACAGTAGAAGAGTTTCACACACAAAATCCTCAGTAACAGGTTATTAAGAATATGGATGATATAACCCAGCAAATAATGTCAGATATAAAAGTGAAGTCTGATTCTGACTCAGTTGGGCAATACACTTTGTAGTGACCTGCGGTAACTCATTCTGTGGGGATTAAGACAGTGAACTTTTGTGTAAAGATACTATTATATCCTGCATAAAAACTTACGTGGACTTGTGTCTGGCGCAACTACAATAAGGCCGTGTTCAGCTGCAGCTTTATGAAAACCAGCTTTTGTTATAAAATTTTGTTCAGTGCAAGTTAACCCTAGACAAGAGAAATAGGATCAGTTACATATTATTCACAGCACTGCAGTTTACAAAACCTAGATTTTCTATCAGAAAAGCTCTTGAAAAGCATGAGGGATTTTAGCTCCATAAACATGAAAAAATCCTTTCATTCAGTTCAACAATATTTAATAATTCACAGATCCAGATACAGTTGCACTTTCACATTTAGTCACAGTAAAAACAGATCTAAAGTTGGTCAATTTGTATTCCGTTCCAAGATAGTCACTCAAATGCCCATTCATGTCTTGTATGCAGCATCCTCAAATACTGCCTATTTAACACAAGCAGCACCAGAGAGTCAATATGGAATAAGATACTACTTGGCGAAACAACATCACTAACTTTTGAATCTAACCCTGCTATCACATTTTTCTGTCCACTGCCATTTTAGACAGTTATCTCCATACCATGTGGTCTAATAAAACTCATATCCTCTAGACAAAATGAAGGCCCATAATGCTCTGACTCCCAGATCCACAGCAATCTATCTCTTCCACTGCAGTAGGTCTGAAGTCCAATTGCAAATAAATAATATTGCAGGCCAATATTTCAATTATTCTTCATTTTGTCACTTGAGATTATTAATTGAAGTTACTGATTGTCATTTTCTCTGAAGGTGAGCTGCAGATAACTTCATTTGACTGACATCCTTGCCAAGACATCATGCTTTAGTTTCAAAAAGAAATAAGAAGTAGGACATGATCTGCAGCTCTTCAAACTTGGATGCTTTCTACTTCAAAGGTAAACATTTTTCTGTAGTCGGTTATTCTACAGTAAAATTGTTGTAAAATGAATGCATATAAAAACACAGTCTCCACACTACCAGTTAATTCTTCAACTTTTTTAACAGTAAAACTAGCTACCTCTAAAAATACAGAAGGGAAATTGCTTTTGCTTTTTATTTTGAAAATAGAAAAAAAGGGATGTAATTAATCATTCCTGAGAGCCATCGCCAACACAAACTCAGGGATTTTGAAAGCAATGGTTTTACATTAGTTCTAAAATTTTGGAGTTTGACCCCGTCTGTGGGATGTGTCAAGCACAGGACAGAGGAACAAACCCACAATAACTGGGAGTCACGTATGTTTGTGCAGCCTCATCCCTGCTTGCCTTACACCCAGCAAGACACCCTCTACCCTTACTGATGCCTCTTTCTTACTTCACTCTGGATGTGCTGAGTCTATACTAGCAATCAGCACCTCCCTTTGCAAGTTCATCAAATGCTCCCTGCAAAACTCAGGACGGGGTAGGGTCTAAAGGACAAATCTGCCAGCTTCTCTAGGCTAGATTTTGTCCCTATCCTATCAACAGAAGCAGGAGGTTGTCCAAGGGAAGGCCTGGTAGGAAAACTCATATATATGTGTATATATATATATATATATACACATATACATATGTCTACATGTATAGTACACCTTAAAACAAACCTTCAAGACATTCATATACAATGCCCTAACTATTCAACTACAGTCCCTTCTGGGCATGACTCCTATGTTCAGCAGGATCTAGACTACAGAAAATTCACGTCTTCCTCATCTTTCCGCACAAAAAGACACAAATCCAAAAGGGCTGAACGCCTTGGGGCCAGCTGAATCCATCTTCAGCACAACACAGGCAACTTCTGTGTATGTCCCAAAAGACAGGACACATTTTAACAGACAGCAAGAGCTGCCACTGAAGTATCCCTGTCTCAGGTTTTAGCAACTGTAGTACAGTATCTTGAACGTTTACTCTTTTTTTTCTCTCAATTCCTAAAATTCACGTTGCTCACCTGAGAGCCAGTAAAGCACAGGACACTTTGAAGTTTCTGCTTTCGGAGGCAAGTAGATTCCAAATTTCATTTTGCATTTTAATTCTGTACTGTAGTGATAAAACATTCACAGTTAGCACTGCCATTTAACTAACAAGGTTGTTAACATTAGAAAGGAAAGATGAATCAATGTGTTTTCAGAAAATAATCAGCCCCACGAGAGAAATATGGTTAGTGAAATATAAGAACTAAGTAATTAAATAAAAAATGACAAAAAACACATGGAAAATGAAGATATACTTAAATTTACCTCTAGCCTCTTGACAACAGCTAATCTTTCTACATATTTTAATATGTTTTTAAAACCAGACCCTTAAAAACAAGTCACATTTTTGCAGTGTGAAAAACTGAATTTTGAACTCTAGCAAAATTTAACTTGAACCTAGCATATTATATGGGAAAGCAAATTTCACTGAAGAATACATCCCACATGACTTACACAATGTACACTGCACAGCATGCCCTGTAAGAGTCAGAGTTTTCAGCCTGCTAAATCTACACACTAACTGACTGCTCAAACTATATTAAGTTTAAAACTGCCAACAAAGCTTATCTGAGCATAAATAGTGATTCGTCTTTTTTTTTCTGGATCAGATATAATAAATAAATGCTTCTGTTTTCATCCTCATTAAACAAAATTTTAATCTATTGCCTTGGTCTGCTCAGAGAACTTTTTAAAAGAATTTTGATTAAAAATGCAATCTCTACTAGTGCGGACAGAGTTTTGTACATACAACAGCTCTCTGCGCTGCAAACAGGGCAACCCAAAGCAATTTTCATCTTAAAAATAAAAATACTGCCTTCTGGCTACAGGTTTGCAGCAGTAAGAATATTAAATATGTTAAACAGTTAACACAAAAATGCAGCAACATAGCCAAAAGAGTATCAGGCAACATTCCTTAGTTAAATATGGACACTAGTGAGAATAATATTTCCCTGCAGAGTGTTTCACTGACAGCTGTACTATGGATTTACTTCTCCATGCAAAACAGACTGTTTTCATGAGATTTACCTGTCGTGCTCAAATACCTTCTGGAAACCCTCAAAGCATTTGTTGCTGGAAACCTGTTTCAGTGCCATGGCCTTAGCTGTTAAAGAAAGGGCAAGTTAAATTTGAAAACACAAGCTCCAGGACTTAGTTTATAAGTGATGGGAACAGAAAAGTTAAACACAACTTAAAGTATCTTTGCTCAGTAACACAGTTTCTCAGAATAAAGCCGCTCCTGCTGCTTCATTAACTACCTCCCTGTATCAGGGCCGGCCTGACTGCTGTCTGGCTGCAGAACGCCACATACGAAGTCAAAGGCCTGCAGAGTAAATCCTGAATTACTGCGTGGATATACAAGAGCACACTGGAGGTGAGGACTCTTGGGAGCTGGCCCAAGGAAGCCCGTTTGCCCACACACCCCGATCTCCAGCGCTCTCCAGTAATCCCTCCTGGTCGGAAAAAGAAACCTCCTGGAGCGCCTGGAGCCAGCCCGGAGCAGCACATGCCCAGCTGCCATCATGAACCTGCCGGAGATAACCCTGCCCTGCCGTTCCAGCACAGCCCGTGCTAGGATCAAAACACTATTTATCACAATACTTAAGTCTGTAATTATTATTTTTTAATTTATTTTATAGAAATTAGTTACCTGGCTCTAAAGTTACTGGGACAGACAAAACACAGTCCTCCAACCGAAGATGGAAGCTTATTCCCATGTGAAACAAAACGAAAAGCAGAGGGCAGGCACAGTTAGGGCTGACTTTTTAAAATGGGACGGCTGTAAGGGACTTGCTACGGGAGACAAACCAGTGAGGGGTGACATAAATGGAAACAAAGGAAGTAATTCCACAGAAATTCCACAAAAATGGAAACACCAGGACTTTTTCAGGAAAAGGGGGGTTTCACTCTTCGGAAAACCCTTCCGCCGCTACCGGTAACGGCCCCGCCGCGGCCCCTCCCTCCCGCGGGGCCGCAGAGGCGGCCGCTCCGCCATGGCGCACCCGCCCCGCGCGCCGTCACTCACCCGCCGCCACGGAGGCCCCGAGCCGCCCTCCCGCTCCCGCTCCCGCTTCCTCCGTTGTCTCGTCGTGTGCTTTCGCTCTCCTCCTGGATTGGATGTGAAATCTTCTTCTCAGCGCCCCTCGGAGGCTCAAATCGGCGCTTACCAGAGTCAGCCAAATTGCCTCCCAGGGCCCTCCCAGCCCCCAACCGAGAGACTGGCCAGGGCCCCCCCTGTAGACAGATCCGATCGACTGGAATGCCTTTCAGATGCTCCTCTTCAAGCC
>JAWLRI010000936.1:2200431-2262543 GCA_034781795.1 Crypturellus tataupa | reverse complement strand
CAGGTGCGGCCTCACCAGAGCTGAGCAGAGGGGCAGGATCCCCTCCCTCGACCTGCTGGCAACGCTCCTCCTGATGCTGCCAGGATCCCATTGGCCTTCTTGGCCACGAGGGCCTCATGGTTAACTTGTCAACCAGGACTCCCAAATCCCTCTCTGCTTTCCAGCAGGTCAACCCCTAATCTGTCCTGGTATCTGTGGTTATTCGTCCCCAGGTGTAGGACCCTGCACTTGTCCTTGTTGAACCTCATAAGGTTCCTCTCTGCCCAACTCTCCATCCTTTCTAGGTCTCTTTGAACAGCAGCACAGCCCTCGGGAGTGTCGGCCACTCCTCCCAGTTTGGTGTCATCTGCAAATTTGCTGAGGGTGCACTCTGTGGCCTCGTCCAAGTCACTGATGAAAAAATTGAACAGCACCGGGCCCAGTACTGACCCTTGTGAGACACCACTGGCCACAGACCTTCAACCAGATTCAACCCCATTTATTACTACTCTCTGGGCTCTGCCTTCCAGCCAGTCCTCAATCCACTTCACAGTCCACTCATCCAGTCATTCCAGAGCTTCCCTATGAGGATGTTATGGGAGACTGTGTCGAAAGCCTTGCTGAAGTCAAGGTAGACAACGTCCACAGCTCTCCCATCGTCCATCCAGCTGGTCACCTCATCATAGAAGGCTATCAGGTTCGTCAGACACAACTTCCCCTTGGTGAATCCATGCTGACTGTTCCTGATCACCTTATTTTCCTTGACGTACCTAGAGATGGTCTCTAGGATGAGCTGCTCCATCACCTTTCCAGGGACGGAGGTGAGGCTGACGGGCCTGTAGTTTCCCACCTCCTCCCTCTTGCCTTTTTGAAGACTGGAGTGACCTTGGCTTTTTTTAGCATTCCTCCGACACCTCTCCCCTCTCCATGACCTCTCGAAGATGATGGAGATTGTGAGCAATGACCCCCACCAGTTCCCTCAGCACTCTTGGGTGCAGCCCATCCGGGCCCATAGATTTATGGGTGTCCAGTTTGCCTAGATAATCCCTAACCCAATCCTCCTCGACCAGCAGAAAATTCTCCTCTCTCCTAGCTCTCTCTCTTGTCTCCGGGCTCTGTAGTTCATGGGGCCTGGTCTTAACAGTGAAGACAGAAATAAAGAAGGCATTTAGTAACTCTGCCTTCTCTGCATCCTCCATCGCCAAGGCACCCATCCCATTCAGCAGTGGACTAACATTTTCACTAGTCGTCTTCTTGCTGCTGATGTATTTGTAGAAGCCCTTCCTGTTGCCCCTGACATCTCTTGCTAACTCTATTTCCAAATGGTCCTTGGCCTTCCTCATTGCATCCCTGCATTCTCTAACAATGTTCCTGTATTCTTCCCATGTGACCTGGCCCTTCTTCTACATTACGTACATGCTTTTTTTCTCATTGAGTTTACCCAACAGCTCCTTGCCCGTCCACGCAGGTCTCCTGCCCACCTTGCTCAATAGCAACCTCACTTTGGAAAATCTCATGGATTATGTGCTTTTGCTTTATATATTACTTAATGATTTATTCCAAGTACAGTACCTGCTTCTGCAACATACTTTCTGTATGTTTCTGTCTACTAATCTAATCTAATCTCCACTCTTCTAATCCATGAGTAAAGTAGGATTTTACACAGTCTGCCTAGAATTCCTTCAAGGAGCTGTACGTAGAGCTCCGTCTTCTAACAGAGATTCTTTGGTTTACATCCTCAGTATCTTCTCTGCTCTTAGGGAAATAAACCATCATGCTCTAAACATTTTCAGTAAAATTCCACCAAAAAACATCCATGTTGTAGGCCAACCTATATATCTTAAGCTTATAGCAATCTATATGCCTTAAACTCATAGCACCAATTTCTTCCTTTCCCGTTTTCATTTTAGAAGGTATAGTCCTTCCCTCTGCCATGTGTCTGGCAATGTTTCTATGGTGGCAGTCTGAAGTAAGAATATTAGTTTTCTATCCTTTTTTTACCTAATGGTTGTAGAGTCCATCTCTTGTTTGTGCTCTTCAGTCATTTTTCTCACCTTTTTTATATATAATCTGATCTTTATTTAATTGAACTACTGCATTCACACTTCACAGCCTGCTTTGCCAGAGATTTTTTATACATGATTCTTTATTGTAAATAACTTTTCCAGTGTTCTTGACAGTAATTGTCATAATTTAGTCATTGATGATTGTAATCTCTATTTTTCTACATTGCCTTAAACTGTCTAATATCATCCTAGTCATCATTTTCAGGCAGCCTATGTGGCTGGTAACAGTGTTATTCCTCAGTTCGTTTCTTGCTGGCTTCACTGACATAATCTGCTTCAGGTCTTCAGATTTTCAATAATACATAGCTAGAAAGATTTTTTCTGCCACTTCATTACTATTGGTATTTTTTTCAATTTCCCCTTCTTTGTCATATACATCTATCTTACTTTTGTCTTAGATGAAAGTTAGATCTTCCAAACCTTATTTCCTTATCTTTCCTTCATTACTGTTAAGATTGTGACTTTGGTGCAACTGCTACATCTTCAAGGCCATTCTCACCTTTTCCCCAAGTGTTTCTTATCCACCAAGGCCTAGGGCAGGGGCTAGAGACCACACACCTACTTGTATGTGATCTGTCTACAATAATGCAATAATTCCAGGAAAAATGTATTTATGTTAATGTTGTTAACACATTTGATTCTCTTTAGTCACTAGGGCAACAACTAGTAGATTTTTAAGTCAGCAAAGAGCATTGTGATCACTCAGTCTGGTCTTCTGAATTATGAACATTAATTATCTTTCTGTTACAATGTCTGCACCTAGTAGTTTTGCCTTACAGTATGGATGGGTTAAGAATATGCACTTTCTCACAACTTGTGGCCTCTCTTGCTAGTTTACCTGATGGGAAATAAGGCAAACTACTGTAGTGTAAAGTTGTGTATTTGAAAACTCAGAAAGTTTTGCTTTGTTTTTAACTATTTTAGACTCTAATCAAAGGACATTTTTAAACAAAGTTCAGAAGAGTGGCTTTAATCTTGGCTAACACTGTAAAAGGGAAAAATAATTCTGTTGTGTCGCTAAAACATCGTGCTATAATAGTAACTTACACAAAGGATTTTCATTCACTAGAACATTGTAATAGATTAACCTAGAAGTATTTAAATTGGTAGGACACTTTTTCATTTCATTCTAATATCTTTTTCTTAGTTGCTTCTCTGGAGTTCCTTCAGAATGCTGATTGAGTCTGTTGAGGGCTTTCCCTTCTCAGCTGAAGGCAGAATAATATGCCAACTGGAGCTCAAGTGAAGCTTTTGTAATTGCACCCACATTTTGTAATTGCATCCATATAAAAATGTTGGTTCAAGGAGGCTCCAGAAGGAGCATCATTGTTTCTTCAACATCGAAATAAAGGATGGTTTTTGTCTCATTCACTGTACTGGTGACTTTTTGCTGCTTTTCTGTATTAAAATTTTACTTGGGTCAATTCATGCTGAGAGGACAAATAGCTTTTTTCTTGGATTTTTACATTGTATCTCACTTTCCTTCCTCAAAACTGTTTCTTACCCACTGAGATTTCTGATTTTGTCATTAAAACAGTTTTTAGTTTGAATAGTTAGACAGAAAATAAAATGCAAAATTACAACAACCAATGCAGAGTCTGATTTCACTGCTAATAGTCCAAATAATCACCATTTTATTATGTTACTAAGAGTACCACTTACAGAACAGGAATCCTCACAACCCACAAAGTACCAGAATCTGTCCCCAAGTTAAATGCTAAACACCAATATACTAGCAATGTGAGGTGCATGACTGAGGAAACATCGAAGATTATATTAATATTGGTTAATATTAACCAAATATTAAGATACTGACGAGTAGGTGTGAGCTGTGGTTCTGCTCTTCCAATACCCACACTATCAACCTAGTCCTGTTGGGCCATGTCTTGATGCGTGCCTAGAAGCTGCCTGTGTGACACTGGAGGGCGGCAGAGGTATCTGCACACCTGACAACCTGACAAGCCTTGGGTGTCATCCAGCATTGCCAAAAAAGAGTCCAGCTTTTGTTAGTTGAAAATCAGCTTTGTTGTAGCAACTTTCTGCATGAAGGGTAGTATGTACTCAAAGAAGGCATCATACCCTGGTCAAATGTTCTGAAAAACGTACTGCTCTACTTCAACCTGCTCAAATTTCCATTGTTACTTTTATGCCTTGGATACATCTTCCATGTTTTCAAAGGATGTTGCACTGTGAAGAACAGCAAGATGAAAAAAAAAAAGAGTCAGACACAGAGGTAAGAAAAAATTTGATCATTGTATTCCCAGCAATAGCAAAGCTATTGAGAGAAGAATAGGTCTTTGTGAGAAGAGGAGGCTTCAGTTCAGAAGTGTATTTTGGAGTTCCACAGGAAAACAGAGTTGCACTGAGGAAGGGAGATGATACTTTGTGCTGTCGATAATATCAGTCAATAAAAAAAGGGAGAAAAGAGTTTTACTGTCATTGACAGAGACAAAATCCACACTGGAAAGTGCTGTAAAAACACCCAATGAGGCAAAACTCCTGACCAGAAGAACTGAAGAGGGGAAAAAAACAAAACTTTTTTCACACTTCACGTATGGAAAGTAGACTTAGATTTTCTGAGCCTAATCACGAAGAGTTTTGTTCATGTGGAAAGTTCGTTTTTATACCGGCAATATTCACTGCTGCTGTAGAACACTTGCCACATAACAGGAAAAATAACAAAGAACTCACAAGAAAGGAGCATTTGTTAGTGAGTTGAGATGTAAGAATTTAGAAATGAACTTCTGGAGAGCTTTCAGGTCAATCACAGATGTGCCTGCACAAATATTTGTGGAAGCGCACTAAGAGAAAAATGGAGAATTGTTTAATGAAATCCATATATAGATCATTTTTTCCCACTTTGAAACCTAATATTAGAATAGCTGTAGTTTAGATCAAGGGCCCATTCAGCCCTGCACCCTGTTTTGAAGATGATCTGTAGCATGAGCTGGTAGAGGCAAGAGCAGAAACCTAGGTGAGCACATGCTGACTGCTCCAGAGAGCACCCTGCTGACGTATAGCACTCTGAGACCCCTACAGTTCTTTGGATAGAGACATTTATCATCTTAGATTGTTTTTATTTTCCCCCAAATGCATCACTTAGATTTCGTTGTATTGAGTTTCCTCTGCCATTTTCACAGTCATCTACAGCATGTTACAAAGTCTGTATGCAGAATTTGCAGTCAATTCTCAACTCTGAACGCTGTTACTTTTTACATCCTTTATTCTTTTCCTTGTATTTTTATGAATATGTAGACTAGCACACCTGTGTAAACTCAGGGTGTCCTCTCCCTGTGGTGAAAACTGATTTGTCTTTCTGGCCTGTTTCCTATCTCCCACGAGCTCTTTGTGTGTACATGGACCTTGTCTCTTAACCTATGGTTATTTAGTCTTTTTAAGAGGTGAGGGGCTTTGCTGATTCACATACCTGCTAGCTCTTTTTGGAGCCTTTCATAGACTGCTTTATGTCCTTCGTGTATTCTCTTATTTTGCATATGTTTCATTACCTTTTGCTGGCCCTTTGTTTTGAAACGTGCCCTCTGACACATGACCGTAAGGAAGTACTCTGGCATGGGAACCTCCCCAGGTTTCTCTGTTTAAATAGATCCTGCTTTAGGATCTCTTAGGAAAAGATCCCATAGCTGACTCTTTGCTCACTCAGTTCATACCTCTGGTGGCCAAGTAGTCATATTCAAAATATATCACCTCACACATTTTTGATATAACTGGAACGAAGTACAGCACATGAAAAATGCATTGCCTGGCTATGATGAATTCTGGTTTTGTTCAACAAGTGTCTAAATTGATATATTTGCATTAGATTTTAGTTTTCCATTCTTCTAGAAATGTGCCAGTTAAAATATTAATACAATTATAATCATCACCTGTTTTTTCCTTCTATTGAGTTAATAAACTTTGACCAGAATAGCCTATGGCTTGTAGAACCATTATTATGTCATGTAGAACTATATTCGAGATCAGATAACATGAAATGTCTTTGATTGATTTGCAAACATCAGTATCAGACAGCATAAGGTTCAAGCAAGGAGACTTTCAAATGTCAAAACTGCAGAGGTATCAGAGATCTTCACTGTATTAAAGAACCTTCCCAGAGACCTTCATGCCATATTTCCAGTAGTTAGAGAACTCTGCTAGAAATCAGTAGAACAAATACCTTCTTTTTCAAGTATCTCCTTTGCTTTTATGGCTTGAAGTGCGAGAGGGATGAGCTAGATGTATTCTCTTTCAACAGTCAGTGCAAATTATGTCAGAACTGGTAGATCTGTAAAGGAGATTTCCAGATAACATGAGAAATTATAATACCTTAGAGCCTGTAGTACTATAGAGTTAAAACTGAGTGGATTTTCATTTCAGGGATTTTATCTGACATATTTCACTCTGATGCTTCACGGGTTTGTAACTAAAATTGCCTATTTCCCTTTATTTGATAACTCCTGAACCCCTTAAGTGTTAACCACTTTTTTGGTCTCTCTTACATGTTACAAAGATTGATAAAACTCTTGGGATTACCTCTAGGTTTTAAAAGCCTAGAGGCCTAGAGCCTTGTTTTTAAATAGCCTTGCTACTTTGGCATGCCTCATGATTATAAACAAAGTATATAGGCTATAAGATAAGTTTGAGACAGGAATACTTTTTTTTTTGATTTAAGGTGAAAAAAAAGAAGTAAATAAAATCCATTCCGTTTCTAATCAGGGTACTATCCCTTCTGAAAGCAAACATTACCATTAGATGGCACTGTGGTTCTGTAACTGGGCTGCCTTCTGTGTTAGTGCAGGCTGCTGTAATACTATTTATTTATGAAGCTTATTAAATCTACTTTTAAAGTGTGACTTCCGAATGAGCATAATTTAATTGGCATATTACTATTGCAAGTACACTGTTTGTGAGACCAAAACATTTTAAACCATATGTACTTATGCAACAAGTATACATTGTCATTAGGAGAACTGCCATCCTTAGAAAAATTGAAGGGTTGCAATGCCTCACTGAGGACCATAGTTTACTGAGAGAGTCAACCTCTGTAACACACTGTTGCTCTTCGCCTGTCCCTAACAAGATATTAAACATGATTTTAGCCTCCAGCAAACATTTTACTGTGAGTATGTAGGGGGGAAATTGAACCAAGCCCAAACAACTACTTAAGACAAACTCCCAGTTTATAAAACAGCTGATCTCATTTGAATATTTTAATCTGCTTTACTAGCAGTGGGATCTGACAAAACAATAAAGCATTAGAACATCGTTTTACATTAACATTTGCAAAATACAGCAAACATTTTTCTGTATGTATTTACATAAGCAAACATATGTATTCAAAATAGAATGCATTTCACCATTTGGCAATAATATTACATAAGTACAGTGCATGATTGGCTGAATGAGATAGATACAGAGGATTTTTTACCCTGAAGTATATAAAGTGTGCACACCAGCTTAGGAGATATATGGTGAGCTTTATGTCTTTGGGCATTTTTCAGATGCTGTTTAAAGAATAATAAAATGTAAATCTACTTGAAAAAAAATGTTAATTAAAACATTTTCAGTCAGAGCAAGGCGGGGTTTTTTTGGATGTAGATATGACAAACTGACTCATCAAACAAGGAAAATAATTCTCCTGTATAGTCTGGGAAGACCTTAACCTCAGAGCTATTTTGAAATGAATGAATCTTTTTTTCTGGAAAATTTCAGAAGTTTCTGTTCCAGTCTGATGAATATTGAAAACATTTTTTTTTTTTTTTGCAAGATGAGATTGTTGCTCTGAAGCTGGTCTTATTACACTGTAGTGTTCTGGAGTTCAAGTGGTCATTCCAAACATAGGCTCAGTGTTATAAAAAATTCTGGTCTTAAAACTGCTGATCGTTGACATCCATCAGCAATGTAATGACTCTCTTAATTGCTTTCAGCTGATTATCTACCTTCCAGATCCAGAACGGTGAGTACCAGAAACTTGGACACTGACTCTGCCATCCTCACTAAGGCAAACCAGGCAAAAATCTATTAACATATTGGTGCAAGATAGCAGAATCAAGCCTCACAAAACCATCCAAGGTGTTCATGGAGAGATGGAGATATTGGTCCTTGTATGCTCTGCATTTTTCATCTTGGCTTAGAGAGGATTCTTATGCAAAAGCTGATGATCACTCAATAAAACCACATATCTGAAGTACTCATGGTATTAAAAAGTTAGATATCCCTGCTTTTAACAAAAAAAAAAAGTGTTACATTACTTCCAGCTGTCAATTAAAGAAAAGCTGTCACATGAGTTAGGTCCAAAACATAGGCTTTATTTTAATAAGTTGCAAAATAATTTAATGTTCATAGTCATTTTTTAAAGAACCATCAAGCGAATAGTTGAACCTCTTTTTGTTTGTAGTGAAACATTCCCCGTCAGTATTTGCAACCTGAGCAGTTTGACATTACAGAAGAGAAACATACGGTGCAATGAATGGATGAGAAGCAGAGGAGCTGATTTGTGATGCCAGGTGAGTGTTAGCAGAGAGTGGAGGTATTAAATGCTTTTCTAGCAGCTTAGTGAGCATGACCTGGTGAAGGAGACTGTGTAGGCGAGCAACCAGAGCCGCAGCACTATTTGGAAGAGCTGAGCTTCAGAGACGTGCACGACCCACATGGGAATCTTTTGGCCAGCTCTGCTCTGGGGCACAAACTGATGGTGAGGAATCATGGATCTCTCTGCCTCTTTCTCTCACATGGGAAATGCTCACATCAAGATGGGCACAAATTTTACAAAAGGTTTCCTTCCCACTGGAGTCCTTTGGTCCTATGTCGGTATTCATTGTATGGAAGCAATATTGTTTGGTGCCAAATCCTGAGACTCAGGCCTCTACTCACAATAAAAGCTCAAGTTTGAGCTTCCTACTACTTTGCTAAGGTGTCCAAACTCATCCACTGAATGTTCCCTAGGCCAGGGGGAGCATATAAACAAACTCAGTGTGAGCACAGTGCTTAGACCACTTACAGGGGGACCAATGAATACAGTCTTTCATAAAACAATTAAAACCTCCATTTTGGTGGCATTTTGGCTTTTTTTTTTTTTCTCTTTTTGGATAGCCATTAGTGGCCGAGGGCTGTGGGGGGAGTGACTGTCCCCAAGTGCACACTGCAGTCGTGGGTGGCCTGTGCCACCAGCTCTGACTCACCTCATGCTGCGAGTTACTGCTTGTAAAACCAGCAGACTAGGTCATCCTGCTGGCAACTGGCACCCGGACGGTAAAAGCAAACAGCAAAATAGCCACCTAGGCTCAAAGCCTTCCTCTACAGGGTTTAGTATTTTAAACTAAAGGCCATCTTCTTCCCAACAAACACCTCAGTGCATAGAAAAGAATCAGATTTGCCTCTCTCTTTCTTTGCCTTCACCCTATTTTTCTGTGAAAATTGGAACTACTTTAAGAGAAGGACTTACAAAATGCTGAAGGCATTCAACTTTGGCTTCTAAACAAAATAGTGCTTTTTTTCAGAGTGGGCAGGATCTGAAACTGCCATCCATCCTACTTCTCCTGACTGTGGTTGCAAAATCCACATAAAGAGATGACTGTTTGGATTTCAGTTCTGCAGGTGGATGCAACATTTATGTTTCTGCTCTGCAGCAGAGTCCCACGGGCTTCAGTGAAATTGTCTACGATGCCTGGAAGGAAACAGTTTCATGACTAGGCATCTCTATCAAACACTGTAATTGATGTGCTCTTCATAAGTCCCTTATTTTCAGATAGGCCCCCCATTTGCCCATATATATTATATTAAGGCTGAGTCCTAATAGTGCAAGCTGCCTACCATTCCTGAGCAATCTACGGTAACCACAAAACCGAGGAAATCAATTTTGTGCAAGTAACAGTTTCTAATAATTCTGAGTCTACAACTGCTAAAATAAAACCAAAGCATAATTGCCTTTTCAGCCAAAGAGAAACGATGAGAGATTATCAGATAAAATCCTTTACTAGAGGTTACTTATACAAAACCTCCACTGGCTTTACTTAAATCAGATTTTTGGAGCTGACCAGAGGAATGGATGAGGAATGCTTCCTAAATTTATTTAGCAATGTTGTGCCTGATATTCCACGCTCTTCTCTCTTCTCTATCAATACCACAGTGAAGGAACAGAGAATCAAGCCCAATAATTACTCTTAAAAATATATTTTCAAGTTTTAAATAGAGCAGATGAAAGTTGCAGAATGGAAACAAAGTACAAGACATGAAATAAGAGATAAAGATTAATCAAGGGAGCATTCAAGTATAATTTACTTTTGAAGACTGCTATTTTGAACTACAGAACAAATGGCAGAAAAGCCCAGCAACATTTGAGAATGGTCATTCAGAATAAAATATACCCATAAAAACCTTGTTACCAAAATTTCTATATAACTGATCTATACAGGTTTTAATAGACTTTCTTTAATGTTTCAAAATTTATTTTAAATATATATATTAGTAAGTAAACCATCATTTTATTTAAAATTCCATAAAGTGCTCATTTGGTAATTGATAACAAAATTCCATATAGCAAGACAAACTAGTTGGAACCTACTTTGCGAGGCAACCAAAGAACAGCTTAGCTTTCATTTGCAAAAAGAAATACGTAGATTTCTTCACAGCCCATGTTATAATACCAGAAATTGCATTTTTTCTTTAAGAAATATATCCTTTAGAATATTAAAAAAATAAGTTTAATAAAGCCTGTGCTTAAAACAGCCAAAGTACTGTATGAAAAAAAATTGCACATTTGAAACCATTTCAACCCTGCTTTTCATCAACAGGATGAGATGAGGCGTGTGTGATGCTGTTGGAGGGTCTCTTGATCAGGGCTAATTTTCCTAAGCTACCAGAGCCTCTCACAGCAAGGTGAAGCTTTCAGCATAGACGCTCAGGTTTGTCGTGGCAGCTGCCACCAGGCTAGCAGAGTCACACACCGCTAACCTTTTCATTGCCAGGGCTGATGCTTCCCTTTGAGGTACCATCTAAGTGACGAATTCCGATTGTAACCATCGAATAATCCTTAGCCATCATTTTTGCCTCTTTTTTCAAACTCTTCATCTGTGCTAGCTGGAGCTGGCTGGAATTATACGCAAGTGCTGGGATAGTGTTCACCAAGATCAACTGGAAAGGTTTCTTCTCCTCCTTGTAGCGACACTGAATGTAACGAGAGAAAGCTGAGCGGTATGTTTTATTGAACAGTGTGTACACAAGTGGGTTGACAGCTGAAGAAAGGTAGCCAATCCAGACAAATACATTAAGAAGTCCTCCGATGACTTCTTCATTGCATGACTCCTTGCAAATTACGGCCATCACATTGGTGATGAAAAATGGGCACCACATCACAACAAACAGAAAGAAGACGATGCCAAGAACCTTGGAAGCCTTCTGCTCGTTGCTGATGGATTGCATTGTTCTCCTGCCAGAAAGCCCCACGTCTCTATTCAGAGACCGCTGGAAGAGTTTCTCTGAAGACAGGGAACTCTGAGGGAGGAAGCTGAATGAAGCCAACTTGGTCTTTGGGCCAAGGTCATTCACACATAAGGTAGCCTCCTTCTGCAGCGACTTGATAGTTAAAAAATAGGTGACTACCATGATAGTTAGAGGTATGAAGAATGCCACAAAAGAGCCTATTAGAACAAAGTTCTCATCTGCAAGTAGGCAGCTGCCATTCTTAAACACTTTGGAATCATCTTGTAGGCCAAAGACAGGTACAGGCATGGAGACACCTGAGGGTAGGTAAGAGAAAGAGAATGTTAAACACTGCAATAATAAATCCCACTTCCAGCCTCCAGGGAAAAGAACAAAACCAAAAGACACAAAGAATGAACGATAAGTAGTTAGTTCATGAGGACATAATCTAAAACTGAGAGATTACAGCCAAGATTGATAGACTTCTCAAAGCAAGCTGAAATTGCATAGTCAATGATAATACTGTACCTCATGTTTCATCAGCAACATGATGTTAATCCTGTTTTGTGGGATTTATGGGATGTTAATCCTATTTTTTACTGGGACTACAACAAGAAAGGATGCCCTGTGATGTTTTGTGAACTAACCTATGGTCTGCTGGGTTCTGTTGGACTCTGGCATTTGTAAGCAACTGAATCATGTCTTCAGGTTCCCAGCAAAGAAGGATAGGAGAAAAGCAGCATTGAGGTCACTAAAGGGATGGTGCAATTATTTTAATCCGGATTCCCTCTCACCTTCAGAAAACTCAGTGACATGAGAGTACACTTCCATGAAACTGCCACATAATACCTGATAGCAGCAGAAGCCCAAGGTCTCATGTTCTTTGGTCTTGACTCCACTTGTAATGATTTCCAGAATTCCCCCTTGCTCTCTGCCACTTTGGCAGAAGCTTTTATGGGTTGTTATCAAGATAATATCTCCTTTTTTTTCTCATATTGGCTCTCAACTGTTAAAAGTGGCCTTCATTTTTCATTAGAAGATTTAAAGTGTTCTGGGTAATGATTTCTGACTAGGCTGTGAAATACGGAACTATTCTAGGAAGAAAAAAACATTTTTTAGCAGGACTGACAGTGATCTTCTGCTGAATGTTTTTCTTTTTTTCCCCTGTAATATTCATACAGTCGACACAGTCTACATGGAAAACAAACAAACAAAAAAATAAAACAAGAAAAGCTTTCCATGGAAACATGGAGAAGATGTGGCCAGATTAAGCACTGTGTGACACCTTATGAGACAGCCTGAGATTCAGTTCACCCCCCAGGATGGTGAATGTCCCTTTACAGAGCTGACAGTTGATATAAGCTGCCCCCTCAATGCACGACTCCCAAGTCCTGCATCCACGACTCCGCAATTCCCAAGGCACTGCAGACGGTCTCTTCCTCGGAGCACGTCCTGTGTTCTTGCGTGGTCGTGTTCAGCAGCGAGGTGATTGAGAACCTTCACCTTGGACTGCTCCACCCGATTCAAACCCACTCAGCTTTTTCCTCTCATGACATGAGGTTGATGTTCTGCCCTGCTCTATCCCCTATGTGCCCAACAAGTCCTTCTTGGTTAGGGCATGAGTTCTGAAACTCATCCTCTCAACGTCAGCACCTTCCTGGCACCTACCCTCTCCCTCACCTCCCTTCCCTTCCTCCCACTCGAGTGCTTAAAGCACAGGCTGTCTCTTCACTTCACACATGTACCGTGCCCAGCATAACAGCATGCAGTTCTGGAGAGGGGCTCTAGAATCCAGACACACAGTACAAATCAATAGTAATAATAGCAACAATAATACTAAATTAATATATATATATTCAATTTTCTATTCTTGCAGTGCTTCTGGAGCTTTGGCAAGCCTCTTTGTTTTTTTAACAGCACTGTAGCTTATTTTATCCAAACAGCTCTGAACTGAGTCATTGTAATGCCTTGGGCCAGTTACAAGAGTACCGTCCTTATCTGCCTAGGGCAGAAGCCGATGGATGAAGCCTGTGGTATTGCTCTTTCTATTTCTGTTCCAAGGCTGCACAAGCCCGAATACGTGAACTTAGAGTAGGAAAAGCCAGTGTGTGAGGTGCAAAATCGTGGGGTGGCAGCTCCCGGATCAAGTTGACAGAAACCCCCAGCGACTGTAGGTCCTGAGTCAATCTGCCTGCCGGCGCAGCAGGTGACGTCAACTGAAAGGGCTGCGTTGCCTGGCCAAGGCCGAGTAATCGGAGACGACAGTAGATGCTGAACATTTCCAGGCAACTGGGAACGGTTTGAATTTCCTTTTCTTTTGTGGATGAGTGGAAGGAATACTGGAAGCACCCAGTACGTCCCAGCATTTGGCTTCAGCTGCATGGAAATACAGCACTAGTCAGAGCAGTACCGCAAGTTTGCCATCCGGTTCTGCCCTGTATAGATAAACCAGCACTGTTTTTCCCTTCATTCAAGGACCTAGTGTGAGCTGCAGAGATAAAATAAACAATGGTATTAACAGACTAAAAAGATGTCTTTCATTGCTGCAGACCTTGTCGTTCAGCTGCACCAGGAGTCATGGGAGGAAAGTCAGCAGCATTGAGAAGAGGAAAATTTTAGCGTAATTGTGAGCCTTTGCAAGTAAAAGGCCAAAGTTGGTTACAGCTCCTCACTGAACACAGGGGCAGCAGTTCCCCATCTGTTTTGTTTTGTTGTTGGTAACTTCTGGAGAACTGACATATCAAAGATTTCTGGCTTTAAAAAGTGATGGAATGGAAATGAGCTGCAGTTTGCAACCGGAGTTTTCACATCTCCTTATGACTCCTCTAACAAGTGCAGAAGCTCTTGTCATTTCATGTTTTTCTGAATGACCATTCAACACAACAAGATCTCCTATGTCTACAACATTAGGTAGCTGGCCTACAAACAACATACCAAAGATAACATAGTTTGATAGCAGAGAACACTCATAGCTGTTTTGTGTATGTCCATGTATATGTCTCTGTTCAGCTTATGGAGAAGATCCCCCACATGATACTGCGGCGTTCTTGCATGGCATGAATTAGCTTCCAGCCTGTCTCCCTTTTCTTACATCAACTAAGACTAAAATTATTTTCTCAGGAAAAAAAAAAGAAAAAAAAAGACAATTTCTCCCTCTTCAGCAGCTAGTTTCTGACTTATAGCAGCATACGGATGGCAAGTCCTATTAACGACACAGAGACCAGACCAAACTTGAAGGCCACCGTGTTTAACCTGGAAATAAAGGTGCTGCCGTGTGAAGCTCAGATTCACTGTTCTGATGGGATTTTAAAAGGCATCACACATGGCTAAGAAAGTCACCTACATGTTGGTTAGGTTTAGGTAAGATGAAACTGACACTCTAGACAGAGATTACAAAAGTCCTTATCTAAACTGTATTCATGCATTCACCGATACATGAAAAATGCGTGCTGATGCAGCATGCATCTAGCCTCATATTAAAAATATTAGAGTCCTATTTAAAATAAAGGAATTGACAAAGGTTGCATTAAAAATAACCACCCTCCTTTTCCCCTCCCCAGAGGAACAGCCTGAGCAAACAGATAGGCAACATCGCACTTCCTTAGAGGACTGCGAATTCAGGCTACAAAAAACAAGTGTTGAGGAGAGCCAGGAGCTGGGATCTGCCGCCTTGTGGATCGCAGCAGTGAGCAGCCTCCTGCTGACTGAGGACACCAGAGCACCGTGTCTGCAGGGGAGGGTCTCAGCAGGCTGGAGACCCCTGCACACCCCTGTGCTGTGCATTTAGCATCCAGCCAAGCTGCTGCAGCACGTGTGGCTTTGCTGGAAATCCCCATATTCTGTGCGGGAATATGTTGCGGCTTTTACTTGAAGCTGCGTTTCAGCCTATATTTCAGGATCTGGCCAGTGGGTCTGCACGCAGTGCTTATCCCACATGGTCCTGCAACACCAGGTGGAATATGTAATGGTAGATGGGATGGGTTTATTGCCCATCTACACTGCGCTTAAGCTGCATGCGTCAGTTTGCACTAATAACTAGTGTAGGGTCAAGCCTTTTCTCAGCTCACTCCTAACCCTCACCTAAAGTCCTGGCCTGCATGTGGATTTACAGCACGTGAACTTGAGGGGGGTTCATGCTTGATGACTGGAGCATGCTTGGGCCATATGTTTATGGTACAAATATCCCTAATTTTTCCAGGCACCATATTTTGCTCAGGCATCTTAATGACACTTTTTTTTATTAGCACTAAGACAGATCCAAGTATAGTTGAGAAGCCAAGTGACTTTTAGAGCAAAATTATTACTTTATCTTCAGAAAAACATGACTGTAACTATAGATTGCAGCACACAAGTGCTGCAATTTTCCTTGAGCAGAAGTCCAGTAAAATCAATAGAAGTGTTCCTATTAATTGTAATGCAATATGGATTAGGCCTAAATCGGGTAACCAGATTCCATGTGAAGTGAATATTCCTCAAGAACAAGCCACATGAAGCTGACTCACATTCATCACAGCTTGGCAATGACCCTGTGGTTGGCATATGTAAACTGTCAGCTTTTTATCATGTTTTATAGCTGTGCCATGTCCAGAGAAGAAAATCAGCCTCACACAAAAGCCTTATTCCCCGCTAACAGATAAAGACAAGCAGGTGTTTGAGAAATAGATTACATGCAAATACTAGATGTGGGAGAGACAGCCTGGAAGGGCTATTGCAGAATAGCAATTCCACACTACTTCCCTGTATTACTTCCTACACTACTTCTCAAGAACTCAGTGTAACTCCAGAAAATATCCCGGTATTTTCTGAGTGCTTTTCAGCTTCCAAAGCTGAAAAGACGAGGCACAGGGAAGCACTCAGCACAAAACGGGAGCAGCCAGTCAAGCACTGAGGGTGCCTCAGCCACTGCACTTTCAGCTGACACTCACGCACTACAACATTTTCCCTCCCAGACAAATTCTAAATATTATATTCCTCCAGTATATACAGTGATTTATTTGTATAGCTTGATTTATACACAGGTGGCTGTTTAAAACTCCAAGCACTTCTAATAGACCACAGAACAGAACCCAAATAATAAAGATCGGTTATAAATCCTGCATTAAGCCTCCACCATATGGGCACAGTTTCAAAATGACAGAGTGCTCCTGAAAGCCCCAAAGGTTCAGAGCTAAAGCAATCACATCCTTCATGTGTTTCTTTCGCAGGAAGGTGGAAGGCCCGGTAATACTGACAAAGGTTGATTTAATGGTACGCATTGCTGGCTTGCAAACCTTCAGGGATACACAGCAGCCATAAAATCATTTTAACTGGAGAGGTAAACTGGGTTTGCGGCTGCCTTGAGCTGCTGAGGCTGTTGATGAATCAAAGGCAGAATTTACGGCATGCCCCAAAGACTGACAAATATGAGCTACTCGGGATCAAGAAAAGAAGGAGGGAGTAAACTGGTGAAGTCAAGGTTCCTTACGAGAAATCCTCTTCAAAGTAGAACTGACAAGTCATGTGCTTTCTCTCCAGATTAAATTGATTTGATGAATACAAATGAGAACTACTGTTTATCTTAATGAATGTCCAAGGGATAGGAAATACCTTTTAAAAACGTCAACAAAATTTAGTACCTTTTCTCTCCTTTACATGAAGAATATTTTCCTTATCATTCTCTATATTCCAAGTTTATTTTTTCTATTCACAGAGGCACACACATCTTGCTTTCTTGCAAGCTTTATCTTGGAACATTTTATTTGGTCACACGTGTACTACTGAGAAGCAAAACTGCTTTACACTTACCTTTATATAGGAAGCCTCAGCTTGCCTATGTGGGCTCCCTTATCTCCTTCAGGCTGCAGCGAGCAGGAGGGAGGCCTCCAAGAGGCCCTGATGAAGAATATTGGTGAGCGGTCCAGTGATTCGTAAGCAGGGGGGCTTTCTGAGGCCCCACAGCTGCCCACACTTGGGTGGGGGAACTGCACAAAGGTAACGCGGAGCAGCACTGCGAAGCAGCAGGAGAAGGAAAGGAGGAGGGGAGAAGGCAGCTGGTGTCCGCAAAGCTGTGCAGAGGCCGGGACACTCACCGGGAGGACTTGTCACCTGAGGACTTTGCTTTTGAGGTGACCTGTACGCTTGAATTCCAGCTGCTTGTTTACTTATGTGCGTTTATATCTAGAGGCACTGAACTTTTCCCGAGTAAATAAGAAGTACTGAACTGATAAATAAATTTGTACGTAGTTCGATGATAGGATAAAGCGGTGCATCTTACACGCCTGGATTCTTCCACAGGTTTTCCATGGATTCAGTGGATCTCTCTTTAACTCTCCATGGTTAGATGTGTCACCACCTGATTCTGAATATTCTGAATCCCAATACTCGATGCGTATGCCAATGTTTAGATAAAAACATAAATCCTTTTGCCTTGTACTGCTTAATTTGCAAATACAAGTCACTATAAATCCGTACAAGAAGAGGGGAACAAGAAGGCCTCTGGGCTAGATTACACCTGTGTCAGGCACCAGGCTAATGTTTCTCGTTAGCACTTAACTCAGTTAGCCTGGCTTCTTCCTTGCTGTAAGGTGGCTGAGGAGGAGAGAATGGCTCATGACCTTTGGTACATTTTAAAACAGGGTGTGAAATATACAGAGGAATAAAACAGTGTGGATGCTCTACATCTATTTGGCTTAGAGGCGCCCAGATGCCACAAGATGTCATGTTAAAAAGAAGCAGCGCTGAGAATACGCACTGGTTTCATTCACATGCTCCCCCACTCACATATGTGCTGGAAGAAAGTTGCTGGTTCTTCTAAAAAATCAAGCCATAAGCTGTGCTTTTGGGGTCTGAAGCCATCACTAAGGTTTTCCCTGCTAACATCAGCGTTGGAGATGTAACCATATTGTAGTTATCATTACCACCCTGTGATTTATTTGCAATATCACTTACAGTAGCAATTTACAAGAGGTCTGATCTTTGAGGAGATTGTGACTTGAGTCTAAAAAAAAAATGAAGAGCATTGAGATCCCTAGCTAAACATGAACAGGAGGACAAGGAAGCGGCTTGTTTTGCGGGGGCTGCCTCAGAGGCCCTGAGGTCTGTGTGGCAGCCAGGAGAGCCATCCTGCTGCCAGGAAGGAGCTAAGCTTAATATTTTCCTGTAGGAGATGTAGGATAATGATGGCTATGTGGCTATTTCATCCATGGTGATTAGAAGCGATTAGAAGTGACTGAGCTTGACATACAGAACTGAGTATGTAGCTAGAAAAATTTCAAGATGTGTTGTAGGCAACAAACCTAACTCTCCAAAAACGGAAAAGGTGCTACACATTCCTATTGAAAGCTTCTTGATGGGAACAACAAAAAAGGCTCTTTCTTCGTTCAGTAAAATGCAGTAGAGCAGGTCAAGCATCGTTTTATTTCTGTGTACTCAATTGATATTATTTGAATTGCATTGGTGTTTTTAAATTCCTTGTAGTATCAGTTTAATTTCTACTTGAAGGAAGTTACAAATTTATAGTAATCATAGCCTGAGGCAAAATATGCTGCAATTTCAAAAGGCAAAGAATATTTAAGTGGGATAAACTCTAGTTATTTGTGGTATTTCTCTTGTTTTAGCAAATGACTATTGTCTCCACGTTAGATGCCTTCCTGCAAATTGCCCTGTTCAGGCCCCTAGGAAAATAGATTGTGCTTCAAGAGAGAAAGAAACACAATATGTTTATATCTGGATCTTCCTGAATCACACATTATTGGTCTGACTTTCTAGCCGTGAAGCTCCTGAAGGATCCTCAGGGCTGACTTGTTATATGTTATACAGGGCAAGTGCACAATACAAAAAAAATCAGCAATTAGCTTCAAATTATGGATAGTTCTGAAATATTTCAGTATTATAAGCCAATAATGCAGTGGCTCCTGGAGCAGTTTTAAAGCCAAGATCCTCTGCCCTCCCATTTTTTCATTTCTAGGCTTTTAATTATCATTTTGTATGATTTGTTAAATGCTGGTAACTTACTTAGTTGTTGTTTAATCCTCTACTGAACTGAATAGAAATTTCCTGCCTGCTGTTTCTCCCACAGAACAGTCTGATCTTGTTGTGTAGTCCTGAGGTTTAACAAGAGGCTGAAAATAACTATTACATATCTTGCTTCAAATTTGTTTTTCTTAGGGATGATTTGGAGACTGAAGGACACGCACAACCAGCCCTATCATTCTTCTGGACTTTGTAGACCGCATGCTAAGACATGCTGTTTTTTTCTGCCTGTTGCTTGCCCCAGGCCTGGGTCTGCACCTCATGGGTATCTGGCTGCTCTGCTGTGTCTGTATCCCGTGTTGATCTGTATAACTGTCCCTTCTCCCCGTGCTTCATTCCGTGGTTGCTTGAGGAGGGTGCTGATTCACTGAAGATCAACTTTAAATGAGTTATACAAGGGGACTGCACCAATGGTTGGGCAGGTATTGGGGCAGATGTGCCACCGCAGTGTGTAATTCGGAAGGAAAATTGGGAAGGGAAGCAGATTACTGACTTGTACTGGTCTGCATGTGATGGCTTGGGATACAGTAGTTCTTGCTTCTCTGCCTACACAATGGATAATGCCCTTCACACTGATTGAATTGCCCTTTTTTCCCCCTCAAATCTGCTTTGGCCCTTGTCACATTCAGGACATCTCAGTGTTAATAAGCCCATAAGAAGGCAATTTATTCCATCTACCTATATTTCCCATTTATGTGTTCCCATTATTTTTCCCGTTTATAGGTAGGTGTTCTAGCATAATCTCTAAGTTCATCTTTCTGCTAAATGTCATAAACCACCTTTAAAATAAAAAATAAACACATGAATTACTACAAGAAATGGCTATGCTGATGCTGAAAAGACCTGCTCCTGTCCTGCAATCGTTTGCCAGGTAGGAGTTGCTTCACTCTGAGAACACTGAACTGAAAACTTTCAGGCACGTTGATGTAAGGAGAAAGTTATGCTGCTTACTTGGTGCAGGAGACACATAAAACAACACACTATTTAACTAGGTTGACTCAAAGTTCAGCTCAGCTTATGATCTTGGCAGTAGCTGTCAGTTTGACATTTCAAAGCTCAGATCAAATAAAAAATCATAATGAGGGTTATTTTCTGCCAAAAGGGAACAAAACTTCCTAGTGGGCATGACTTACTTGCAGCATGAACTCTGGGCTGGATGCTATGAGACATGCAGCTCCAACTTCGATCAGTTGGAAACCAGAACCTTTATCACGATGCCTCTCAGCCTGTTTTGAGGAACTTACAGGAGTTTGACAGCTTGGTTTCCATCCGTGACTCCAGAGGACTTGGTAGAAATTAGCTGACAAGCATTTCTAAATTTGCTGTAGGTAATTAGGAATATATTGCCTCAGCTCTGACAAAACCAGTGACTTTTGCTGGCTGGAGTGCGTTCAGCTTAGAAATGGTGCCAACAACACAGGCCAGGAAGTGCATGGGGAAAGGTAATTGCAGCCTGAATGTTTGATTGCTTGCAATGTTCATGTTAATTGGGCTAAATTAATGGATTTCATTTAAAAGCAGAAATGCTACAATACCTCTTTTTTAATGTTAGAAAAACTGGCTTTAATATAGAACCTGGCTTTAATAAAGTTTAATTCTTTAAAATACATAAAAAGCTGTGAAATTGTTCTATACATTTTTAAAATGACTTAAAATTTCTTTGTTCTAGACATTATTTCCTTATGCACTACAGTGCTACTTTAACAGCACAATTTTTAATTTATAAGGTGATTAAGTGCAATTTCAGTGTAGAGCTGACAGATCCCAACATGATGCCTTGTGGATTTTCTTTTCTGCTCATTTATATTGCATGCGGCTTCTGCTACGCAGAAATCCAGCTACTCTGATTATAAATGCTCAAGTAATTTCTCGGTCAATATTGGATCCACTTTTGGCTAAATCCCATTGCAGAGGTCTGCTGGCAGAAGGAGATCAGGGCAGACCTGTGGACGTGTCCTTCCTACATCCTGCAGCCCCTCACTTGGCACTTTCTGCAGCCAGACTGTCCGGCTTGTCCGTTCCGCTCCAGGGATGCCCATTCTGGATTCCCACATGTAATGCACATTCTGTCAGATACACAACTGCCCAAATAGTATAGGGAAGGATGAATAACTTACAGTAGGGTCTGTACTGCATCTGCATTGCCTTGTTCCTTATATTACACTTACTCTGAAGTATCCTACAAAGAGACACTTGCTGATTATAGGGCTTATTGCAAACCAAGAATAGTTACTTATCCATTCAAAGATCCCTGATTATAGGAACAGTCTAACCCTATTGTACTTAAGGGTTTTTTGCCAGTAGTTTCAATGTGAAGAAGAACATGGTGCCTGCGGTCTTCAAAGTAAAGGAAATTAAAAAAAAAAGGAAAGAAGAAAGAAGACAATGAACAAATTCTCTCTTTGATGCAGCAGGCTCCTTCCTCTATTTAAGCTATGCTATTAACATAAACAGCTCTATGTTTTAAAAGTTTCCCCTTAAAAATAAAGCAAAACAGAAAGAAAAGCCACGCATTAATGTTGTGACCAGTCCTTGTTCATTTTTCCAGCTATAAAGGAGAATGATTCTTGCAAAAGAGGATCACACAAAATGTGTGTGTGCCCTTTGCAAAGGTAAAAGATCCCATCTCCTACTGATAATCAAGTAATTACATGAGCCAAATGGCAAATTTCTACATAGTAATCATTCTGTATCTACCAAAACATATGTGTTTGTAGAATAAATACTCTCCTGTGCAGAGGTCTGCCAGGTTGCTAACTGTGTGTCCAGTCAGAAAATTTCACCCGATAGGTTTTTTTTTTTTTTTTTTTTTAATTTCTCTGTTTTCAAATTTAAAATTTTCAAAAGTGATCCAGTCACTATTGATCATTTGATCATTTAAAATAATAATAAAAAAAATCAGGTCGGTAAGACCTCCTTTTTAGATACTGGAGATAGCATAAAAAGCTCCAAAATTCAAGCTATTTTAACCTACAGGGTAATGAGAGGGAGATATCTGTGGTAAACTCTTGGTCTGGTGGATGGGATGGGTTTACTCTTCTGTGAAGAGCAAATCAAGTAGAGGATTCTGACACATGGGAAACGGGGGAATAATTTACATCAACAAGCAAAGTAATTATATATGTCTCTGTCTTATTCGGACCAACTCCGAATTTTGAAGCACAGCGTTTAGTAATGTTAACTTCTCCGAGACAGCTTGCAAATGAAGTGCTTGTTAACTAATTAGTTGTCAATTCTGGTGGGGTCATTAGTAAGGAGAGGAGCTCTCTGCCGGCACTGCTGACTAGTGAGCTTCAGATTGTGCCTCTACAAAATAATACAGTAACAAAGATTCTGTGAAATGTTGATGAAACTTATATTGTACGTAGATTTTATTTTTTGTCATAGACAATTTTTGATAATGTCTATGGCATTTTATTTTTATGGTGGCATCCACATATGGGCAGTCCCAGGGGATTGTTCAAGCACAAAAAAATACACTTTTTGCCCTTGAGATCCTCCACCTGAAAAGAGGGGAATTCTCTGGGAAATGCTTTCATAAGCATGTAAAAAATTTGAAGTTAACTAAGGGAATGATGAACAGTGCTAAGAATGTAAAACCAAGTTTCCAAAAGTTAGAAGAAATGGAAGAAAAGGCAATGACTCTGAGAGTGTATTGGAGCAGATATTTCACGATTGGCTCCAGCACTTCTAAATTTAAGTGTATGCCTTTAAGTCCTTGCTATGGGAAAACAGCGCTGTGTGTAATTATTTGCAGTTTTTGCATATTTTGGCAATACATTCCACTTTATAAGTGGTCTTCAAAGCCAAACTCTCCCTTCATTAGACTTGAATGAATTGGCAAGATATAAGCCAGCCATACAGAAGAAGAGGAGGAAGTGGTGGATCCCATTGTGCAGTCCCTTGGCTGTTTGTGGCTTTCCAAAACGGTAAGATGAACTTCCATGAAGGCTGTCCTGGGCAGAACTAAGCGGTTGCTGAGCCGAAAGAGCCCAAGGCCGTTGGCAAACCACAATCTGGAGAAAGTGATAGCTGTATTTGCCGCATCCTTGCAGCTCCCTGACCCTCCTGACCCTTCAGGACAGCTAGATCACAGAATTACAGAACAGCTGAGGGTGGAAGGGACCTCCTAGAGATCATCTAGTCCAATCTCCCTGCTCAAGCTGGGATGTCAATGTCAGCAGATGTCAGCAGAGGAAAAAAGGTAACCCTCTGTGTCAGCATAAAAACTTCCCATTGGTGAATTTTCAGGACGATAAGTTGCACTCGGCTTGTTTCGTACACCTTCAGGTAATATTTTTGCTGCGTTCCTTGGAGGAGGATGGTTTGCATGCTGAAGTAGTTGGGTTTTTTATCCTTCTAGAGCAAAGACAAAATTATGGAGAGGTATGTTGTGGGAGATACTACACTAGGTCGTGCAGCTCTACTTTGGACTTTCTTCTGCATGAAAAGCACTGAATAAATCCAAGTTAGTGACTGGGGAGAGCAGAGATGGCCTGAAGGCAATGAACAGATGTGTAGACTGAGCAAGAAATGATAAGAGAAACCTCAGCTAAGAGGATTTGGGCTTCATCAAGCTTTCCATGACTTAGACCATTAACAAAGGAATAGAGGGAAATAAGGACTGGGGAATGATATATATGAGATATATATGAGGGCTTAACATTCACGAATTTAACTCCTTTATGCAGCTTTTTTTGAGGATTTTTGAAGGAGGGAATGCTGCATTTTTGGCTTCTTACAGAGCAGTATATTTGTTAAGCCCACTTAGAACTCAAAAGTGCTTTTCCTGTAGTTTTCAGCTTAGTCTTTACTTACAATTCTATAGATTCCAGCTAAATGCTATTGAATAAATTCAACTCTAATTTTCCTAGGGAGGGAAAATGTGTGTTATTTTTTTACACCTGTTCTCAGTAATGACCTCTGTGCTTTAAAACAAATGGAATAATTTTCAGGATTTAATGGGCTTTTGCTTTCAACAGCTACAAATAATCTAATTATCTAGCCACTGCGGTACTGGATGATTTAAGAATTAAAGACACGATTAGAATCTGTTACAGTAATTAGAATCCATTTTAAACCAATTGCCTGTGGCATTACATGGTCTAGTAAAAGAAGGGCTGCTGGCTAAATGCATCCCATAAATGCAAAAATAAATGTTAGCACAATTTTTCTTACTAAAAAAGTCAAGATTTCACAAGCTACATAAGTGAAAATTTCTGCCCTTTCTTATGGTATTTGTGTTTGAAATATTTCACATATCACTGAAGCCAGTAGAGGAAGATCACTGACTCAGTGGGGTTTGGATTAAATTCGTTTAACAAAATCATAAATTAGTGAATAAAAGTAAAATATAAAAAAGTGAATAAAAGAAAAAAATGCAATGAATAAAAAGAAGATTTAGTGAATAAAACCATCATTACCTAAATAAATTAGAAGAAGTAATCATGAAAGAGGTATTAGTAGAATGGTAGGCACTAGAAGAGTTTCTGCAAGGAAACCAAGCTCCCTCCAGAACAATTCAAATTCCTCAGAGAAGGCAGTGAGCAAGGGGATGAGGACAATCCAGTTAATACAATATTCCTGGACCTCCAGAAAGCTCTGGCAGTCCTGCTTGATCAAAGAATTCAACTCAAATGGTTCAAGAAGAAAGACCCTTTTGCAGAATAAAAAAAGATGCTACAGGGTAAAGAGCAGGACTAAATGGTTCGTTTCACGATGAGGGTTGGGGATGGTGTCGTCCCACAGCCCTTTGTGTTACCTCAGTGCTGTTCAGCCCATCATTAACTGTCTGCATGGGCGGTGGAACTGAGGTGCATAAATTTGCTGACAACATGTGGCTGCTGGCTGAAGAGAGCTGTAGAAGGTCCTCATAGACCTCAGCTAATGGACAATAAAGGAGCAAGCAAAATTCAGTGCTAAGAAGCCAAAAAAAAAAGTACATATGTCTAGGATGGTGGAGAATGACCCTACTTATGTGTGTCAAACTGCTGCTCAGGAAAGAAATTTTGGAGTCACTGACCTGAAAATATCAGCACAGTGTTCAGGGATGATCGTGAAGACAAACAAAATAGTAGGACTTATAAAGATAGGAATTGATAGCAAAAGAGAGAATAAAGTTATGACATATAAAATTTTGGTGTGACCACATCTTAAAACTAGCAGTGTAAACAACTGTGTCTCAGAGAGGTTGTAGAAACACTGGAAAAGGGACAGAGGAGGGTGCAAGGACACACAGCCTGGCACTGGCTCTGCCTGTGCTAGCTGCAGCTACGTGAAAGTGCAAAGAGTTAAATAATTCATCGTCCTGCTACTATAAGCAGCACTGAGAGCCTGGAGATTAGTAAATGATAGATAAAGCACCTCTTTGTTCAGAGACAATTTCCTATTAGTAAATGATATATAAAGCACCTCATTCTTCTGGAACCATTTCCTCTCTATTGTGCTCAGACTGTGGCAGATGAGGAGGACAGGGATGATAACAGATTGGCACTAAGTCACACAGGAGGTCTCAGAGCTGTCAGGATTCCTTATACTGCTGGCATTTTCCTTTATTCCGTTAATATAGCAGTAAGCCATGGTGCAAGCTCAATCTGGCCAAGCGCTGGGCAGCTCGACAGCTCGTGCAGCCTGTTGTGCATTTGCTTCCCTGTCCGTCTTCCAAAGCACGTCACATTTGCCAGAAATCATCCATGACGCAGTTGTTGGGCTGGGAATAGACTCTCCTTCCTTCAGCTCTTCTCGCAACACCCCTTGCTGCCATGCAGACCTGCCCAGCTGTGCTTCCTTCCCAAGGGCACATTGCTGGGATTTATTTGTATTATTTAACATCCTTGCTGTTTTGACAACATTTGATGTAAGTGAGGCAGATTTTACCCTATCAGCCAACCTAACCTCCATCATTTCCCTATATTTGTCCTTATTCAACCACAATGGAGCAGGACTCTGTCCTCTTCACTGATGCCACACTTAAGTGCTTTCCAATAAGCTGAAGAGTTGTGTTCTTTAGAGTTATATGAAGAGGGACCTTGTTGATATCCCTTTTCACTGTAATAACAAACAATATATGCAGCTTGCCTGGTCACTAGTAGAAGAGAAGTCTTCAGAGAGCACAAAAGGTGCTTTTACAATAGCTAATTTTTATTTGTTATTCCTACAAAGAACACTTCTAACTTTTGAAACTAAATATCAGGATATCAAAGAACTAAGCCCTCCTGCTTCTGGACATGCATCATGTTCTAACTAATGGGCCTTTAGGAATGATCTTTTCTGGACATGTTTTAGGACTGAGATCATTTAGACAGTGTAGTGGTGAACTGGTGTCGGAAGTAACATGCTGAGCTACGCGGACCACTGGTTTGCTTCTGGAATGATGATTCTGACCTCTCTGTGAATTTATTAATGGCTAAAAACAGAGTAATCTCACGTGTACTTACCACGGGCAGCACACACAGATACAGATGGACATGGTAAGTTAATGAATGCTTGACTATTTGTATGCTATAAGCAAAATATGCTGAAAACTTTTGCAGGAAAAAAATGGACGGAGCAAGTAATATATTTTTTACTGGCTCAGTAAAAAAAAGTGACTGCAGAAATATAAGGTGTGATTCATCTCATCCAAATGAAGACATCTACATCCAAGCAAGACGTTCAGGCTTCATTTATAGCTAACAGAGGGCTAGGTATTTTTAGGGTGCAATTCATCTGGCCTGCGTTAGACATCTACATCCCGAATCACACGTAACGCTCCGAAACGCAGCCAGTTCCTCGCGGCGGAACAAGCAGAACTGTCCTCTGCTTGCGAGGGGGCTCTCGCGACGTCTCTCCGCGCCGCAGAACATACAGCTATTTTAAGCCTTAAATATCTTGGGCTGCTTTTTCTCAGACTCTGGGCCAGGATCAAGTGGGGGCCAGGGAAGGACTCCAAGGGGCAGGCAGGCGGCAGCACTAGGCCCCATCTCCTCTCCTTCCCCTCAGAAAGAACATTAACAGGCTGCAATTACTGCTCACGGTAATTTATATTAGCCAAGGAAACAGCTAATTACCTTTAATCACTGGCGACAGTCATCTCTCTCAGGGCAAGAGAGTGAACTTCTCTTCCCTCTGAAGAGTGAGCTGCCGATAGAGAGGGGCTGAACGAAAACAGATGAGCCAGAAGGGACGGAGCTCTCACCGTTTTGGGGAATCACAGCCCTGATGATATCAGAGACCAACATTCTTCCACTTTCCATGCCATAAAACAGCTCTGGACCTGAGGCTCTGCTACTAAGCTATACTTCCAAGCGTAACTTCAAGCCAGTGCTAGGAGAGATTCATCTAGGGAGTGATGCGGAGCACCCATGTCAGGCTACAGCTCTGAACGTCCTTTTCTCATCCAATGTACATGCAGAATATTTACTGCCTCCTAAACGGGATAGGGTAAATATCCTACCTTTTGCACCAAGAAATGCAAAAAACATCTGCCATAAGAGACATCTTTAAGCAGATTACCCTCACGAGTGTTAGGAATGACTGACTTAAATAAAACAGTGAAATCTTTTTTTCAGTTGCAATATATATTTTTTTTTTTTCTGTATTAAGGTAATGATGGATAATCAATAAGGGAATCAGAGACATCTTTAAAACCAGCTCAAGCACAGTCATTCTAATGCCGATGTGTATCCTTTCTGTGAGGCGCTGCTCCGTTCTGCTCCAGATCCCATTGGCACCGATGGTTTCTGTTACATAATTACTACATTACAGCATTTCTTAGACTGTGGTAAGCATAAATCCTGCCAGCTAAAAATATAGTTTTAGGCTACAATATATATTTAAGATCCTCTCAAAAGCTAGAAATCTGCAATTACATGCTGAAATATTGCCTCACTTACCGACTGATATGGTCCAAACAGCAATTATTTTTGCGAAAGCCTTGGTCCTCGAGTTAAAGCGGCTGTGATGGATGGGGTTTCGGATGGCAATATAGCGATCCAGTGAGATGGCACAGAGATGCATAATGGATGCAGTGGAGAAAAGCACATCCAAGTAGATCCAAACAGCACAGAACTTGGTAGGTAGAGGCCATGTATATCCTGTGCAAGAGAAAGTTGTCATCAGCTAAAAATGTGACACATATCTGGTGGCAGTTGTCCTATAGCATGCGTCCTTCCAGGAAGAGGTTATAGTAAGTGGCACCTTCAAAGGAAATCGCTTTCCTGTGTTAGGAGACCTTTGTATGCTTTTCATTTACTTACAACTTTCTAAACTTTCGTTTTTGGAGATATCTCAGCATCTTTCCTAGCCTGCAAGCTATATATATAGATAGCTATATATATATGTAGCTATATAGATATTTTTTTAATTCTATGTGAATAATACTTGATTCCATAATTAACCATTCTGGCAGCAAATTTAAGGAAAGATGAGCAATTTTATCACTGTAAACATTAAAGTTCTCACTTTTCTTTCAGATTTTTTTTTCATGTAATTACTCTTTTATTAACACCTCCTGATATGCAAAACTTTCTGATATCTGAGAGAGAAACTCTGCATTTAGTGGCAACTGAGGAATACCAAAGAAATACATTTTGTTGCATACAGGTGATATTTCTGTCACCTATCATCAGGTACTGACGGCAGACTTTAATAAGGATTTTGCTCTATATCATCAGCCAGCAGTGATAGCCTTCTTCTCTGGAAAGAACAGTCTATAACAAAAGCATTAGTGTTTACCAATGCTCAACCCAAATTTTTTTTCCTGCAAACTAAACAGCTCTTTTCCTCCTTGTTCTTTTCACTAGTCTAGAAGTGTAATTGATTGCCATCCTTCCTGGGAGCTACTGGAGGATGCTTATCATGTTTTGCCTTATTTTTTGTTTGTTTGTTTGTTTTCTCTCCTAGACAAAACAAAGCCAATTCCTTTATCTTTTGCTTACGGGCAATGTTTTTTAGAACTTGTGTGTTTCTTGTTTCTCTGCCCTGGAAACTCTTCTATTTATCTATATCTTGGTTATAGTAAAGTGGACAAAAGTGAGCTTGGCACTTTTGCAAAGGCTTCCTGGCTGCTAAGTGGAATAGAACACGGTTTTACAGGGAATGCCTTTCTACAACCTGGAATGATGATGGCCTTTTCTATAAAAATGAATTATACTATTGCTACATGCTTAGTTTATGATCCATTTTGCCCCCCTGGACTGTTTTCTGTATTCCTGCAGCATAAGTTTCCCCTGTAGTAGTTTGTTTGATACCTTCCTCCTGTGTGGGTGTCTTTGCATTTAGCCTCGCTGCATTTCCTTAGCTCATCCCAGACTTTCTCCTCAGGGGTCCAGATCTCCACAGGCAGAACTGATTCTGTCCCTCTGAGTGCTCGCAAGCTTCTCCCAGCCTGGTGCTTTTGAAAACCTGTGTAAGCTTCTCCTCTCTACATCAGCTGAATTAGAATGGTATTGAGCGAAGCTGGGCTAAGCAGAGCCCTGTAGGACTCCCCTTCTAGGTCTGCAGGAACCCACTGCTAAATCCACTGCTCCTGGAGGAAGTTTTGCAGCTGCACAGGCTTAATTTAGAGCACGTCACCCTGCTGCCTGTTAGCTGTGCTGCATGGGGCAGCACCAAAGCTGACTCTGGGATAACGTGCTAGTTTTTCCCGTTTTTTTCATGGGCAGTTTTTCACTGCCCATCTCCTTCGGAGATTTGGTGTGATAAGATTTGCAAGACAGGAGCAGAGGGGTACGCAGAGCAGCGAGACCCACGTCCAATTAAATCCAGTCCCAGTTGCAGGGGGACCTATTTCTCCATGTTCTTGGACTGCTGTAATATGAGCTGGCCTTAACAAGCCAGTCAGCATTTATGGAGATGTTTTCTCTTGTTTTCTAGACTTCCAGTGGGGAATCTAGTCTCTGGAGTGCTGTTAACTGAGGACTGGCATTCAGGGGCATGTCTTGCCAGCAGCCTCTTCCAGTCAGGCCAGGCCAATTTACACAGGGAAAAAGGTTTTCTGCTGGACAGTAAATAGTGTAAATAAAGTGTTTTTGCACTTAGCAATATGCATGTGTTCTCTTGTCCTAGCAGCTTTGGAAAGACCTTTTGCATGTCCTTCTCATCACTTGTCCTTGCTCCAAGCCTGCCTGGGACAGTGATATCCCTCTGCTAAGCCACCTTGGAGACTGTGAGACCATGGAAGGGGGAGCTGGATGAGTAGAGCCAAATGTGGATGCACTAATAGTGAAGTAGTGTGTAGATGACATCCTCCAGATAGGCCCTAGGGTGTTGTCTGTGGCATGTGGTGTGGGGTACATTTGCCATGTGCTGATGGTTACCATCCAACTCACCCTCCCACATATCCAAAGAAAGGCATGGCTGCAATGTAAGGAGTTGGTAGGCAGGGAAAGGTTTGTGAGGTCCAGGATTTCCTGTGCTCCATGGGCACTCGAGCAAGGGAGCTCCATCCAAAAACAGACAAGTGATGCTGGTGCATCTGTGTGCTCAGTCAGCGTATTTGCAGCCTGAGAAACTGGGGGAGGAGAGGGTAGCGAGTCCCTGGGACGAAGAGAAGAGATTCTGCTTCTGTTGTAGCCAGATGGTAGCACTCAGACAAGAAGGGATATTTTGTCATGAATACTTTGAGAGGAGGCAAAGAAGTGAAGCTGGCCAGGATGCTGGGGTGCTGCTTGTTAGCAGAAAGAAAAATGTATGAGAAAATGTATGAGAAAATCTTCTGAGCAAACAGCTAAGGAGGAAAGAGGAGTGCAGAGTCTGTGAGGGGTTCAAGGTCGCTGAGGAGGCCCCATGCATCATTCCCCTGCAGCAGAAGTGCATCTGCTGTGGCCATGTCCAGGATCAGTACGTGGCTAGATGGGAGCGCTCTGAAATGCCTGGCCCTCCTGCAACCGCTCCGCTTTCCTTGCACAGCAGCAGGGAATTAGACAGTTTCTGTCAATAATCCGAACAGCCAGTGGGATGACATTCTTCATGCCAGGGTGGCAAAAATCGCCAATATGGGAATCAAAGGCCTTCAGCTCCCCAAGAGTTACTTTAGTGGGAACCAACATCACTGCTGAACTCTCCATGACTTTTCTGTTCGTTGAAATCCTCCACCTTGACTGACTGACTGGTGAGTGTTGCTGGATATCTTTTATTTTTTTGAAATAGATATTGATGCTGTTGGATGGATGGAGAAACCTGCTTGACCCAAATGATACAGGTTGCAGTTCTGGCAAGCAGAACTGGTGCAGATGTGTCTGGGCATGAATTGGCTACAGTAAGACTTTAGAGAACAAGAAATTCTCTCTCTTTTGAGCATAATTGAAGAACAGAATCACAGCAGTGTTGAGATTGGAAGGGACCTCTGGATATCCAGCCCATGCCTCTTGCTCAAGCAAGGTCACCTACATTGTGTTGCCCAAGACCCTGTCCAGGTGATTTTCAAGTTTCCCCTGGAATTCACAGTCTGTCCTGTTCCAGCACTCTGTTACCCTCACAGTAAAGAGATTTTTCTTATGTCCAGAAGCTTTTCCTAATGTTCATATGGACTTTCTGGTGTCGGAGTTTGGGTCCATCCCCTCTCGTTCTATATCTGTGCATCATTGAAAAGAGTCTTGACCCATCCAGTCACCAGTTCCCTTCAGGGGACACTGGGTGAGAACAGGTGTCCTCAGCAGATTCCCAAGTGGGTGGACATGCTGCTTACGGAGGGGAAACCCACTCACTCCGTGATGCCACTAAACAAGTGTGGTGCCACACGCAGGGTCTGCAGGCTGGGAGGACCCCTCACTGCGTGCTCCCCGGGGCACCCTGGCAGAGCAACGTGGGCGAGAAGCCCCTGGGTTGCAGCGAGGACGTGACATGACGTGGAGCTGTGTCACACCGGGATGTGGCCTGACGCAGGTCACCGTCACGCGTTTCACTCGGGGTCATCCCCAGGGGCTTTGCCGGGGAAAAGGGGGGGAAAAAAGAGGAGGCAAAGCTCCCTCCCTGGCGGCTTGCTGATCTGCTGCTCTCCTGGGCCGGTGGCCACCGAGGGGGAGATGTGGGTTTCCCGCCTTGACCTACCTCGCTGCTGAGGAAACACCGCGCTGCAGCGTGTCAGCCGCGTCTGAACCGCGGTTTCAGGCAGCTCTCCTCGGCGGCAGAGCCTGGCCAGCAGGAGTCCCTGTTGCATATCTCAGGGAATCACCCAGGATTTGGAAGCGTTTTTGCTAATCTCACAAATCGGATGATTTCTGCTCCTACGGCTCTATTTCGTGTTGAATTTCCCACTAAAGGTCACTGCACCACTAATAAAATAAATTGCAGATTTCTACTATTACCAGCACCAAATGCAGTGTGTAAATGCTATCGAGGGCAGTCTGAGCAGAAATACTGAAAAAGGTGTCTGGAAATAAACTTCTGTTTTTCTGGACGAAATCTCTAACGTTACAAGCTCACGCTCACAGCTTTGGTTCCGGAGTCCCGAAGCGATCCCATGGGCTAGACAAGCCTACACAGGGAACCTGGCTTCCTTCACGACCCTGCCTGTCTGCTCCTTGAATTGTAGCAATTCAATTGTGGCACCGGGGAATTCATTTCTCCAAGTTGAGGTGTGATAACAGCCTGCTAATATTTTTATCAAACACATAGCCTGCTGCTTTTCTCGGTATGTGAGCTAAGCTGCAGCTGATTTTGGTGACAATGGCAGGAAAGGTCTGCTATAAATCACCTAAAAGGGTATGAACTATGAGTCATAATTCAATTAATTCTTAAATAACTTCTCTTAACCAGTCATAGCTGAGGTTTAGTTTTGCATTTGTAAATATTACTAAAATTAACTCCTGTGCATTTTTAACTCCCCAGATATTTATTCCTGCATCTTTTGCTAAGTAGCTGTCTGAGTAGAATATTGGTGCTAAGAGAATGATTTAAATTTGAGTTATGTCATTAAATAAAATTAAGGTGCTGCTTACTTTGAATCTAAGGTAGTCATTAGTACTTCTCTGCATATTTGCAGAGCAAAGTAATTATCAGGGCATTACATTCTCATTAGGAATATTGAAAATTATTAGTCAGGGACAAAAATGAAAGAATCGAGAGAACAGAGAATCTTTGAATGCATTTTGAGACAGTTCTGTGAGAATCAGAGTAGTAAAGTAATATTCTGGGCATTGCTTAAAATATCTGTGATTAGAATTTAAAGTAAGAAAAGATTCAAGTACTCCACTATTAAAGCAATTCTCCACATTTCAGCCTCACATGGAGCGATTACATTTCCCCCATAGTAAGAGAGTGAAATATTAACAGCAACAGCATGTGCATGCAATGCTTAAAGCTGCTTAATACATACAGTAGATTACACAGGTAATACTCACCGTACAGGATGGTTAACATCGACACGGGCATGACGAGGAAACCCAGCAGCATGTCGGCTATTGCCAGTGACATTAGGAAATAGTTAGTGGCATTCTGTAGCTTTTTCTCCAGTGACACAGCCATGATGACAAGAATATTTCCAGCAATGGTTAAAACAATCACTATCACTGTCAGCAAAGCTGGCCAGTTTTTCTCCGAAAGCTGAAACAGGGAAGAGTAGCACCGTGGACTCATGCTGTCTTCACATGAAAGATTAGTCAGGTTTTCAGAGTTCCCGGTCAAGTTAAAGAGATGTGAAGTATTAATCTCTGCAGGTCCGTTAACAGCTTTGTAGAGTCTTCTCTCAAGATTTAGTTGCATTAAGGAGTTTGCAGTTGGGTTCACAGAGCTCTCCTCATCACAAAGAATATCCATTGCTAGGTCGGAAACTGGTGAGATAAATAGTGAAAAACAGGAGATTATCACCCTTTGTCACCATCGGGCTTTATATTCCTCAGCTGTCCATGCCAGAAGTTGGTGGAACGCAGTCTTCTGTCGCTTGTATTTTTGCGGCTAACGTGCTGTAAAAAGCCATACCCAAATTACTCCAAATGATGGAATGTTTTGTTTTCGATTCCCTAGGAAGCCCGGCGTTAGCACACATTGAAAATCCAGCTGAAGAGCAAACCCAAAGGGTAGGACAGAGACCATGGACTTGAGGCTTCTGAGAGCAAAAATGTTGGAGAAATAAAAGAGAGAGAGAAAAAAAAAACTTTTGCAGCCACTAGGACGCCCCTCTGGAGCTACATCTTATTGCTATTGGTAACTGTAATCACACAATTTTAAACACAGCAGTATTAAAATAGCTTGCCATACCAAACAGCAGAGCTCTTGCTTCTCTATTAAGAAAGTTGATTAAAGAGTCCATCCAGCGTCTTTCTCTCAAAATAATTAGATATGCTTTTATTTATAGTTCATCTTCCATAACGTGGCTGATAGTCTCTGACTTCTGCTGTATTCTGGTATCACTTTCAGCCTCATATCAGAGATTACTTATTATGCTCCACGTTGATTTTTATAGCTAATTGCACCTTTTGGCCCAGCATGGCTTCAGAATGGAAATTAAGCAATTCAGCACTATGATTTAAAAAAAAAAGAAAAAGATTCAAGGAAGACTTACGTTGTACGTCAGAGCCCACATGCAAACTGCGATTAGGTTCACTTTGTACCCTGATTTAGTGCATCCGTCGCTGCATTTAGCCAGTTGTATGTCCTTTTTCTTCAGTCGCTTCCAAAAAGGTGAAATTTGGAGTAGCTTTTTTGTTATTATTATTATCTGACTTCTGAAGTGCACACTTGAGCAAAGCCAGTTCCTGCCGTGACTCTTGCTCTGTTCTTCTGAGAGACAGGCTGCTCGCCGGCTCTTTCCGTGTGCGTTTCCCCCGCCCCGGGGCAAGCTATGTTTAAAGTAATAACAATATCGGAGCCCTCCTCGAAGTGACACAGAAGAGAGCACACCCTCTAGAAAAAGCAGCCGGCACGAAGGAATTACTGATTTCGACAGGAAAGGAATTTCTTGCTCGCTGCCTTGCTCAGACCTCCCCCTCTCTACATACTATAAACTGCGAGGTAGCAGCATCAGAGGAGGGCAGAGGAGGGCAGACCAAATAGGGTCTTTTTATGGTTACCAGTAGCTTTTTGCTATATTTTTTTGGCAGTCCTGCACCCAGATCTCTTTTGGTAGACACTTTTTGTCTGTGGAGGATGCCTCGCAAGCACAGCTGCATGCAATTACATGGCTTTGCAGGACGCAGGCTTAAAGGAGACCAAATATAAGGCTGGCGATGGTAGATAACAGTGAAAACCCTAAGTATGACGCTTTTTCCACTGAGAGGGGAAATTCTGCCAGCCTTAAATGGAAGGGCTAGTGCTTAGTCCCTTTCAGTTTTAACTCCAGGTCTGTGCTGACGTGGTAATCGAGTTGGCAAGAGATACTTATAAAAAATTAAAGTCCCCCTGATGTCACTGTCATTTGTCACGAGGCGGATGCTACAGTTAACCCTGGTTGTCCCCAGTTGCCAGCCTGTCTGGAGGAAGAGTCCCAAATGAAGAAATTTGTCAAGACAAATTATGGCATGGGGGGCCCAAAATAACCCTCCACGCTTCCTGCCACCTTCCTCGGCTGCCAGAAAGTGAGCGAAGAACCTGACAACTTTTTAATTTTCTACCTAGCACAAAACCTGCTCCTAGTTCACTGAGACTTACGGTTGCCAAAAAAATCATCTGAGGGGCCAGCTGCTCCCCTGGCCATCCTGAAATACACTGCAGTTTTTCCAGAGGAGAGGGGGACACCTGCATACAAAAGGACACGTGTGTGCTCAGTGTGTGTGCTCAGGTTTTCAGGGGACACTCGTGTACCACAGGGTGTCCCAACTCGCCAACCCAACTCGCATTTCCTGAGGTTTCCTGGAAGAGGAGTACGAGCTCTGGGAGAGCTACCAAGGTGATGATCTGCCAGAGCGTCAAAACCTTAGTGTAGAAAGAGGCAGAACTTAGCCCAGCACCTTCCAGTTTCTCACTGAGAAGCTTCCTCTCCTGCTTCACCACTGCGGTTTGAGTTTCAGTCTGAGATGCTTCACCCTTCCTGCGCTCTGCTGTCTAGACCATGACTCTGGCACTTGGCTTGAAAGGTTACGTGTGAACAGCCGGGTGTTTCCATGCCTTTGCAGACACAGCTGTGACCTCCTCAGGTTGGCCCTGAACCCTCTCCCGCACTGTGACTGTAGGCACATGGTGGTAAAGGCTGAGCGCCTCCTGATCACTACTCCATCTTCTCAGAAAACCACCTGACAGATGGGAAATTGAGGCATTAGCTGATGAAAAGCAGATGTCCTTTTAGGGTTGTATATGAAAAATGTGGATGAATCATAAAGCCCTTTCATACGCTAAAGTCATAGTCCAGTATGCCGGAAAGAAAACTGTGATTTCTTCTGGCAAAGTACATTGGAGAGCAAGTATGGTGAGCAAATATTCTGTATTCTTTATCTCAGGATCTTTATTTACTAAAGTAATCTCCCAAAAGCCTGACAATGGTTTGTGTTTTATTTATTAATGCCGTAGAGGTAGATCCAAGCAAGTCGTAGGAATCCAACCGTCCTCTGCTGAACCTAGTGAAAAGAGGATGCTTGGCTTCCTGAGGTATCCTTGTTTCCTCACAGACCATGTTTGTGCAATCTGTTGAAAGTCAAAACATAGTGAGATACAACTAGAGGTTGTTTTTTTTTGATGTCTAAAGTCAATTTTGACCATTGCTTTTCCTAAAGATAAGATGTCCTGGAAAACGGTAAGTTCCCTGATAACCAGTTTTGAAAAAATCTTTCTCCCAGATCGTATTGGAATCTCACACACCGAGACCTGCCCTGCCAGGCAGTGTGTCTTAACTGAAAACAGAGACAACTGCAGTGGGTCCCAGTCTATGCAAACTAAGTGAAATCTTATCTTAAAATGGTGATAATGCAGAACATTCTTTAGAAATAAAACTGGCACTGGAGTAGTCCCCATATTGCTGTTTAATTGCTGAAAGACACCAACATCTCAGACTCGTGAGAGTCCCTCCTCTGTTCCGTAGCACTGCTCAGAAATGTTGTAGGGCATTAATCTGTACTCCTGGGCAAGGATTTTATGCTTGGCATGGTGCACAGTTCAACCTCCTAGTAAGGCAGCTTTTCAACAGTTTCATGCAGAAAAGGAAAAGGAAGAAAAGCTACTGTGCATGACCAAAGTTACTGTTCTCAAGATCACTCCAGGTACAAAAATCTTCTCTTCCTGAGTTTGGCTTTGCCCTCCCTGGTGCCTTGAGTGGGTTGTGCAATCAGTAAGCACAAAAACTATACCGTCTAATAGTTCATTCTGACAGCGGAGTGTGAGACAAGTGGAATGTGAATAATTTTTCTTGTGGCCCAGACTATTACTATTTGGTGTCTCTGTTTACATTTATCAGGAACTGTTGGAGCAGTTCATACTGCGGCGCCTGGAGATGTGAATCAGAGCCGCGATCCTACAAACCAGAACAAATAAATAAACAGTGCTGCGCTCTTCTCGACGTGCACCCTGCAGACAAGCCCGGTTCCCAGCCTCCTGACCTTCCTGACTCATTCCTTTGCAGTCAAGAGGGGATAGGCGAGCATGACATTTCTGCAAAAGTGCATGGGGCAGCATCCCTCGACCTGTCTGTCCACAGATCATGATCCCAAGTACGTCAGGTTCCGCAGCATCAGCATCCCGTGTCCTCCCTGTGGAGATGGATCCCAGCACTGACAACCCAATGGTGAGTGATACTGGGGTGCCAGTGCTGTTCTGGAGGGTCTCTGCTGCAAAATGACTGTCCCTCTCCATTCAGCCTGGGCTGCTTTTGGCAAGCAGCTTTTGAATGAGATCCAGATATTACAAGTTGTGGCTGAAGGGGAAGTTGGAATAACTCCATATAATTACAATTTCTAAGTGTAATAAGCATGAAGCAATCTGTAATATGCAAATACATATCAAATATATGTAAAAATAGCATACACTCTCTAAGCTTCCCTGTCTATCCCCATCCACAAATGCAGGCTTCACTTTCTATTCAGTCCCAGGTGATGCAGTGGTTTATCTCTTACTTTTGCCTTGCTAACTTATGGATGCAGGGCTTTTGGATGGGAGCACAGTACTCCTGGTGATTTATAGGTTGTTCCACTCCCTAAACACATGATATTCTTTATGCACCTTCTAAAGCACGTAGACTGTTTACATTTGAAGAGAAAAGGTCTGTTCCCCAAATTATTCCTGTTGTGAAGAGACTGCTGTTTAGCGGAAGTCAAGATGTCCCTTATGTAAACAGAAAACAAAGCAAAGGAAAGAACACAGAGAAATGATGCAAGGTTGTGTCCTTCTTCAATAGCTTTGCACCTATCCCGAAGGCTGCGCATTTTTCAGCTTCTCTGTTTTTGTTGAAATCCACTTCTTTTTAGAAGACATCTAAGACCTATATTTCTCTCATCCTTGCAAAAAGATAGAAAGCAATTTAAGGAGCTCTATTCTGATACATTATTTAGAAGTCGACGTCCCAGGGTAGATTTTAGGACCCTTTCCTGTAACAGTAGATGAGAAGGTGTTTGGCACCATAACCTAGGAGATCAGCCTGATTCTCCAGGTCCTCTGTGCATTTGCAACCCAAAAAGGGGGAAAACATGAGTGTGAACTCAGGGCACCATAAGACACCTCTTTTTTTTCTGACTTAATATGTGCCCTGAGTACAGTACTCTTGGGTGTCAGACCAGTTCTTTTAGGCTGATGTGACTCCAGTGGAGCTCAGAGGAGCTGCTGTGGCATAAAACTGATGCCACGATCTACGGGCTGAATAACATTAGAAAAAAATTCTCTTCTCTGCAGTTCTGACTATCTGAATGTTTTCTTTCTTCATGAATCATTTTTTTTTTTTCACAGAAGGAAAAGCTCTGAAGAAATTTGCTTTGGAAGTATCCGAAGATTTTGCTGCAGTCTTTTGGATCTAAATGTAACATTTTAATGTTGATGAATTAAAAATGTTTGCTTGTGAGCGTGCTGTGTTTCAAATTGTCTTATTCCCTTAATCTTCTAGAGAGTTTATATCCAGCAAAACATCAAAGCCAAAGGCAGTTTCATGTTTAAATAATTTGAAATAAAATATTTTTGTTCAGTTAAAAAAACTAAACTTAAATATTTTCATTTGGGTCAATCCAATACAGTGAAGGAAATATTTTGTTTTGATTTTCCCAAGGGAAACCTGAATCCTTCGAGCAGAATTACTTTTTTCTTGCATAAAACATTGAGTTTGTAGAAACATTAATTTCCCATTAAAGGCCACGTTGCTGGGAAATGCCCATTATGCTTTCGTGCAGAAGCAATGAATGGTCTCTGATGGATGAATTCTGAAACCTTGATTTAAGGAAACCTCTCTTAAAATCTGTATTTTGCAGCAGAGAACCTAAAGTCTCAGGCTGTCCTTCATGTCTTTCTCTCTGACTGTAAATATTAACTATATATCTGAAAATAGCTTTTATCTGACCAGAGGTCTCTGCAAAATTTACTAAAACACAATTGACAGTAGATAGTCTCATTTTAACTTAACTAGAAAAATTCTAGCAGATTGGTTTGTTCTCAGACAATATTATGTTGCATTCTGATTATCTGAGTTACAAATTGGCCAGCTCCTCCACAGAAAAAAATTGTTTCACCCAGACATACATCAGTGTCCCTTCTGTGACACAGATCTCTCTATTCCAGTATTAGTCCCAGAATCTGTTCTGCTGTTTTTTTTCTTACCATTTCATGCTGTTGAGAATTTTTTCACTTAATTTGCCTCAGCATACTAAGCAGTAGCTCAAGAACACCCTGCCTCATCTTGCTGCCCCAGATTAACACTGGTCATCATCCAAAACCTGAGTGTTCTCAGCTGCTATCCAGAGAAGTAACATCTTTATTTCTAAGGGGCTGATCAGAACCAGGTACCGTCTTGCAATGGGAACTTATCAAGTTTATTTTTGAAAAGTTTATTATTAAAATTTGCGATCTTTCTCCAATTCCAGGTCTGCATATCTGTGGGATCTTCCTGCAGTACCAGTATCATCTGAGGGAGATCTACCTGCCTCCAAAAGGCTGCTCTGTCTTTCATCCGGTGTTAGACACTGCAGAAGAAAGTAGACGCTCTTCATCCTCTATTCACTTGCTTTGCTGATACTTAGTGTTTTAGATCCTACAGTATTGAATTTGGCTTTTCTCCTCCCTCAGACAAAAGATGATCCTTTTTGCTTTTCTTTTCTTTTTCTTTTTTTTTTTTTTGTTTTGGTGGGCAAAGGAGAAGAGGGGTGTATGCTGACTGATTTGTCAGCATTTCTCAATTTTTTATAGTAATGCATAAGTAGAAAAACAAGTCAAAACCAAAACCATGAGAGCCATGCTATATTTGAACTTGAACTGGGATGAAGAAACACTGAAAAAAAAAAAAAAACAGTTCTGAATGACAAGAGGTTCCTTGGTCACCTCTGTGGGTTTGGCCACACAGGTAGAAACCCAAATGTGATGGTACTTTCCAACTGCTCAGAAGCTCATAGGTCAATGTCTTTCATCTGTATATGGCAGATGGCACCAAGGCCTTGCGAAATAGATGGGAACCCTCAGGACAGGCAGGAGTTTAGGTTACAGATAGTTTGCCTCTGCGTGCCTCTCTGGCTTTTTACATATGCAGAACTAAACAGTTGCAGCCCTGAAGTGATGACCTTAAAAATATATATACGCACATATATAGAGAACTGCTATTTGTTACACCTATCTATTAAAACTGTCAGGTAAATACTGCCATGTTTTCCCTTTCTTACTCCTGGGATGGCACATTTTTCCAACTTGTTAAGTTACAGTATGTAATTTATAACGATCAAAGTGGAAAATATTATGCAGCGCATGGATTAGCATCAGTATAAACGTTTGACGTTGTATGTGGGCTATATTTCTAGGTAAAGCTATTCCTCCTTGTCAAACACAGGATTTCTTTTGCTATCAGTTTTAATTTTATTGTATTTGATTGATTTGAACAGCTTTAATGGATGCATGAAAGAGTTCTGCAATGGGCAGTCCCCAGGAGGACTAATTTTGTGTGCAGTCTTCTTGTAAGCAGAGTCCAGCACTAGAGTTCATCTGGTCACTGTGCACTGGCCAGAAGGTGCCGAGCTGTAACAGGCAGAACTGATTGGGTCCTTAGATATTAGATATCCTTAGATATTAGATATTAGGGACAATATTGTGACTCTGCTCTCTGGGAGCGCTAAAATTTTAGACTGGGATCCTGTCTGTCTCTTTTAGATAGACATCCACATAAATTGTAGGTGTACAGGAAAAAATGTTAACTTAATAGAAAAGGCAACTGAGCCTCTGCGCTGTGGGAATCAATGGAAAAGTCTCTTGGAGAAAGTCTATATCAGTAAATTTAGTAGGACCCTTTCACTGGACCGCTGTGTTGAATCCTACCTTTCATCATTTCATCATTTCAATATTTCACATAAAATGGCATTTCATAAACCAAAATACAAGTTGCTGTTACATCTTCATAGTTTGTGGTTCTGAAGCTAGGGAAAGCTCAGACAGATAACTCTGTAAAATATATTAAAAGTGTTATTTTGCCTGCAGGTATGTAAATATTTCTTTACATTTATGCATCAGTGTCTGAACTAGTTCACTCAGCTCAGTTGAGCAAGCTGAGACTTTGTTGCTTACTAGAAATGTTTTAACTGTTATTTTTTTCAAGTTAATTTTGCTATCAAATAATTCGAGAAGAAACGTATCATTCTTCTGGCTTAATGATGCAACCTGTTCCCACCTTCTTTTTTTAGGCAGTCTGTGAACAGGTATTCTTTACAAATCCTATCAAATGTTCCTGTGAAGCTTTTGAGGACACACAAAAATTTACATCTTGACTCATAAATGAATCTTTTTTTTAGTTGCCTAGTTTAATAGACAGTGTTTTATCTGTACTCTAGTTCTTGAATATCACTGCAATCCAAATGTTTTTCTTTAGAACACTTGAGGCAATCAAAACTATTTATTTAAAGCACTGAATCACTTAAGGAAACAAGTGGAATGCTACTGAAAGCTAAAATATTTTCCAGTGAGGTCTGATATCTCTGTAAACATTTTGTCTTTCATTTTCTTCCTACACATTTTTGAGTATACTGAATATCTGAAGAGCAGGTTTTCTATCAGTTTCCACCAGGAATGCAGGTACAATCAGAATACAAATGGAGAACATGACAACTCCGTAATTTATTTATTAGTATATATATAGTATAGATAATTATGGATAGATAGATAGATAGACAGACAAATAATTTATATCCTCCCCCATTCTAATACATGGGTGAACACCACACTTCTGTGCAGTTGTATACAAGCCCAGCCCATCATCCTTTTTGGGAAAACCCACCCTGTTGGCCAAACTAAGGTCTATTCCTTCTCTGGAGACTCTCTTGCCATCTTCATTGTTTACTCCTATGGCCTGAGGATGGTGAGGCCTGGCCATAGTATGGCCTCTCCCGTCAACAGCTGTCACGGCTTGTTTCATGGCTTGTCCCATGAGGGGTTGTCTTCTGCTCGTCGCCAGTCCAGGGTTCACTGTACTGCCCTCGAGCGCCAACAGCCAGGGCAGAAATCAGATGGGTGTTAGTGCTTGGTGCAGCTACCCCTCTGCGTTGCAGCATAGACGCCGGTGTTTGCAGTCGCCTAGGAAGTCTGCCTGGTGCTTAGGCTGTGAGCACCATGAGCACCTCTAACAGGATTCAGTTTCACCCATAAGAAACCTTAAATGGACAGTCAGGGCCAAAAAATGCATTTTGCTGTGTGGCGTGATAAACCTCATGGTGTGGTAAGTTCTTACAATGCCAGGGAAGAATGTAAAATTAGCTTTATTGCCATATCACTTTCAGATGAAGTGAGCCTGTTGTCTCTCACTTACTGGAATATGCCTTCTTAACGAGGAATGAGGGAACTGACATTAAAAGTATTAGAGTGTTGAATGGTAAAAATAATTTTCTTCTTCCAGCTGCATCTTTTTTTACAACACCCAACAATGCAATAAGGGCACTGCGACTTCCCTGGTGCAGGCTGAGCCACTGAACTGGGGCATAGATCATCCCCTCACACACCACCAAATCCCAGGGAGCTGCTTCTCCACCTTGGTCACCTGCAGGAGGTCCTGGCTAAAGTGCTGGGGTGATCCCCCCAAGAAGATGTGTAGAGGGGAGCCCGAGCATGAGGGTTGGAGCTGAGCACGGTCCACATGTACCTCACCACCGCTGGGCCAGTGCCAGCATGTTATGTGGTCTAGGCTCAAGCACGTGTCCTTGGGAAATGCCATCAAGATGCCATTGGAAAGAACAAGAGCAGAGGAGTACAGGGACTCTTGGACCACTATAATATCTAACGTAGATGGAAATCTCCTCTTTTTGCTTCAGGACTTTGTCAAGTGTAGGAGCGAAACAGCCTGTCTGAGCCAGGCTCTGCAGGTAGGACAAAACCTGGTCTATAAGGATCTTTATTGTCATTTCCCAGTAGTGATGGATCAATATGCTTTTCTGTCCAGGACTGACTTTTAACACTGCTGGCACAGGAAAGCTAGTAGCAGTTTGAAAGACAGCAGTAGAGAACCTGCCGTTGTAGAAGGTGCCTTGGAATAGACTGGTAGAAGCTCAGTTTTGAATATGGGTGAGAAATCACAATTATTTTCATGGATTATAGGAGGTAGTGCATTGAGAAGGGAGATTCACGCTGTGTTTGCACAGTCAGGTTCCTGTTACTACCGGGAGTCTCACAGTGGGCTGCGTGCCAGGGCACAGGGGCTACATGTTTATGTGTGTCTAGTGTTATTCATAGGGAGCTTTGGGGTTTCTGCAGCGCATATCAAAACAGGCAACAGGAGAAGTGCATCTCCTTTTCTGGCTGGCCTGTGGGAAAATTATCATCAATGCAAGTCATTTATCAGAAATCTGTAATTTATCACAACCAGGCGCTGTATATAGGGCGGCTTGGAAGTGGAAGGGCAGAAGTGATGACACTAGGGACAGAACAGTAATGTCTGCAGCACATTGGCCTTGCAGAGCCGCTTCCACTCTTGAGGTCACTTCTGCCATTTTGTGCCTTATATCCTGTCCCCGAGGAGCACAGCAGCAATCGCGCGGTTCTGTGGTAGTGGTGGAACATTTTAAAGGTCTGAGACATACCTAGAGCACGCTAAGTGTCGATAAATCACATGGGAAAGCTGCAAGCATCGCACTGGTTTGCTTCTCTGATGCTCTGTGCGCTGTGGTTAGTGTAACGCATGGCTTTGAAATGCAAAGTTCAAGCCAAAAGATTGTCTCCAGACGTAAATCACAAGCCCAACAAGAGATCTTGCCTTATGCTGTGTCGTAACAGCTGAAAGCCCTGGGCCATGCCAGTGTGGTGGAGTCAGAGTCTTGAGTCAAGGACTGCTCACTGAGCGACTTTTCCTGTAAATGTGTATTTAAAATATGTATTTAAGTAAGGCTACTTAACTGGCACATCTGGCTTGGTTTATCTGTTGCTGGTGGTATGAGATCAGAGGAAAGTTTATCAGTACAGGATCCAAGACAGATAAAAGGAGGCTTCAGAGAAAGAAGAAATTTTTCTTTTTCCTAGTATTGAATTCTCTGAAACCAACGGTTTTTTTACTGACATAATGTGAAAGGAGAATCAACATCGCCACCCTGAAAATATAAGGTGGAAAATGTAGAGCAGGAAGAATCAGGAATGATTAAATACGCGGCAGCTGGATGGTCCCAGAGGACTGAGTATCCCCATTTCCCTGTCCTCCTGCTACTAAGGGGGATCCAGGGAATGGGGAAGAGCTGGGCTCCTTCCTCGCTGGCCATGGGCGGGAAGGAGGCTTCATCTCTACACTCCTGAAACGAGCATCCTCGGCATCCTCGGATGCCCTGCTCGGCGTCGGCAGAGCACAAAGCGAGCTGCTGAAAAGCCTGAGACAGATTCACTGGGAAGCGACCGGCACAGGCTTTCAAGCCGATGATGGTCATTACCCCAGATGTTTAAATGCATTGTGCCAAGTTCTTGTAACATCTCTGGCTCCCGTGTGTGCTGGTAAGCGAGAGCAGTTTGTCTTGCGATGTCCAAACAAACGAGCAAATTATTGCCTGAACTCTGCCTTCGGTGCATCCCCCCGCAGCTTCTGGGATGAACTGCTGGTTTTTTGGTTTGCATACACCGTGTAACTGCTGATTTTTACAGAACGAGCGGCTGAGTGCTGTCGCTCCATCTCTCTCACGTTTGCCTGTTCCCTAGAACAGGAATGAGCAATTAGCCTTGAAATGTGAAAATCAGCAGCGCTTTGGAGCATAGCGTCAGCCAGAGAAACGTCCTGTCGTTACAGTGCTACTATAGCATCCACCTTATTTGTGCCTCCCTCATAAATACATTAAGCTTTATTACACAGAAGTACAACTGTCAGACAGATTTACTGGGCTAGGAAGATCTTTAAAAAAGCTGTACTTTATTAATTATGGAAATTGTGCTTGTGATGGCAGCAGAGGAAAGCAAAGTGACAGCAGCCTATGGGATGCAGCCCAGAGGAGCAATCTTCAGCTGTTTTAATAAACATATGTAATTTCTCAGTTCCTACTCATTTAACCCAAAACTTGGAAGCTATGGATGGAAAAACCCATTAAGTCACCTGTTTTGTGTCGCTGGCGGTCCAGGACCTCTGCTAGCAGATATTTGGTCTGAATCAGTTTGGTTCTCCAGAATGTCTGCAAAGGGGCACCCACCTCCTAACACACCGTCCTCTGCAAAGACCTTTTGCTCTCTCCATGTCCCCCTACAATATCTGTCTGAATTCACCTTGTGGTTTCACCCCTTGCTCCTAGTTGAAGCCTTTTGGCTGAAGGAGGAAACTCCCCTTAGTGTTTAGATCCTTCAGTGCAGATAAGAAAATCATCCTATCCACGTACAGACGTGGCAAAGGGCTGTTCTGTGCATATTTAGGTGTTTAGATCTTTTTCTACAAGTCAATTCTCACAGCCCACACATCCTTTTTGTTACTCTGTTTCTCACTGTATGCAAGTCTCAACACTTCATCTTCAGAGGCAATAGAGGAGTCAGGGTGAGTGTGCCAAAGCCTTGCATCTAAAGCACAAGATAATTAATTTTACTGTTCCTTCATTTTAGAGCTGAACAATTTTGTTCTTCCTTGGACTCTCTACCTGCCACCTTCTGGGTTGGAAGATATTGTCCCCTTTAGTTCAGTTACAATGACATCCAGTCCTTGAAATTTTGTTTGCATATTTTATTCCTAAAAAAGAAAAAAAAAGTAAAAATTGGAAGTGAATTAAGAGCCTTTTCCATTCCCACTTTACAGCTACTTTGTTTCATCATGAAATCAAAAAAGTTGGGCATGTGGGTAGGTCAGTGCTGGAACAAGGGGATAAACCTGGGAATCTGGAGATATGTGGAACATCTGCAGAAAGAGGGTAATTTTCAGCACGTTGGTGACAGTGGGTATAGGAAGGATTACGCTGGGAGGTTAATAGATAGTGGCAAATAAGAGGTGGGACAGAGGGCTGTGGAAAGAAAGGAGGTCTCTTGGGAACAGGGAATGGCTCCCTTCCTGGTGGTGCTGCAGAGGGCATTGGAAATCTGCATTTGTCACCTCAGAGAAGAGCTAATGCTCCAGGAAAATCTGAGCTGAGAGTAGTCTTGGCATAGTGTGGTGTGACATGGACTGGAGGGAACAGTTTAAGACAGAAAAGCCTTTCACTACACACTTGTACTAGCTGAGCGCACCAACAAAGAAGATTGGTAGACGTAAAAGCTTTAATGATAAAATTCCCACCAAGAGAGCAAATGGGAATTCAAAATCCCATTTCAAATAGGAATCTCTATTCAAAGGTTTCTTTTGCAGTTTACAGTTTATATGTACTTCTAATGAGGTAGGAGCCACAATGTTAGGATAAAGTGGGAACAGCTTCATCTTCAAGGATGCTGTCCATTCTTCTAATAGCACCATCAATTAGTTTAGGAAAGCACTGCTTAACAATTGCTTTTTGTTTTAATTTTGTTATGCTTAGTAATCACAGGAATTTCCAGTCAAAGAAGAATCAGGCAAACTACTGAGATTTGTAGGAAGAGGTTAACATATGAAACAGGAAACAAAAATCTGCAGCGACATGAATATAAGTGTTAAGCAAGCTCAACTAACCCTGTTTTAAAGGTTTGCCTTTGTCATACCCGTAAGAGTCCAAGTCAAAACATGAAGATAATTTTCCAAAACATTAATCAAGCTGGAGATAAGAAGTTCCTTTTCCTTATTACTTCACGGCCTGCTTTCATTAATCACAGTAGTGTCACCATCCCTTGTTCCAGCTGCGTGTGCTAGGGAATTTATTGCAGGCTGAATGTGAAAACTTGAATTTTGCAAAACGTTTAGTGTTCCCAGTCTAGCTCGTAGTTTCAATGGTTTCATAGTTTCATAGACTGCCATTTTCACATGGCTTAATTACATGTCTACTTCAGCACATAAACCAGGGGTTGGGCAGTTTCTCCCTGTGAAGTAATTCAGGGTAGTCAAATTCGGGGATCGGCGAGAACTAGAAAATATTTTCCTTGCTGTTCCTGGCAGGGGAATATTTATGGAATATTTATAGTGCTTATCCTCCCCTATACACACGAATCAGTAACACAAAGCAGGACTGTCCTTGAATATAAATGCATCAGCTTGGTTATATAGCTTGGAAATACATTTTAAAGAAAAAAAAAGTTTAACCTCTGCCTGGGCAGACTTGCAGGGAATGCGAGTTTTGCCCAAGGAATGACTTGTAATGTTCTTTCCTGTATTTGATGCACCTGCTGATCACAGACCTAGCAGTATGTTTTATAAGTTACCGAATGACACCCATAACTTTCCCAACTCCGTTCATTCTCCCACCATTCTGGTCTTCTGACCATCTGGACTCCCAGCCCCAGAAAAGGCTTGAGCAAATGCTTCAGAGAACTGAGCTGAAAGAGCAAGGAGCCCCATGACTCAGCTTCCTAGATTCCTTTACAAGATACTCTCCTCCATCTGGTGTTATATTTTACAAGCCGCACTGGAGCAGCTCAATACTTGAGGCTTTCTTTTAAATAAATTTAAAAAATCCCTTTTGGGTTGAAAAAAAAATCTCGTTTCTCACTTAAGGTGAGAAGTAATCTTATGTGTGCATCAGCAGCTGGCCAACCTCTGTTAGTAACAGAATATTTTTTCTGCTTATACTTTTTGGAGGCATTCACTCTAGTGTCTGGTTAAGGATTTTAAATCCCCAGGTATAACCAGATTCAAGTGAGAGCAGAGAGTGGGCAGCTGCCATCAGAATAGACAGAAGTTCTGCAGGAAGGAGAGGTCCCATCCCACGCTCTCCTCAATGTAGTATTAGTAGAGAAGCAGCCCACTTTAAGGAAGACTTATCATGGAAGGAGAGATGCTTACTAGCTTATATTGGCTGGATGCAAAACACCACAGTGTATTTTTTTTTTGCCAAGTAGATCCTCTGTAGGGTAGTTGAAAATGCAGCAGCCAGATAGGGCTGCTTCCATTTTTGGCTGTGTCAAAGGAAGGCCCTTTATGGTTGGAAGTGAAAGCAACATGGGAATTGCATATATAAGCATATACAGTTGAGGACTGGTAAGTTTTATTTTTTTTCCACCTTGGTTTGGTTGAAATAGATGTGGGATATGCTTGGTTTCCATTCCTACTGGTTGAAGTGGTGCAGGATGCAGATGGGATTCCCCTTTGCAGGCACCCTTTGGGGTCACTGCATAAAGAACAGAGCGTATCAGGACTCTAAAAAGAGCACTAAAAAGTGCAGCAGTTTAACAGGAGAGATTCAGTAGCGGATTAATAGGTATCCAGGAAGGGACAAAAGAACCTGGAAATGTTTGGAGATTTCTACACACAAGTATGAAAGTATTGAATTCTAAGCAGAGAAAAGGATGGAGCAGAAATAGGTTGAAGCTTAAGAGGATTTTTTTTCTTCCACTGTCTTATTTCCTTCCCTTTCTGGAGCAATCCACCACAGGGAACCTTGTGATTCAGTATTTTCAAAAGCAGACAATAGCAAATGTTCAGCATTGAATTAGACGTCATGTCCAAATAGGTGTTATTTATTTATTTATTTTTATTTCTCTTATTTCTAGCATAGTTCTAGAAAATGACAACATAAATACAGAAGCATAAATCCTGCTCTCATTTTTATTTGTATAATGAAACCTGTTCAGAGAGCAATACTGGTCTGAGCAAGCACCAGAACATAGCAAGTTCTGACATTTCTTCTGTCCAAAAAAGAGGAAATATTGAATTAAAGATAAGTGTAAAAATTACAATTTTAAGCTATGATCTGTGAAAAGTACTACCATACTGATTTGGTTAGGTGAATGTCTAAACACCTAGCTCTAGTTTGCACAATGCCATATCCTCATTTTCAGATAATATTCATCACAGTTTGTAGCATTATGCAGAATTACCAGCTAAAAAAGAAGATTGCACTAATCTTCATCTAATGGTAACAGCTCTGCTAGGCATCCTAACACTGCTGTTGCCAAATGATTTAGTGATATTGCATGATAAGCTAAATTACCAGCAAAAATCATGCACTGAAGTTACAATGTATCATCATCACAGAGTGGGAAATTACTTGATTGAAACAATTTCCTATCTATACAGGGAGCAGCTCCTAAGCTGTTCATGGCTCTGCATTTGGGAACATGCACAGGAATTCAGGACTGAAATAGGAACGCAGTGAAGATCATATCCTCAGCTGGTGTCTAATGTCATGGAGAATGCTGCCCTAGTTTGAATGTGGGAAGGATGTGCATAAGACTCAAAACATTAATCATTGCAGGATCATTTGCTGGAGACAGAGAGAGGATACAATGGTGCAGCAGTACAGACTTTACTGTAACTTGGAAAGTTCCCTGCCTGGCCATAATTCTTATAAGTGGAGCAGAACTAACCTGAGTTATACACAATCATTTCTTCGTGCTAAATGATAATCAACTGCATGATTAGTTATTGACATAAAATATCTGCTAGAGCTGTTCTTCAGAAAAATATTGAAATTATTGAAGATTTTTTTTTATTAAAACAAATTATTTCACATTTAAAAGACAAGTTTTTCCTCAGAAGCTGGAAGTGTTTGAAAGAGAAAGCTTTCTGCGGGAAAACTTAAATAACCCTGGTTTTCCCCTTACTGCAAAGTGTGACTGGAAAACATTTGGCGAGTGCAAGTGCTTAGGAATGGATGAACTCAACAGGCTGCTGCTGGATGCAGACCAGCACAGGCTTCCTACCCTCCAGGGTCTTTGCTCAGGAATACGCAATGATCAAATCACAGCTGAGGACTTTAGATGCAACAGAGTACGCGCTCCCACCAACTGGAAAAGACAGCATTTACGCTCATAAATGTCCTATTGGCTTAAAATGGCTTACAACTTTCTTCCTTCTTCCTCTCTATTTTTTTAGTGTTTTATAGTGTTTTTTTCTGCCTTTTTTTTTTTTTTTTTTTAGTGTTTTATAGTGTTTGGTTGGTTGGTTGGTTTTTTTTTAGAGGGAAAGCTTTATCCTCATAATCTACAGGCACTTGGGATTTTATGATAGGTATTATAATACTTTTTTAACCTTCTTAATATTGCACCAAATGGTGGGAAGCAATTAAGAGCAATAAATCTGTGTAAACAGAATGTATAATTCCTCCTAGGAATATAAATGTGAGAAAAGGTGTTAAATGTCAGTGTCTACCTTAGTGTTTACAAGGGAAGTGACAGAATGTGAATTCATTCCCTTTCCTGAATTCCAGTTTTGTGTATAATGATGTTAAAGGGATATATATATACGTGTGTATATATGCATATATTAAAATTAGTTCAAATACTTAAATCTCTTTGATAGCACTGAATAGTTCACCTATGAGGGTCTTCCTCTCACACTGTTTACTGCTAACCCTGTAGGAGCATATGTGTAAACATCTTACATGCTTTTAGGAAATGTTTAGTCTCAAAGACAGTGGCTCTGGGATGCAGGAGAGCTGATTGCTATTCCCAGCGCTGCCAGTGATTCATTATGTAGCCTTGGCCAAATCATTTCATCTCTTCGTGCCTTTTTTTTCTTTCTTTTTCCCCCCTGCTGTCTGCCCCTGCACTGGGAACAGCAGGGGAGACGGCAGCAGGAGGGTTGTTTGCATTAAGGCACCATCACGATACTCCTCCTGCTTGAGCTGAGATCAAGACACCATTAGCGCAACAAACAAAGCCTACACATTCAATTCTGTTAAAAAAGAAAGAAAAATAATTCTCTTTACATATCTTTTAGATTGAATACTGATTCCATCTCAAAACGTACTTCTTATCAGGATAAAATAGAGTTGTTAGTGAGGGGGGTGGGTTGAGTTGGTTAAGGTCAGTTTTTGTAATGTCCTCTGAACGAGCAAATGCTGCCAGAATGCAGAAGGAGCCTCCTGTTTTTTAGTCTAGATCGATCTGGTTGGTCTTATCACACCTGAGGTATGGACATCACTTCTGATGTCACCTACCAGCCTGTCCTCACATGGATCAAGAGATCATGATGAAGCTGAAAAGAGTCGTTTCTCACCTGCAGTGAATCTTTTCCCTCTTTTCCTGTTTTTTTTTTCTTTCCTTGAAATTTGAACATGCAGCATGATAACCAAGCTGGTCTTAACCTAATTGACATTTCCATCAATAAAAAATGGGTCAAGAAAGGGAGAGTTTGTTTTATAATTTCCATTTTCTTCACATTTTTCTGTGACTAAAATAATAAAATTGCAGTGAATGCACTGTTTCAGTCTGAGCTCCTCAAAGAGATTCAACCCTGCTTCTAGGACTACCTAAAATGTAAGCAGGAATAGCATCCATGAAGCCAAGCCAAGAACTCTTTTGCTTGAGTTTCAGAAAGTTTGACTCACTCAAATCCAATTAAAATACTAAACCTGTGAGCTAATTAAATTGTCCTTGCATTAAATTTGAGGGTTGAATAGTTCACTGCATTTGACAGAAAAGCGAAATAAATTTTCCTGAGTAAAGGGTGGACTGAGACACAATTTCTGCCCAACTGGTGAACTGAGAGTTGAGTATTCAGCTCAGATTAAATAATAAACTTGACTAAGATCCTTGACTAGAGTTGAACTTGACCTACAGGAGGAACTGCTTCTGTGCGGCCACACACTGATACTCATTTTGCACACTTTGGAGAGGGGACCATCTTTTTCCAGCAGATCTTCTGATGGTCATAAGTGCTACTGATGCAGTTGCATCCAGTTCCCCGAGTTTGCCTGTGCAATCAGGGAAAACCTGGGTCTAGAAAGGCAGCAGGGTAGAGACTGTGAACTAGAGACACAGCAGGTTCAGTTCTAGCTGCACACCTGGTTAGGCAAAACCACCAGCAGGAAAGGCAGGTATTAGTACATCCCTGCAAAACTGGGTTCCCTGTGGATGTGGCTTTCTATACTTTCAAGTTGCTGACAGAGCACCCTTCAAGAGGAAGCAAATTGCCTAATACAAAGCATATAAGGTGATTCTGTTCACTAGTCTCAAACTGGCAGGATCAAGGCCTTGCTTTGACTTCCAAAATATTCTAAACACATAGTCAGTCACAGTTACGATATCTTCAGTATTCCATTTCAAATTACCTTTTTGCTATTTTCAAAGCATACGGCAGAGCCATGTTTCATCTAATACCCGCAAACCTACATTCCTATAACTCCTTTTCAGACAAGTCCCATTTGCACTATTTCTGGTTATCCTATTGATATTACTCTGATTTTACATGGTCCAAAATTCTGTAGGTACTTTCCAAACTTGAGGGCTAAAACCAAAATTGAGGTGGTATCACACTTTCCTTCCTTGTTGAGGGCATCTCTTTCCCTATGCACAGTGTCATGAAACTGGAGACACCCCAAATTTTGTGTCTTTGTCCTCTACATTAAAGATCCTGTATGATCATATCCTTAAAAGTAACATTTGATAGGGGTAAATAAGATATTCTCTTATAGTTTAAATATTTTTTCCTAATAAATATTAATGAACATCTTACAAATGTTTTTCGAAACCTCTGCACAGAGTTGCTAATTAGTATAGGCACTCCTGTGCGTCAGTACGTTGTTATCTGTTCTATACTTAGCAATATTCAACACAACTTAGAGTTTCAAGTGTTAGAAAACAAAAATAATTGTTACAATCTTTTTGCTAGTTCACACTTTGCATAATGCTAGGGAACAGCAATGCCCCTTAAAACTAAAAGTACATTTACTTTGCACCTAGCTCTTTCTCCCTGATTACAACATTAACTTTTAACTACTGTTAACACACTGTCCAGACACTTGTGGATAGAATATGAATGAGACAGAGGAAAATTCATAAGCAGTATATTGATATTTTATTTGCGAAACTAAAGAATAAATTGGAACATATACACCCTGAATGAATAAAATGTTGAATAAAATTTGAAAAATAATATATGCAATATGCAGAATGTGCCTGAGAATAGTGTATGGGTGAAGAGGATTTTGTTAAAGCTGGCAAATTGTAAGGACAGCAAAACAAATGTTTCCTTATCCAACCTTTACATAAATTTTATTTCAAGAACGAATCAGAAAAAAAGAGATCAATGAAATATATAAAAAAGAGTAGAATAAAATTAATTTTATAAGAAGAGCAAGAGGAGTCAAAACTTCATTCAGACTTTACATCCTACTGTACTTTTATGAAGTTTGGGATTTTAAGTTTAGTTTGATATTTCCTAGTGTGAACCTAGTTGAACTACTCCTGTTCTTGAATAGCATAAATTAATACCCTATTTATGTTATTACTGTATCCTATATATAGTACAGCATAGATCTATTATGCATAGCACATATTTGTGCATATTTATATATATCTATAAAAAATTCTCAGTGGTTAACTTTAGAAGGAATGGTGCTGAGAAGTATTAATTCTATCTTTAGGGTATTTTCACTTATCATCTTATTACCTTGTTCTGAAAAGTGCTACCACCAGCTCGTGGGTGGTGTAGGTATTTGCTCTTTTCTTTCCCAGGCAACAAAGATTTTGGGATTTAGGAAGGAAGATGCTACTGCCAGAAGTGAGATGTAGCAGAAATCCTTTCAACCCTGTTGTATCCAGGACAACAAAAGCTCTTGGAGCACTGATATCTTCTGCTGGGATAAATTGTGCTTCTTTATTACATGGTAAGTAGAAGTAGGCACCTTACATTTTGACTGTAAAATTTTTAATTTGAGGAGGTTTGATGCCATACTGTAAAATAGGAAAAACCTCTCAGATTCCAAAATAGTTTACTCAGATACATTTTCTATATATCTCAGATAAAGAAATAACCTTGTTTTTTTTTCTCCAACTGAGAAGAAAAACTAAGATCCAACTCTTTAGAGAAGTCAAATGGATTCATGACACTTAATTTTCCTGCCTTACTCACTTACTGTGACAAAGTCCTCTATTTGTACAAGGAGAAATGCAGCCCTCACTGTCCTGTTTGCTGACGCTGGCTAACAGGAACAGATGCCTGTGTTTTGGCTGAGAGATGGCAGATGTCATCCCGCAGGAAGCCCAGGGGAAAAAGTGAGGAGGAGACGTGACCTCCAACCATCCGTCTCCATCGGGTTATGTGTTGAGCATCGCCCTACACAAAGATGCTGCAGTCAGCAAGGGACGCAACTACAGAGATTTATCGTTCAGCAATTCTGGGCTCCTGGTCCTCGCAGCCTCAGACAGCGAAGCAAGAATTTGGCAGAAACACAGATTTTGTAGGGAAGGGATAATGGGGACTGCATGTAGCCCAGTCCACAGACCATCCTCAGGTTAGTGGCTGGGTTATAAGTAGGGTCTGCATCAGCCGCCTGTCCTGAGAGCAGCCCGGTAAAATTTCTGCCTGGTTCTCCTCAAGATGAGATCTCTGCTGACACTGTGCCTCCCAAAGGCTTCAGGAGCTTTCCTGGTGCAATCACTGACTGCAGAACAAATTCATTCTCTCACACAGACGCAATGTCTGTGTGTGGGAGGGAAGGCAAATATCCCTCTGAAGTACAAACACTGAAATACTGATTTTTGAATTTGTTTTCCTTTCTTTCTACTTAAAAGAAGTGTGTTTGTGAGAAAGGAAGAGGGAGAAAGGAAATAGAGAATGAGAAAAGTAGGAAAGTTTTTGGAAGATACCCTCATTTTTTATTATTGGTTAGCATTTTAAATGGAAAGAACACTTTCAAAACCAGCTTTCCCTGTTACCTATGGTTACTTGAATATACGACACTTCACAAATCTGCAAGGAGACAAAGTCACTCTGAGGTATCCGCCTCTGTTCACAGATGGGTCAAGAAGTCTAGCTTTAGCTCACCTTGGTGCAATGGGATGCTCCTCTGGAGATACCAGATAGGTCTCTCTGAGGTAAGATAAGCAGAGCATCTCAGAGCTGCTGAGATTATTTGGCAGCGTTCAGTCTGTGATAAAGCCAGTCTGAGGCTAACTGAAGGAAGCCCCAAGTGACTTTCCAAGGCATCATACCAAACGCGTATCTGAGGAATGGGGTAAGTCTGCATATGTGAAAAACAGGAAGAAGGAGGAGTGTGTGTGTGCATGTGGGAAATAAAAAGTAAAATGTTAGTGTGCCGTAAGAGCTGCGTGGGGGTTAGAAAGGACAAGCTCAAAGCAAAGGTGAGGAAAAACATGGGCTGTAAAAGACAATTATATTTGAAGGAAAGAATTTCAGAGCTATGAAGCTGTACCTGTAGTAAGACAAAAAAAATCTCAAGGGAAAGTGAGCAATTCAAAACAGTAGTAGAATAAGTCCATCAGCATCCTTCCAGTTACAAACCAGTAAGGTCATTATTCAGGTACAAGCACCCACATTGCTCTATGGCAAATTACACCACTATGAAATACATTTGTGATATCATGAATATATTTTAGAGGCATTCACAAGAACTGCATTTCAAAATTACCACACTCCTCTTGTAAATGTTTCTTTTTTATCTGTCCTATCTCTTCTTATGAACTCCCAAATGGGGCAATTGGCATTTTCTTAATGAAAGATATCAGGTCTGAACATGATGCACTTAGATTGTTAAATTTATATCAGACTATTCTTCAAATGTTGTACTTTGCTTCTTGAGAGATCCTGCAGCAAAGTGAGATAGTGTGATCTCCTTAATCAGAGCCTCTAAGGCTTTAGAGTTGGAGCTAATTAGGATTTATGAGTCTTTGGAGAGAATATAATTTATATTCGAACACTATAGGTGATAAAGGTTTTTGGATGATGACTGTAGATCTTAATTCAGCTCTGGTGCTACAGTTTGACAGGATAAATCATTAGGAGTGCATACACATTATTCTTCCATTTCATCATATTTTTACTGAGAGAGCTAAGACGGAAAATACTGTATGTGACACAGCTTTGTGGCCTACCTGTGGTTAAAGTCTGCCCTGGGGCTGAAGCAGCTGTGAACACCATCCTTGAGAGAATTTCTTTTAAGTCCCAGTTGCTGAAACAGCACCTCCTCCTTTCAGATGTCCATCCAGGTTTCCTCTCAAAATTGGGGTAGGCCTGTGCTTTGCTCGGTGTTCACTGGGCACTCTGTTATAGGAACACAGAGCTGCCTCAGTGACTTCAGAATAAACTACTCTTGAAAACTCTTTGAATGATACTGCCAAATCCAAGACAGCTGTTCCATTGTAAAAATATACTTAACATATGGTTTATAGTGTTTGTATATTTTTATTATATACAGTATAAAATAAAAAGTGCTTGAATTCTATAAAGACACCAAGTTGCTATAAGCAGAAATAGGTAGAGAAGAATGATTATATATAATCCATGCTAGACTAGCAGGAAACATTACCAGAAAAAGGAAAAACATCCATGCAAGAGAGGACTTTACTACAACAGTTGCCAGCTTGGCAACTATACCAATAGAGATTTAATGAACAAAACGTATCTGAAGATGACGTGGGCATCTTGGCATGTTTTTCAGGGTTGAACAGTTTGGTGGGAGTCTCTGATTGAAAGCTGACTTTCTGGTTTGCACATGTATGAGTTTATGAATTACAATAATTACTCATCTTGGAAAAGACTTGAAGAAATCTTTGTGTCTTTCTCCCTTTTTGGAGGAAGGCTAGGTGCATGGCTAGGTGCATGTCCTTGGTAGTGTTTGTAGTCTGGTTAAAAGAGCCAAATGAGCAGCATTCCTAAGATCCATGTTTCCACATACTCTTATGCTAAGAAGTTTTTTTTTTTTTTTTCTTATATTTTGTTTGTTTATCTCCTGTGGCAAAGCACCTTCTGTTCCATACTTGCTGAAAAAAAAGACCTATCAGTTGTAATCCTCTTTCTGAAAACTCCCTTTAGACTGGAAAATACCTGGTGGACATGGAAAACATTTGCCCTTTGTCTTTTAATAGTTTTCAGTTACAATAAGACTGTTGACGTGTCTCTCTTCAGGCCTCTCTATTCTAGATGATAAATGTAGGATTCTTGACAATCTTTTTTCCTTGGTCTGTTTTCTAAAGCTCTCATAAATGGTGTTGCTGTCTTTTTTTGACATTTCCCACTGTTTTACATCTTTGTACTCTAAACAGGGTCCTACAGTGCTGTGTGGAGCAGAAAAAATAACATTCTTCGCAATTTATGAAACCTCTTTTTGTACACAGTCCCACAATTATATTAAAGCTTCTTGCCGTAGTAGCATGTTCTTAACTCATATTCAGCTTCCAGTCCAATATAACCTCCAAATATTTTTCCGCTTTCCCTGTAGCAGCTTTTCTGTGTTATCGGAGACAGTGACAGCTAACAGAGATGCAGCCTAGCGCTCACTAGCTACTCCCTAGGCTGGATGGCTGTATATCTTCATGTAATGTCCTGCCAGGATCTTAAACGACAAAGCCACCACAAGGACCCTAGACTGAGAATGATGGTTATGTTATAGGAAACTCCAAAAGCCGTAAAGTAACAAACAGAAGAGGATAATTTTGGATTTAATTTTTCAAATATGAGGCTCACCAAATGTCCTAATCATGCCTGTCATAGGAGAAAGCTAGTTATATTTAGGACATGCATGGCCAAAAGTAGCAATGGTGATTTTGGAGACTGGATTTTGGAGCTGTTAACATTTCAATAATCTGTAAATTACTTGAGAAATCCAAGTCATTGGTTCAATAGTAGTTAGTACTCTTGGCTTGTTTCTGGACTATTTTGGGATAGGTATGGGCAAGAGAGGGTATTACACAAGATTTCCACATTAACACCCTATCTCTATTGTGCAGCTCTATATACTTCTCCCAGATGATCTGTCACGATGTTCAAATTGATTCCAGAGAATTATGACTGCAGCTCACCAGTTTAACTCCATTTCCTGCCATGACAAGAAACTTAACAGCCTTTCACATCGGAAGAAAATTCTGAGTTATTTTGAGAAAAGAACAAGGCAGCATGGCTTTTTAATGAAAAAGGCATCTTCCAATGAAGGAAACAGACATTCATGAAAGATCTGTGGGACTGTTGTTTCTGCAGCAAAGTGTTTCAGCCAGCCTGCATTTCTATTTTATCAGCCTCAAACTCCCCTTCAGAGTTGCACTTTCCTCTGAGCTTTCATTTGTGCTTGCCATTACACTCCACTATCTGGGTACTGCCTTATTGTTTTCTCTCCCACTAATTTTCCCTGTAGAAAACCTGCCCTAATCTAAACTGTTTCTTGCCTCAACCTTCACCACTTCTGCTTGGCTTCATCACCACCACTGTTTCTGAAGTGGTAGATCAAAAGAGAGGCAGCTGAGCAGCCAGCAATGATAACGGGCCCCAAAGATGGTCCAAGGGACTGAAGCATCTTTCATATGTGGAGAGGCAGAGAAGGCTGGGACTGTCTAGCCTGCAGAGAAAGCTCAGGAGGATCTTGTCAATGTGTATAAATACCAGGGGTCAAGAGGACAGGGTCAGAGTCTTCTCAGTGATGCCAAGTGACAGGCCAAGAAGCAACAGGCACAAACTAAAACACAGGAAAGGCCACTGAGCACATGAAAGCACTTTTTTATTGTAAGGATATTTGAATATTGGAGCAGGTTATCCTGAACTCTTCATTTTCATTTCAGGGCAAGGTTAATATAGCTATATATCTGTTGTTGGATGATAACTGGATTGCTCATACTAGCTTCAGGCTGTTGGCCTACACCATCACTCTCTTGGATCGTTGTTATCTTTCTTTGTCTTTCCTCTTAATCGCTTTTCAGCTGAGCAGTACTTTCTAGATTATTGTAAAGTAAGTTTAGGGATAAAACCGTCTGGAAACATTTAAAGAAAACAGGGTTTTTTTAGCTTTTTTTTTTTTTTTTTTTTTTTTTTTTTTTTTTTTTTTTTTTTTTTCTCAGTTCAAACAAATCCTTGTGAGTGCATGCAAAAAACAACTCTGTACTTCTCAAAGCCTGGCTCCACAAAAGAACACGTTAAACAGAAGCTGGCCCTAATTTGAAACAGGGTCACAGACCTACTGTCTATCTCCCTAAGTACTTAGGTTAGTACAAGCTATGGTGACTGTTCTTGGAAATATATTCTCATTTTCCATCTTTTTTTTTTTTTTTTTTTTTTTTTTTAACATGGGAAAAAAAATGAAAATAGATACTATTTGATTTGAAATCTCTCTTTTTTTCATTGCTTTTCTCCATACAAGTACCGGAACTTTCCTTGGGGAACAACTTCTGTCAAGGACTTGGAGGACAATGTTGCCAGCTTTAAGCAGTCTCACAAGGTAAAGTCAAACTGCAAGAAGAGCGATGGCTCAAGAGCTGTTCTTGTGAAGGGAAAGGCCTAAAGGAGAAGCTATTGCCATTAGGTTGTCTTCAAGTTAGCACGTGAGATGGCTGCAGGGTGCTACCTGCTCTTTTTACCATTTTTGCAGGGTCTATGTGGTCTTTGCTTGAGTGGAAGACAGAAAAGCCTCTCACATCATTTTGTGCACACTTCCAGGGCCCAACACGCAGTATTGGACTCTGTTCAGAGTGGACAGTGGTGGAATATTTCAGTTATTGAAAGGAGTTTGCTAGCATCTTCAGAGTATGTGTGGCTTGAAGTCCAAAGTTAGGTCCTTTCTTTTATTAATTTTTATTCCAGAAAAACATATGTATGTGTACACATTTGTGTATATTAGGAGTGTGGTAAGTATGGGAAGGGGAAGGGGGAAGATAAAATTATCCTATATATTGTCTTCATCCTATATCATACAGCAGAATCTGTATGAAGCTGCTCTTTTCTCCTCTTTACTACCGCTGTAAAGCCATTACAGTCTTCAACAACAATGTAAGTTTAATAGATATAAACAATAATTAAACAAACGTTGCACAGGAACAGGTGATTTTGTGCACAGCTAGTTGAAATGAATGTACATTTTTTTTTCCAGATGTGTGCTATCAAAACAGGTACACATACTTAGGAGCCATTTTCAACTAAAGTTAGTTTGCCTGAACATTTCATACTCCATTAACTGTCAGTAGCTTGTAAGGAATTTGTCAACGTAAAAAGCCACTCTTTTTTGTCATATGAAATGAAAAGCTAGTAAGAATGCATTGCAGAGAGAAATAAATAAATAGCTTCTTCTAAGGAAGGTATTAACCCTAATACCTTCTAGAAGAAATATTTCTAATGAAGAAAATGAAATCTCAATGAAAAAAGCATGGTAGTTAAGCTGGAGAAATGTCTACCTAATGGTAGGAATAAAAAGCAAAATAGAACAGGCAGCTTTATGAAATGAGAATCCAAGAATGAAAGAGAAAGCATCTCACTGAAACGATCCCCTCAAATCTGGGAGAACTAACCTAGGTACAGTTTAAACCAAGTGTGATCATGAGCGAGCGGCTCATGGAGATGCAAAATATAAGTTTTCGCAAGAACAGGCTCTGTGAGAATGCAGCAACATGACAGCAACTGTGCTCCACTGCAGCTCCTGGTGTGCAGCTCCAGATCATAGGTGCCTACATGTAGACGTCTTCATGAGCTTGATCTTAAGCTGCTGTTGAGTGCAATCCTTGCAGCCAATACAGTCTGGAGAAGCAGCTGTATCTGGTCAGCTCAGTTGTCCTTTAGAGTCCATTGGTGATAGTGACTGAAAGCTTAGAGACTTAGCAAGCATACAGGTTGAGTGCCAGTGCAGGCAGCATAGGGTATCTTAGCTAGTCTCCAAATGCAGGTCTGGTGTTTACACTGAATGTTCCATGGGTGGCAGTAGTGGCTGCCTTGGATACATGGGAGTATTTTAAGTGATACTAAATGGTTGTACTGAGGCAATTAAATTCATTCTAGTGATCTCAGCAACAATTCTTTGTCAGTTACTTCGGTCCATACAAGATTTTCATGTGGTTTTCATTTTCTTAGTGTCTTTAGAATAAAGACTTTCAGATCATATTTTTGGTAAGGAAATGCTTCTGTGGTAAGTTCACGAGCTTTGGAGCATGGAAACTCCAGCACCACTTGATGACAAGCACGTAGCTGGCTAGACTCTCAATCACTTGTCCTGTTTCCTTCATCTGGGGTCGTTAACCTCTGTGAACTAGCTCTGTGAACTAGTGCAAAGTGCTAGGCAGAAACCTGCACAGCTTAGAAGTGGATACAAAAGCCATTCCTACATGTCGCAGAATCACATAATGGTTGAGGTTGGAAGGGACCTCTAGAGATCATCTAGTCCAACCTCCTGCTCCAGCAGGGACACCCAGAGCACAT
>JAWLRI010000936.1:2150884-2200331 GCA_034781795.1 Crypturellus tataupa | reverse complement strand
CTCATGAGGTTCCTCTCTGCCCAACTCTCCATCCTGTCTAGGTCTCTCTGAATGGCAGCACAGCCCTCGGGAGTGTCAGTAACTTCACTCAGCTTGGTGTCATCTGCAAACTTGCTGAGGGTGCACTTTGTGCCCTCATCAAAGTCATTTCTGCTTAAGGAGCGGAAATACCAGTCATAAAGCTGGCAGGAACTTCAACAGTCTGATTTTATTCTTCCACTGCAGGTTTATCAAGGCTCTAAGGTATTAAATAAGAAAGTAGGTACCATAATTACCACACCAGTCTCAGTCAGGCCCACCCCTTTTAATAGGTGTACTAAAAAAGCAGCAGTAATCAAAAGCAAATGAAGGTTCCCCCTGAATAAACTGGAAAGACAGTGTCATGTGCATGCATAATTTTGTAAAACACAAATATTCCCTCTCCGCTGGTCAGGGCTGGTTACATACACAACACCTCCTTATCTGTCACATCACTATCGATCATTTTAGTGCACCGTTGCCTGTCTAGTACCCTGCTCTACTAGCCCTAGTTGCTCTGAAATTGTCTTCAACGTATTTTTCTGTCTTTTGCTCTTGATTCACTTACTCAACCCCAATTCATCTGAAGATGATGATGACTGAGAAAATGTAGCCATGCAGAGAGAGGCAGTAAGAGTTCTCACGCTGGAGATTCGCATGAGGAGGTTGGTCTGATAGTTTAGTGGCTGAGATATTTCAGAGCAGTGATCTGTTCCAGAAGGACAGCCTCCAAAAAGACATCAACTTTACTCCTTGATGACCTTGATAACCTACTCCTTTATCTTCATTCTCAGTTTCATATGTACTGTTCTTGTCTATTTAAGTTGTTCATTTGTAAGACTGCACACACATGCTCTATTTGCATTAATTCTTATGGCAAAATTTTCTTCTCTATCCATCATATCACTGAATGTTGTACTTTTTATGAATGTGTCTTTGATGGATAGTTCTACTCCACTTAACTACATACCCTGGAACCTAAAATCAAGCAAGAAAATTGCACTTGATTGCAAACCTTGTATTTATAGTTCAGCACTGGAAAAGATAAAGGAGTAAATAAGTAGAACTGGCAAACACACGCAGGTAGCAGGAGAGTGAGTGGTTCACAAGCCTTTAAGGAAAAAAAATAAGCAAGAAGGTCACATTTCGTTTGATATCATGAATGCAGAAATGTTATCAGAGGGCTAAATAAAAGAAATTTGAGTTGCTCCCTAAACAAGTTCAGATTCAAAGAAAGTAATAAACAACAAACCTGAGCAATATTTTGAGTTTAGGGAATTATACAAATGATACAGATGAGCACGGAGTAGAATATTTGTATTTAATCACCATCTTTGAGATAGATAAGTGATGCTTTTCATTCAGTGCAGAATCATGCAAAGATATTGCAAATGTCAGCTGACTCATTGGCTCTAAGCAGCTGATGCAAACTTTGAAACATCCCTGGGAAATATTCATCTATTCATCTTTTTAAAATGAGAAATGACATTTTCAATAATTTTTAAACATACAGATCATCTAAGGGAAGATCTGAAGAGCATCTCTTTTCACAAGGGATTACTTCACCTCCTTCTAGAAGATAATAGTGGAGAAAAAAGCGTCTAATGCCTTCACCCTTAAGTTAAGGCTGTCTCTTATTAGCTCCATAAGGTATTATCCTTTGGACAAATGTCTTGCTTAAAGTGTCACTTTCAACTGTTTGACTTTTCAAACTGCTTGCATTTATCTGTTTCCTAGACTGCTATGTCCCATGTTTGATGCTGAACAAAAACCCTTAGGAGTCTCATTGGGTTAAACCAAAGAACTGTAGGAGATCAATGACATCTCAATGGCACTGTGGTTGTAACAAAACAAAACAAAACAAAAAGAAAACAACAACAACAAACACGGTAGAGCACATTTGGGATTTGTTATATTGTGCACATGCAAAAGTACTATTTTTTTTTTTTTTTACCTAGAAATACCACAGAAACCCTTGATTTATTCTCCACAGTTTTCCCAAATCTGTGTGGGATTACTGTTTCCTCTCCCATTCAGCATCTCTATAGGAACCTGGAACTCAGTTTGGACTCTAAAATAAAGTGCAAAGTCCCAGCCAGGCAAGTTGGCATTTCCAGGGGAACAAGCCGTCTTTGGTTATTTCATGGAGTCTAGGAGTTTTATGCATGAATCATGTGCATTTCATATTAATTGCAGTCATTGCTCCATTTCCTGCCTTCTCTACTCTTTTTAGGGAACTCTGCACATCTGTGCTCTAAGTTTTGCCCATACTTCAGTGACACAGCATTTCATATGGGTTTTGGACCCAAACCACTCCTTGAATGCTATCTACCTAGCACAGCGGATCTGGGAACAGGTGGAGCTGCTAAGCACCATTTCTCCACTCTGTGTCCTTTCAACAACCATTACACAGGCTGCTGTGTATGTGCTAACTACCGCCTTTAAGGGGAATAACTGCAGCTGCAAGAAAAACAATGGTAATGGTAAAAGGAATTTCAGAGGAATACTACTTTCCTTCAGTCATATCACGTGTTTTCCTTCAAGTGCTTGTTTCTACTGTTCTTAAATGCACAATTATTATAAGCTTGAATTTATTATTTAAATAGTACTTATTAGTGGATTTAGTATGTTTGAATATGTTTTTATTTCTTCAGCTCAGTTCATAAAGCTGTTCATATGAACATTTGGAATTAACTTTAATTTAAAGCTCTGTCAAAAGGTTATCAATATTTAGCAGGGTATTGCAGTTTTCCCATTCTCCTTACCAGGAAAATGTTATTTCCAGGGCTTTATGCAAGCCAACACTGGACAAGTAAGATAGTTATTAAGCCACACACAGTTTAAGAAACTGAAAGAACCAGGATTTGAAGACAGATTATTAGTTATTTTGTAATATTAGACTCCTGAAATATGCATAAATAGATTATTAAATCTCTCCGTACATAATATTAACTTATTCAAGCAAAACTGATCTAGTCTTTTGTCAGGTTTCAACTTTTCAGTACTGATTATGAGCTTATGATTAACTAATTTTTTTTTAATCAAAAAAGGGGCTGGAACAAACTGAGGTGTTTTTGATTTCACAATTCAAATGTGATGTCACTGAATGTAATCTAATCTTCTTCACCAAAAAATCTGTTGTTTTTATTGTATCCTACCTTTCAAGGTCAAAAAATTCAGTACATGTTGAATATTCTAATTTTGAGAGCGTGGCAAAAATTGACAGCCTTTGAGAGAAATAGAAGTCACCAGAAAGTATGTGTCCATCTTTCCAATATTTATGTTTTGAAAATAATAGATTATTCCTCTTTCAAGAATGTAGTGATAAACAGTGTATCAAAAACATTTCTATATCTCCATGGTTTGCATCCTCAGTGTGTCACAGTACATCAAAAATATGCCATTTTCTACACAGGCTATAAATTCTTTCTCAAATGCCTGGGAAGTTAATATTTTATAAATGACACATGATGCTTTTTTCCCATGAAAATAAAACATTTTAACTGTTGGAAATCTTGGAACAAGACCATTTATTCTGCTGTCAAAATAAGGTGATCTGTTTTAAAAATAGTATATAATATATGGCAGGGTACTGTAGTAGCCATTTTATTTTTTCCTTAGGAATAGATGCTTCAAAGTTTTTTCTTTTTCTTCTAGTCTAGAATTATTATGATCATTTAAGCACTTACAAACAATTGAGAAAATGTATCTCTATAAAGTACAGTAAGTCTTATGGGAACTATTGCTTTATCTGCTGATCCGTGAAAAGTAATTTCTGCACTCGTTCCAGGAATGCTCGTTCTTCTGCTTCATCTTAGGGACTGTGTCTTGGTTTGTTGATAAAATGCTGCTATCACAGTCTCTACTATGAAGATAAATTGTGACCAATTACTGCTAGATAAATAATACTCAGATTCATGCCTGGACTATAATAAGTCACACTCTGGCCTGAAACCAGTAGATGCTGGGCTAATAAACACTTCTTGTGAAAAAGCCAATAGCTAACTCTGCTCTTGATAAGCCTTTTGGATACATTTCTCTTCAGATGTACAAATGCTCCATGCATAGTAGGATCCAGCTGCAGTTCTCCGATTTTTGCTTTGCCACAGCAGGTGAAACAATTTTTGTGCACAGTTATGAAGGAATTTTGCATCCTTTGAATTCAGGTTTTCTCTGTAAATGTAAACTGATGTCTGAGGTCCTGTGCACAGGTTGTCCTCTCAGACATCAGTGTGGCTTGGGGGAATTAAAGCAGTTTTCAGAAAAGAACAGTTCCACTCCAGTTGTGAGAGTCTCCACGGTACAGTGCTTCTCTTTAGTGGACTCCTTGCTTTTCCAACCACCATCAGAGGGATTTTCCATCTTTTTTTTTTAAGTGTGCATTTCAGAGCAGCATTAGAAAAATACAGGATTTTTTGTTTGTTTTGTTTCGATTTTTAATTTTGGAGGCTCTAACATTAGTTTTGATTGAAAGTCTAGAATTTTTTGAAACAACTCTGTTCTGAAAACAGCCTTTAAAAATAGCTACATGTCTCTGTGTTGGTCTGGCTAGGTTCGACTGATGGTTGTTTCAATCTCCCTTTAACTCATACAGAAAAAAAGAATGGAAGAAGAAAGCACCTATTAAACTAAGGGTTCACTAGCCATCTTACAGTTCCCTATAATAATCTTTTATCTGTTTTTACAGTTGTAGCAGGTCACAGCGGTACTCGGCCATAGGTGAATTCAGGCTACAGTATGCTCTGGGGCTAAATTATACAGCTCAGATTAATTGTTCATTAGAATTCAACAGTGCCTGAGAGCAGGTAATGGCGCCGTTAGAGTGCCTGAAACTTGGGAGAAAATATTAAGAGAGTTAAATATTTATAGCTCGCATAAGGGATGACTAACTAAAGAAATAATTGCCTGCAAATATTTGAATATTATAAGCAGTGAAGCTGGGAAAGGGGCTTAAAAGAGGCACACCTGTTAATAAAAGTATGGAAGTAAAGTGAGAAATATAAAAATAAAAATAATTAAAAAAGGTTTTGTCAGGCCAGAATTTCTAGAAGTGAAATATGGAGAGGAGTAGTCTGACAGTATATGTGATGTTAGTTACATCTTTTAGGATAGCTACAGCAATTTTACATCTACTAGTACAGAGAAAAATGTAGCAATAATATCACTTTTCTGGAGATGGAGGCACTGATTAAATGATGCAATAGGAAAGAAACCTTATCAGCATTACGAAGCACAAAGATGAGGGAAAAGTCCTGTCTGTGGTTATCCCACTTCTCTCTCCTTCTGCTTCACTCTCTTTCTGCACAGACTCCTCTTACACTGTGTTGGAGAGACCAGAGCACAAGAAGAGAAAAAATAGCAGAGAGGGAAAGTAGCAGACGATGTCGTGATGAATAGGGAGCACTAATCAGAGAACTAAGGTTATCCAAGCCGTTATAAATTTAACTTAAACAAACAAATTAAAAATAAATAAATAAAACCTGGGAATAAATCTATTGCTACATCCTCAATAACCTCCTCCTCCAGATGTCCAGCGCTTCAGCTGGCATCACCTGCAGAATGTTGTTGTTCCAGAAAGAATGCAGATGGCTGGTGTCCAGTGCCATGAATTCAGAGACCGGGTAGGGGTGCCTGATCCTCTAGGACTCACCAGATTCTGGTTTATGTGACAGGAGCTGATGGGAGTACGTATAGGTGTGGGGAGGGGTATGGCCAGCTCAAGAGAAACTGGCTCCCATTTCCTGGGATCTTCCAGATTGCATTGCTGATGCCTGGCAGCGTGAAAAAAACAAGGCTTAAATTCTCTTTTTTTAAATTTGTTTTGGCACTTTGCTGCCAATATTTTTTTTCTTGAGGAATTCAAGCTTTAGTGGGAAGTTTGTGATTTTTAATAGTTTATAACTCAGACAAAGTTAAAGGGAATTTAATGCGACCACCACGCACTTTTTTTTTTTTTTTTTTTTTTTTTTTTTTTAGCTTGGGGACTGTCTTCCTGCTGAATTGTGAATATTTTTTCCTGCAAACTGCAAGGATGTGTTAAGGCATCTTTAAAAAGCAATGAGAGTCTGGCTGTGTGAAGGGGTGTGCTAGTCTCTGAAAGGGTGGGGGAGGTTCCTCATCAGCCCCCTTGCAAAGGGACCTGGGGTAATTTTTTAAAGGGCCTCTTGTGATCTATGGCCATTGCTCTCCATCCATATATGGAATTCCAGCTTAAAAAGAGCCCTTCCCAGTAACAAGAGAACATGGATTACCAGCCTCTATATTCACCTCCCGGAATCCACCCATCAGAAGAGAATATCAGCTGTGCAGGTTGAAAAGGAGAAGAAGAAAATGCTTTTCCTGGAGTTCAGTGGTTGGGTGTTCAATTAGGTGAACTTTTTGCTTCATTTTATAAAAGACTTATCTTTACTTCATCATGTGTTAATTCTGCAATAGATCTGTCTCCACTACAGTTTCACATTCTGTTATTTGTATAGGATGAGTCATCCTTTGCAATTACAATGTCTCAACACTCTACATTCTCCTTCCAGTCAATGGAATGAAATAAGAACTTTTAGGGTAGAATACATCTTGCAAATTTTTTGTCTACACTGAAATGAGATGAATTATACCTTGGAAATGCTATTTCTCTCTTTTAATTGTGAAGAGAGAAAATTCTCTGATGCTATCATCTACAAAAAACCCCATCATCAATGCCTGGTCAGAGGACTTGACCCTACAGCAAATTAAAATAAGGAAGTGGCTGGGAATGTTTCCCTTAGTGACATATTCCTCAAAACTGAAATTATGCACAAGATTGTACCTTACACTGCATATATATTCTTCCACCTTAGCCAGGACAACCTCCGATGCCCGTAGTTCAGGTGCAACGTGTCTGCTTGACCCCCAAAGAGACCGGGAACATAAGGCTTCCAATTTCCTCAGCTCCTCGGCAGCAGGAAGGCCTTGGGTCTGTCTGCCAGGATGCTGAAATTCCTTTGACCTCAGGTCTCTGAGCTGCCCAGCTGCTTCATACAAGGCTGGCTGAGTTCTAGTTACCTCAGAGGAGTAAAAATGTCTTGAAATATAGAAACCATGACAGAACTTAAAACTTTTCAGGGTGCCTGTTTCTTGAGGATATTTAAAACCTTCAATTCTGTGACTTTTCTTCAAAAGACCTGTCTGAAGATATTTTGGAGAGCAGAGATCCTAGCTGCTGGCTGCTTCTATTAGTAGTGTTATTTTCATTGAGAAGATCTGATTTTAACTATAGACCTGTTGAGTATAGATCTTATATTGACACTTAGGCTCAGTTTTCAGTAAGGTGATACATGCTCTTGTCTTCTGTTGCTCTCAGGTGAAAGGCTGTCACGTTTGTAAATGGATAACATCTAAGGTTTGTCAAGAAGAAGTAGATAAAACATGGTGGAAGAACCTGCTCTGTTGCAGTTGAATCTACTGAAGTCCATACATGTCCCATCTGCCTGTCACCTCTTCTCTTTTCCCCATCATCTCATGGGCTAGCCCCATATCTCATATGGGCTAGAAAAATTATTGGCATAGATACTCTAGTGAGTCTGATGGGTAAAGAATAAACTTATATACCTTTATTACAGCTGCTGAAACAGGTTAGAGAGCAGCTTTGCTGGCAGGTGTCATGGTCCCCCATGTAGAGGGTTATGAATAGGTGGAGGAAGGTTCCTGAGTGATATTCCACCCCCGTTCTACTGGTTCAGCTTTTGTTGAATGCACAGTTGTCTGTGTCTTACTGACAAAGAAATATTGACAAAATCTTATCGCTAGTGCTCCAAGTCAGGGCTTTTGGATTTCAGAGGATATACGTGGGGATTTAGATTTATATAAGTGTAGTAGGGTCAAATTTCTTTTTCAGGTCTGGTCTAATTTCTCCTCCAGCAAATCAATTGTCTGGACCTGTTTTTGTGCGATTCTTCCTCCTTAAATACTTGCTCTTAGAGAAAGACACTGAATTTTCCATAACTTGGAAAGACAGATAAGGCTGGAAGGAGAAACTTTGACAAAATGTATAGTACTCTGTGCTTTCCTGTATAATACAGGAAAGCTGAGGAAAATATTACTAACTGGTTCCCCTGGCAGATGAACTGGATATGCATTAATGAATAGTTTCAGAGTAGTACTGGTTTTGGAGCTGTGGAAGAGCTACATATATAATTTAGTATGTTGGTTCAGCTATGGCTTTTTTATGACATACTGTGATGGCATGTGGGGTTGCATTTAAAGTGCATCTTTACACAATAATATCCTCTTTGGAAATCTAAAGAAAACACAGTTATGTCACAAGCCCCAATCCCACAAGTTCCATCAGTAGCATTTATTTCCCAAACACAATCTCTTCCAGCTTGTCTTATTTTTATAGAAGTTCTAAAATTATTGGAAAACCAGTTAAATATGCCACATATACAGGTGACAGAAAATAATAATTTGAAAAGCATGCAGATATTTCTGTTCTATGCACTATGTTTTCAACTTCGTTGGGAAGAACAAAAGCAGTCTGTCTGTTTAAGATCATCCTACCAGCTCTACTTTCTCATACATTACATATTATTATTGACTGAACCATCTGTAATTTCATAAAGCTCTCTATTAAGTTATTTTTCTTTATCCACTGCTTCTATTAGGAGTTTAACAATTCTTCTTGCATGGTATTTCTTCTACATAATTATAATATATCTGACAGTATTTAATTGAAGGTTTAATAACCTCTCATTTTGTTTACTCAGAGAATATTAATGACACTAGCCATCCAAGGGTGAATAGTCATGTTGAAGGTACCCTTGATTTACTTTTGAATGCCCTTTTCCAAACAGTATATATACAAGACTTCTCAGTGTTAAGAATGACTATTATACCTATAGTAATTCAAAGGTATGTTTAGTGCCTCCTTTCTGGGCCACTGCAGTAACTTAAAGTCAACAACGTTACTCCCATTCCATATGGTAGTTGTATTAAATAATTCTTAGGATGAAAATGACAGTGCTTTAGACTTCAGCTGAAGTCCCCTTCTGGAGAAACTCCAGGTTGTAAATCTTCCCATATAAAGTGATCGTTCCCTACTTTTTCTACTAAATTCCACAGTGACTGATATTTTTGAAGGGCTTTCTTTAACGCCTCATTAGCAGAAGAGTGACCAGGGGTATACCTGAGCTCTCCTCATCTGTACCAGTGGGTTCCATTGCTTGAAGATATAAGCTGCCTACTAGCACAGAGTGGTTCAGAAATAGTGTCCAAGGCTAAAGTGGAGATATCTTTCCCTGAGTCACAATGCTGTGAAGTGCTTCCTCTATCAGAACATTAATCTGAACTTTAGTATCCCCTGACCTAATGGAAACTGCTGAAATCTGTTGTATCTTCTTGTCTTTTGATCTTGCCGTGCTAAATACAGTGTTGGTCTGCTTCTGAGTAAAACAAAGCCCTCTGAGACTCTTTCCTTTCCGAACTTTTTGTTATTTCTGTTTTTTTTTTTTTTTTTTTTTCAACACATCATGGTCCTTAAGAGCAGAGGAACACTGACTGAAATTTCTGTAATAACTTTTTGTCTATACTGTGGTCTTAAAAATAATGCACACCAAAGCAGAATAGATGCCTAAGGATTTGTGAGGAGCTTCTTGTGTGTGCTGTATTTTTCAGGATACAGAAGAGTGAAATGTTTTTCTGGGTATGTGCTCTAGGTCTCCCTGCTGGAGCAGAGGGGTAGGACTAGATGATCTCGAGAGGTCCCTTCCAACCTCAACCATCCTGTGATTCTGTGATTCTGTACTGTTGGTAACAGGATGTAAATTGTTGGGGGCCATCTGCTGTGAGACTGGTTGACCATGATTCAGATAAATATCATTTAGAGATTTAGCAACATTTAGGAAACCATGTAGAAGTATAGCTTCATTTTCCCCTCCTTTCTTTTCCTAGTGGTCCTCCTTTTTTTTTTTATTTTTTCCACTAACTGTTAAGTGAATTTATATTTAAAATCTTGTGGGTTTTGCACTATTTTATTTTTATTATTACAGTGATCATATTCCTTTTTCTGAGATAAATAACATCTGAATATCAATTTGAAACATTTCAAATACAAATTTAATCATATATAATTGCGATGATTGCTTTCTTAGGTGAAGAATTATGAACTGCAGAGAAGTTTCAATAAGTCTGATTTTTAAGGTGATTCTGCTACTTCCTAAGTATGTGATCCTAAGCTAACTCCCCTCTACTAGAATTGGTGAGATTGTATTTGGAGTGCTGGGTTCAGTTCTGGGCTGTCCGATGCAAGAGAGACAGGGACATGCTGGAGTGAGCCTGGCGAAGGTCCAGAAAGATGATTAAGGGACTGGGGCATCTGATATATGAGAAGAGACTGAAGGTACTCAAACCCAGCTGGACATGGTCCTGAGCGGTCTGCTGCAGGTGCCCCTGCTCTGAGCAGAGGGGCTGGATTAGATGCTTTCCAGAGGTGCCTTCCAGTCTCATGCCTCCTATGATTCTCTCATTCAATGATACTTAAAACTCTGTTTCTTGGATTTTATCCAACCCTTACTTGTTTATTATCCATGGAAAGAAAAGAACAGAATAAAATGCAGGAAAAATGTCAGTTCCTTTGTATAATTATTTGGAGGGTTTTTTTTGTCTAATTATTTAGTGAGAATTTGGGAGAGTGTTTTCCATGTAAACTCCAGTTTGGCGCTGTGACAGGCAACTCAGCCAAGCACAGTAGCCTGTGTGCATGGTCCTAGCTTTCCATTCATGTGTTGATGAAGGGCTGCAGAAGTCCTTAAAAGGCTCCTCAAACTTGATAACTCAGGACTTGCACTAGATCTTACCTGATGCCTGTGCAGAAGTTCTAGGAGGCTCCAGGAGCATCTGCCATTCACCAATTTGCACATCCTCTTCAAGGGCCAGACATATTTGCTAGTTATCCCAAAGACAGAAAGCAGGTCTGAGCTCCAAACATACCACAGCACGATATTTTGCAAATTTCCAATGTACACAAATTGCAGTTTAGTTTCTGTGATCATATGCAATACTGGTGAGATTCGACATCCTTGTGACACTTACTCTAAATATTTCTTTTACCTTATACTTTTTCAAAATGCAAAAACAATAGAACTGAAAAACACCCCAAACATTTGATTCATTAGTTTTGATGTCTTGTTAGAAATGGTTTTGAATTTGTTTTATTTTAGCAGACAAGTCCAAGGCATTTGATTCTAATTTTGCAATGAGTGATGATCACATTGGCAGGGAATAGGGTTTCCTGTTTGTTTCTGTGTTTGAGCACTAGACTGCAGCCTAAATCCTGCTCAGCTTGACTCCGTGCTTAGTTTTAATAAATAAACTGCTTATGGGGCAGAATGGTAGCAAGGTATATTGGATTGAGCATATTTTTCTTTCTGTGTTATCCTTAGTACTTTCTTACCACATATATTCACTGATGGGAAATGTATGAGACTCTAATACAATCTGGCATGTGTAGGTTGAAGCAAAGTAATCAGTTAATCAGTATGAAGTGATAACCTAATTTTCTCAGAAAGATTGAAGCAGGAGTAAATAAATTGTGATAGTTGCTTGAGTTAATATAGTCAGAGCTGAGGGGTAAGCCTTTTCACACCACCCTGTTATAAGGAATAGCCATCCCCATGAGTGTCAGTTTTTCAGTTTGTAGAAATCTTGCTTCTAGCTTGGAAAACCGTTGGTTTGGGTTTAAAACAGAGCTTAAGGCTCCATTACTGAACAATAATGATGAAAAGCATCCTGAGAAGAGTAACTACAGTGTAAAATAAACAGTGTGGTGTACGCCTTATACTCCAGCTTTAGGAGTTGAGTGAAACATCCAGGGAAGGAAACACTGATGTGTGCTTTGAACTTGCTTCCCTGTGTCAACCTTTGTTACAAGGAAACTGCCAGCACCACCTTTCCAATCCTCTCCTGTTTTTCCTATTGCCCATAAGTGGAAAACAAGCCCAGAAGGAAAGAAAAATCATCTGTAGATAAAGGCCCTATTGCAGCTCTACTTCACAGATAAGAAGCATGGTGTAGATGGTTGTAAGGTGAGTAAAAGATTTGATTTTTACCTGAGAGTCCTTTCAGATAACTTCAAAGCTGACTTTAATAATCTGTGTAAATATGGGTTTTTTAATCTGAGAAGTAAAAGGAAGCTGAAGCCATATTCAGAGCACACACTTTTAAGCTATGTGTACTTCTGCCAACAAAATTCATATCTCTGGAGATATGAACAGTCAATTAAATCAAATTTGAGTGAAAATGAGAGCTATAAGAATTGAAAACATCATTTATATTCCTTATCACAGTGGCATGGCTACCTCTAAATACAAATACATATGTAAATACCTTAAAGCAAAGTTTAGGCATACAATTGAAATCTGTCTGAGAAAGAATTCAGACAATTACAAAATTTGTCCACAAAATCAAATCATGCACCTGAGCGTTTCACAGATAAATATGGTGCTAGCATTTCAGTATGGGCTTCTTAAAATATTTTTGCTGCTGGTGCTTCCACCCCACATTTTCCCTCATGCACACAGGAAAACTTGACCAGATGATTTCAGACTAAGCGGTTCACATGAGAACATTAGCACTTGTCTATAAAACCAGTGTTTTTGTGATTGCACTGAAAACCATGGCTGTAGTGGTGACACCAGACTTAGCCACTTCTTCAAGTTTTTCCTTAATTTACATGTCCAAATGGTGTGTATAAGGTCCTATGCCTCTTAAAAGAAGAAAGAGAGGACAAGACCTTATAGATCCAGAAGAAGAGCTGTGAGTATTCTCTTGTGATAAACATACACATCGTTCCCTCTCTCCCAAGTCTGGTATTGTAAGAGTGCAAAACAGTTTTACCTCCGGAGATATTAATAGTCAATCAATTTCTGAAAATGATTTAGCACTATACAGAGATGAAGCAAAATCAGCTGAAGCTAGAGGGAATCAGATCAGTTTTAAATTAATTTTAGTGACATAATTTGAACAATATGTGTATCCTTCCTTATCATGAGCCAGGTAAACTCTCTTAAAGAGTTGTAAAATATCATTTTGCGTGGTCTAACCTGGATTGTAGGAAGTACTTAAGTTATGCATGAGACCATGGTAAGGAGATGAGCACCGATCAGCGAAAGGAGTTTTGTCTAACTGGGTATCCAGCACTACCCAACTAACATCAAGGTGAAGAGTCAGCTTATGCATGTTGAGATCATCGTGTTGGTGATCGCATTATTGGCACGCTGAGAAAAGCCACACCATGCTCAGAAAATATCTCCTGATGGACAGACATACAGTCGCTTGTGCTCAGGAGGCATCAACAAGTAGATGAATAAAATTGAGCCCACACTACAGTGTATTATGTACCTGGTCTTCTGCCATCCAGACTGAATAGCTTGGGATTCAAAGTCTGTTTTAATGATTTTCTCAATTTTTATAAGCTCTTGACTTGCATTGCTGGTGAGACAGTGATCCTGAACAAGCAGGCATGATTACTCTATGGTTCATTAGACTGCATGGGTCTTTTGATATAATTGGGAAAAGACTTTTACAATTGAGTACAGAGATACATCACTACAGCCAGAGAAAAAAATCAAGGTGGGCAGGAAGAGGAGCTGCTCCCTATTGATCAAAGAAATAGTTTCAGCTTAACTGTAATGAGATCAGCTATTTGACATCAGCGCTAGTGATGTACAAGCTGTGTGCCATGCCCTGCAGTGCTGATACAAATCTCCACATCAGCTAAACACAAGGGTGCGGGAGAACAGGTCTTCCCAATAATTTGAATAACAGCATTGCTCTAAACAATGAGAGGTGTGACTGGCGTAGCAGATCAAGTTCACTGTGTTCCCAAGCAAGGGTAGGTATCAAACAAGGTGAGGAGGACTGAAGGAGGCCATTTTATTGCTTCTTATGCTTTTGGCCCACAGCAGTCAAACTGATTCTTCTTCCCACTCATATGTCTGTGAAGAATTGAGCCTTCACATCTGTCTTCTCCCACATCTTCTGTTTTCCTCAGTTTTGTCTCCTCTACTGCTGATGCCTATTTTGAAACTATGGTGTTTGCCTGCTTTTTTTCCCCACAGTTGCTATCCTTTTAACACAAAATTTCTCCTTCACTCATCCAACACTTCTTTTCTCCCCTCAAATCCTACCTTGGGAGTCAATACTCCTTTAATGACTATCTTACTTGCCAGGAGGTTTACAACTAGTGGGAGGTACAGTAGTCAAGCCATATTGTGCATGTCTATGTCTCATGACGGTTTTAGCCTTCTAACAGACTTCATTTTTTTGTCTTTCATTGTCTTTGTCACAATGATAAAGTGCTAAAAAAACATTTTAAGCCTGCTAGTATAGGTAACAGTTGCTGCAGGCCTGCATTTATACAGCCCAATCCCTCTGATCTAGAAGGGCACCAGCACTCGCTTTGTTTTGTGAATGCCTTAATGCTCATCCTCAGGAACAGATAGAGAATCTGTCCTAGAGTTTGCCTGCTTATATATGCTAGACAAGATCACCTACCACGACAGGCAGAAGTGGATGCTGAGGATGTTTTTCACTGGGGCTGCTTGGAAGAGCTGTGCACTAATGGGCAACCCAGAAGTTGAAGTAGCCAAATAAAGCAGCACTAGAAACCAGAGTGAAAACCTGATGAGGAGTCAGTAGAGCTGTGATGACTAAGATTAACCTAAGGAAGGGAGAAATGCATTGGGGATTGTCTTCTTCTGGTGAGAGTGTGTAGCTGAGAAGCTTCACATTGAGGAATATTGGCTTAGCAAAAATATTTGACAAAGAAACATGAGCACAAGGATTCCACACTTGGTTTATTGCCCTTGGATGCTAAAAATTTGTAATCTTATCAAAAAAAAAAAAGAGAGAAAGCTTGAGAACATTTTTTGGTTTCATTAGACCAGTGCATAATAAAACCACTCAGACAGTTTGTGCAGATATCAACACCTCTGATTAATGCCTTTTGTCAATAGATCTAGAAAGAAATTTTGCGTGAAATCAAAACTAAGCAATGTGGTGGAAGAAATACTCATAACCAGCAAGGACTGTCAGGGTAGGTAGTCTGGTAAACAGAGCACTGAACTGCAGCTGGTGGGACTGGCAGACATTTTCTGAGTCGTGTGTGTTGCTGAATTTGCAAACACAAATTCCAGTCTTACGTTAGAAGATATAATACTTGCCTGATGGGGTGGGGTAAGGCAGAGACAGGTACCAAAAGTATAAAATATAGTAAAAGCAGTGAAGTGCTGAACTAACACAGGAATGAGGTTACTTCTATTCTCTGAGGAGCTTCATTTTCAGAGCTTTTTTGAATCAGTGCATCCTCCAAAATCATTACTTGCTGCTAATGAACTAAAGCAATGAAATACTCATTTATACACTTCCAGAGCTGATGGAAGCTGCTTTCCCAAGGCTACCTAGCAATGAAGTACTATTCGGTGGAGCATAAGCCTTTCAAAAAGAATATGCATTATTTTTTGTTTTGTTTTGTTTTTGAGATCTCTTTAAGATCTGCAAAAGAATTCTTAAGTGGCAATGGGCAAAAGGAAAATAGCCTGAATTAATCAGGTTCCAAAAAGACATACTATGTCCTGGGGCTCATCCAGAACGTTGGTGCTAGATGCCAAAGAAGTGTTTAAATAGAGTCAGTAGAATGAACTGAGCAGGGCGTTCTGGCACTATTTATTTGTCCTCTAGCACTTGGTTTTAATCACTTAATTCCCATCACGATCACACAGTTATCCTCAGGATAACTCCTTAAAACATACAGCACTTGGGTTCAGCTCGTTGTACCCTGGAAACGTACAGGAGAGGCATCTCAAGAGACCACATAGCTCGTCCATCTGCTTTAGGGAGGAATCAGATCTTAAATCTTCTTCCAGAGGTATTTGATGGAGATGTGGCACACAGTACAGTCAATCATAGACACCCCTGCAGCAACGTTTTGCATAATAGAAGACTCTTAAAACAAACCCCATTCTTTCATTTTAGATCGTGTTTTCTAAATCTCTTATCTTTCTTGTAAGCTACAATAGTTTTACATGTCTTTACCGTATGATGATTACACCTGACCCAGTATTCCAACTGTGGTTTCCATTATACCAAATAGAGCAGAAAAATTACTTTCTGTGTCTTATATGCAACTCCTCTGTTAATAGACGTTAAGAGTTGTTCTTTTTTTCGCTCATAGGTTCGTATGATTGACTCTTATTTTCTTTCTGAACCATTTTATCCTGTAATACTGTGACCTGCCACATCATCTTCCACTTTGTTCTCATTTGTCTAGTTTCTCCCTTAATGGGACATTTTTTTTCTCCTTCACTGAATTCTACCTTGTTGATTTCAGATTTTTTTTAAAAATTATCTTATGATGATTAATTTGAATTTTCATCCTCTGTAGAGTACTTATACATTTTTCTGCTTCATGACACCTGCAAATTTATATTCACTTTCACTTCATTAACAGTGCATTAAAAATATGCAGACAATGGGGTCAGGACAGGTTTCTGCAGGACTTCATCTTTTTCAGTGTGACAAAAAGATGTGATAATTACTCTTTCAGCTCAGTGGGAGCATGTATTCTTCCAAGTTGCTGTTACAACTCTCTTTTTGCAAATTTCAATTGTTTTATTTATAGATTATATGGATTTATAGACTGCTCTTTCTCCTATGCAAATCTAAGGGATGATGGGAAGCAGACTGAATAAACAATGCAGCTTTAAAGACATTTTTTTCCTAAACAAGTGGATCTTCAACAAGGAGAGAGCAGTTGTACATCTTCACTGAAGTAAAGTCACCATGACAATGCACAGCATGGTGAAGTTTGGATGGACAGTATGTGATGTGTGCTTGAGTAGCTCCTATTCCAGGAAAAAAAAAAAAGTATGTGGAAAGATGCAGTATTGTCTATTTGTAGAATGCTGCATTTCACAGAATTATAGAGATGTCACTTGGAGGGGACCTCCAGAGGTCATCTAACCCAATGCCCAGTGACTTGAAACAGGGCTTATAGCAAGTGTATTAGCAGTTCTGGCTTCATTCTGAAAACCTCAAAGGATGGAGGTTGCACAACTGTTCCAGGGACCTAATGCAGTGCTGTGCTACCTTCCCAATAACAGCGTTTTTCCTAATGTCCAGTTTGAATCTCCTATTTGCTTTGGTCCCATCATTTATCTCTTTGCTGTACATAGCAGCACAACAACACCCAGATGGGGTAGGTATTGGTCCTACAGCAGAGAAGCAGCATATTCACAGACAGGAAAAGCTTGTAGGGTTAAGGATGGAACAGCAACAGGGCAGACCGGTTCATGTGTTTTCATGATGCGAGATGGTGACGGTGCATTACTCTCTACTCTGTCACCTCTACAGCCACTAATTCTGACTCATCTAACCCCATCCCTACCTCTGACTGCAGCACACTCATGACACTATGAAGATGAGATCTGGTAGTTGTCTCATAGATGGAAAAATATGGCAATGTGACACTACCTGACAACTGTAGTGAAGGTGACTGTAGAGCTGTGTTCAGACCTGCGGTACCCCTATTGCCCTCCCAGTTTCAGTATATCAAATTTCTCGGGCACAATACTCCTTAAAGATAGAGGAATTTTTTTAAAAAAAAACAAGTATATATTTGTATGTGTGCCCTTCAGCAGTATTTGATATCTCTCTTTTGTGTCATACTGTGGCATCATTGATCTTCATGGTATCGACCCTACTGCTGAGGCCTTTACTCTAGAATTCCCATAATCTTTAACTGCAAATTCATTCTGAGATGAAATGGCTAGTGATTGATCAGTCTCTTAAATAACTAACAGCATTCAGCTCCTTTCATTTAACTCACTTGGTTTTCTTTCACAAGTCTGAGAAAAAATACAAAAAATATTAAGACTGGGAATAAAACAAATAATTCATACCAGAATTGCAATGATAATTGAAAAATGTAATAATTACATTTTAAAAGTTTCATAAAATGACCAAGTAAAACCTGTTTTTCAGGTTTTATGTACATCTTATACTACAGAGAAGTTATAACTTGATCATACAGAATCCAAAAATTTCATTTTCAAAGCATCCAATATAAATCCTTCCTTTTTTCATTTTCTCCAAGAGAAGGAAAAGGTTATAAAGTAAATAGACCCAAATGTTCAAAGATGCTGAGATCTTCTTGGGAAGCATGAAATGCCCTCAAATATTACTTTTGGCCATAGATACTGAAAGTTTTGTGCATGATTCAAAATTTGCTGCTCACTTTTGCTGTTCATTTGTTGTTTCATTAGGAAAAATCAAGATTTTCCTAATGTTTCTTATATTGCAAATTATGCTCTTTCTGATGAAGTTGGTAGGATCTGAGAAATGTGCTTCGAGAGGAGAGGAAAATAGCATACCATAGGAAGAAGTTAAGGTAAGGACAACAATTTCACTGAGATGAATGGTTTACTTTTTCCAAAAATAATCTTTTCCTATCAAAACTAGTACAGTGTCAGGATTGTTGAACTTAATTCTCTGATCTTTTAGGAGGTAGAAGGAATTCTGAAGTGAGCAGCTCAAATAAATAAAGAAAAATGTTTACCTTCCCTATAAAATAGGCTAACACTAGCACCAAGCTTGCTTCTTCTCTATGACATTTGAACTGTTGAAACAGGGTATCTCTGACAAAATCCATTGAATTACAGTCATACCGTGGTGCAGGAGGAGAAATCAAACAACGGATGCATTCTTTAGTTTTAGTTTTAAAACACTCATGTAGTATGGGTCTGTGTTGTACTAGATTTCCTCTGCACTAAAGGAATTAAAATTAGGAGTGAAAAATAAGTCCTCGCCCTAATTTTCAGAATACTGTTCTTGCAATTGATGCAAGTATGGTGAGCATTTAAACTATGTGAAGAAAGGCACTGTTCTTATTGTATTTGCACTTTTTTAGCATTTAGAGAACTGGCAATGCTTTTTATCACTAAATGCAAAAGAAAAAAGCATCAATTTGATTTTTCCCCTATAATACACACCTCCCATCCTAGTATTTTGTGCTATAATTACACTTCTAATGAAAGCATGGAACAGGTCACCGTATTGAAAACGCCTCCTCAAAAATCAATGAGTTTTTCTTTTTCTGGATTGCATTACAGATAAGAATGCTGCAGTAATCCTTTTCATCTGGGGAAAATATAGAGACCTTTATATAGCACTATAAGTGATGTTTCTCCAGAGTGAGCTGCAGCATTTCTCAAATAGCTGCTAATAAAACTAAATATGGCAGAACATTGCGGTGAATCACACTGTTGTGTTGGGTTATGCAGCCCTTAAGGTCAGTTACATAAAGAAGTGTTCGGATGAGGTGAAGTTAGCTCCTCTTCATTAATTAACTTGTAAAGTATGCAACCGGTATATAAAGAGAAAACATCTGCCTGCAGTTGCCTGCTGCAACAGGCTGCAGTACTTTGAGATGTTCTTTGAGTTTCCTGATCACATCTAACATGTAAACAGCAGCTCCACTTGCTGTTGTGAATAATGTTGGTAGAATCCACCAAAAATATGGGAAATCATATCTCTACCAATCTATGCAATTTAGTAAGATGAACCAAATTCTGGTTTCCTCATGCTGACTGAGTTCTATTTCTGCATTTTGTGCACTTTCCAAGCCATTCCACAGGACTAAGAAAAAAAATTCATAAAATTCAGTAAGAGATATAACTTGAAAAACGGACTTGTAGTAAAAACACTTCAGAACTTATGTAAAGCAGAAATTTCTGTACATACAACATTTCATTTTTGTCCTTAAGAAAATTTGTATACACTGGCATTTGTGTGCTGTAATTCAGATTTCAGACTAGCAGGAAGAGTTTACACCAAAGACCAACTGATTATTTAACACAGACAAGTTTCATTTTGTATCCATGGTTTGCAGCTAAGCTTATAGTGAACTATCCTGTGACTTAATTACTGGCTTTGCAAATGACAATGTAAATTGAAAGTTTGCTTTACAAGCACTGTGATACTTTCCCACAAAATCAAAAGAGAAGCGAACTATTATACAGTAGATTTTCAAGTTTGCCTCTGTACCCACAGACTCTCTAGTCACTCTTTTCTTTCAGAGGCATTTTAGGCACCCAGAAAAAAAGAAGATTTTTCATTCTATGGCCAGTGTATGGTTTCAGATCAGCACTTGTATGGCTAGTCTGTGCTCAGAGAAGGTGATGAGGATACAACACAAAGAGAAGCTGGATGAACTTCAGTTTCAAAGTTCATCAATTAAGGGTTTTACAGGGTGTGTTTCAATGCTGGACCAAGGAAAAGGATTCCTAGAACCTGGGTCAGCTTCTCTAAAACAACGTGGGCAGGTGTTGCTGTTGGACTAAGCCATGAGTGAGGTTAGTTGAAGGAATAATATGAGACAGCTTACAGCTCATAGACATCCTTATGATAGAGGAGAAAGGTACCAAGCAGAGTTGTGACTTGTGCTAATTGTTACGAAAGAATCAGGGTTTGCTTTTTACATAGACTATTCCTATGCATTTTCCTTTGCTTCTGGCTGTGCTTTCTTTCATTTGTGTGTAGAAAACTTCAAAGTGCTTGACTGGAGAAACTCTGCCTGCTAAGGGTGCTGAGAGATAATGCACTTAATTTTCTCAAATATGGAGAGAAGGGACAAGGCTTAATGAGGTAGCTTTGCTGTTTGCCAGGAGACATCCTCGATACACTATTCTCAGTCCTCCTAGCTGCTGTCAGCCATAAGAGAAGCTTTTGGTGTGATTTATTCATAGATTGCAATTTAGACTATTAGAAGTTACAACAGGAACCTTCATGGCACTTCCCACACTCTTGCCCGTGTGTTGTTTCCCTTTTTCCATTTCACAGTTTGGTGAGCTGGTGTTTTGGCTGCAGAGTCCCTCAGATTCCTTCAGGAGCTCTGGGATTTCCCTGAGAAAGATGAGCAGGATTTCACACATCATTTTCACCACTGCAGGAAGAGGAAAGCTAATTGCTCAGCAGTTCAGGGAACCAATAGGTTGTCCTGCTTGTAGATTTTTTTCTCTTGATGCCAAAAGCATTACATTCATAACAGGTTTTACCCTTGCATGTGAAAACCTGAAGAAACGAGAGCACAGTGTACAACTTCCATCCCATTTGACAAAAACTGTTGGGTTTGCAACTGTGGCTCGTCACATCTCTTTGCTCTGTTCAAGGGCTTTGTTGCAAGAGATTTAGGGAACAGCACTGGTGGGAACACTGTCACATGCCACTGTGGTGGCTGCAGGTGTTGTGTAGACTTTACAATTGAAACTTGCCCTATGAATGTTTTCATACATAGACCGTATGCCACTAGGAAATTGTCCAAGAAAGGATGATGGGGATACTGCTGGAGATACCCTTCTCCAGGTTTCCCTTCTGATGGAATTTACTTAGAAGAGAGGATCTGCATGATGACTTTCTTAAGTACCTCCTGTGGACTCGTAGCCAGGCCTTAAAATGTGGCTTGAATCATCTAAATAATGGAAGGAGTGTAAGAAAAGATGTTTATTTTGGTAAAGTCGTCCTCAACAACAGACCCAGTAGTTCAAATGATTTATCTTCCTATATTTTTAATATTAGGTTGTGTAGATGGAAAAGACAAATTCAAGAGAGTGATCTGAAGAAAAGAGAAAGAAACTGCATAAGGAATGAACAGGCATGGAGAGAGAAAACATAATCATCTTACTTAGCTCTTTTTCACTCGAAGAAGAGTTTTTGTTTTGATTTTGCCATTGTCCAAAAACTGTATTGAAAGGTGTTGAATGGCGTGAATCCATTCCTGCCATTTAATGTTGACTAAGAAGTTTGACAGCAGCAGGACGGGATGAAGGAGAGAATGAGAGAAGAGCGAACAACAGAGCCGGAGGTAGAGATACTTAAAGGAAACAGTTGCTGGCAGTTCTGCAGCATTTTCAGTATAAGAAATATACTTGTGACAAGGATCACATGTAAACATATATCTGCATCAACAAACAGAATTTCCTTCAATTCTTAACATCATCAAAGAATGCTGGGAATGAGAAAAAATCAGTATTATTCTCAATCTTTGAGAGAAATGTAGAGAAAATTCTGCTTTTTACCCCTGGGAAGTATAGGGAAAACTCTAAGGTCAGATTTCTCAGAGTCCTGCAAATAATGAATAAAAGATTAAAAACTACTAGGCAGAGAGCTTGTGTTAATCAGTGTCTTCTCATGTGGGCATGTTTTTTTCCAGCAAGCCTGTAAACTTTGATTTTCTGTAATTGGAAGGTTAAAAGTTCTCCTAATTAGCATCCACTTCTATGGGGAATGTAGCACCTAGTTTGTAATCATAAAGGTGAGGGCTTTTTGAAGTGTTGCTAATTATAAAATAAATCTGCCATTTGAAGCAAAAATCAAGTGGGAAGCCAAATGAAGCCTCAGAATCCCCATTTATTTCAATGTGAAAGAAAAGTTTAGGAGTCTCTATTTTATATCAATTTCTTTTACAACTACAGAGACAGTAAAATGGAAGTGTGGAATAAGTGGTCAAATATGTCTATTTAACAAAACATTATTGAACAAGAGAAGATTAAAAGTGAAATTGCAGTCTCTTCCAGAAGAGCCAGCCTTAACTGTGAGAAAACTTGTGATTAAAGATACTTGTCTGAAACATTTTTTGGCTTTTATTTTCTGACTCTGGCTCCTTGGGACAGAGAAATGGGACTCCAAAAGAGCAACTTGCTGCATAGATATTAGGATTAGTGAACCTTACTAGAAATAGCTTTCAATAGAGACTTGCCCGCTTTTCTTCCATACATTCTGCACATCACTAGAGCACTCTGGCTTCTGTGCATTGAAAATGTCTGATCATACTGGGCTTGTTCCTTACTACATATTCTCCTATCTGGAACACAGATGTGGATGAAGATGTTATACTTGTAAATCAATGGGACAATATTATTTTGCCTTTTATGTGTTATATGGGCTTCTGCACTTTAGACATACATAAAAGAGAAGCACACTTCCTTGCTGAGCAATTTATATAGCAGTGCTGTGGTCTGACTACAGAGTATCTCAATAAAGCACCCAGCATTCAGCTAAAGTATAATTTGAGATCTGTACAGCTGAAATCTGAACACACAACATTATGGCTCTAAACTCTAGCACTCACTAATGCTATTTATTCTGAGGGATGCATAGTTAAACAATATTGGTAGTTTTCTTTTTTTCTCAAGGATGGAATGTAACTTACATCATTGACAAAGTTGTATTGAAAGGGATAGAGAGCTTGGGAAGCAGAACTAAACACTGGTATCATTTTTCAGTCAGTGTCTTACACCAGTGTCTTTCATGCACATGTGACAAACTCAATATAAACAACCAAGTGGTCTGTCTGTAAATGGAAAAGTTACAACTTTGTTTTTGACACAGACAATAAGATGACAGGTTCTGCATTTCATCTGAGTGGTCTGCCTCATTTACACATAGTTGTATTATACCTCATCCAAGTATAGCATTTTATTTTGGTAGATCACAATACTTGAACCATCAATAGCAACAGTTTGTACTACCTACATAAACATCCTGCCTGCAGCACTGGTTCTATCATCAGACCTATTCTCTGACTGCATTTGTATCTGACCTGTTCTCCATTCTGCTATATTCCATGGCACACATCCTGGCTTTTAGAAAGCTCAATACCAAGAGGCTATAGTATCGAGAACAGCAACTGCTCCAAAACAAACACCATTTGATTGCGATCTCCACTCTCTTGGCACAGAGGTGTCTAGGGTGAGGTCTTGTGCTATACAGAAGACATAAAATTTGAGGCAGGAGGCAAAGACAGTCTCAAGAGGCAGTGATGAAAGTCTGCAGGAAATAAGTGCCACTGCGCAGGATGCCACAGTCTGTTCCAACTGCAAAGCTCAGTTCTTTGTTCTTATCTTATCCACAGGATCAAACAGCACACAAGGGAGAATTAACAAGAGAACGAACCAAAGTGCACCTTCTAATAGGTCATTAGCACACTATCAAACCTGAGACTGATGCCTGGTATAAGAAACTGAACACATATTTGCGGTATTAAAAAGATCAAATGGTCTTAGATTTAAACCTCCTTCAATACGTTATGTTGTTGTAAGAATTAATTGGAAATGTGTGGTTTGACAACTGAAGAATTGTCAAAGGCTGTATGGTACAAAATTTCCTTACAATGGCCTTGTGGACTGAAGATCCAACTTTGTCTTTTTTAAAAAAATGATAATTGTCTTTTTAACCTACAATTGCTGCCATGGTACAAAGACAGAAGTGATTTTTTAATGTCATAGGACTAAGGCTATATCTCTGAAGTGATACTACATGTCTGAGTAGATATGTGGACAGGTAAAATCTTTAATCTTTAATCTTGGAGGTCTAAGAAAAGAAAGCTAAAATGCTTCAAAGCATATTGCAATGAGAAGTCTTAGTCAGAGCAAAAAACATCCCATCACTGTGAGATGGAAGGGTTTCAAGGGACTGCAGAGATCTGTCAACCAAAGTTTCTAAGTACCACCTACACAGTTGAAAAGCAGATCTTCTCTCTCAAAAGACTAGGGTATCTTGGCAATTAACTTTAGCATAAGAAGACAAATTCCCAAGAGTAACTATAAGAAAACAAAAAACCTCAGTTCCAGGCCACCATGAAGGACATATAAGGGTGGGATTCAGTTCAAAATCAACTTTAAACTAGCTGCCAGTGTCCAAAACACCTCAATCTAGTAATCTACATATCAGCCGGGCATCTAAGCTCCTATTATGGTCTGCCAAAGACTTTACAGTCAGTGATGTGGAGGCGGTGACTAACCTGACCAGCTACCTAGTCACGGCTACATGAGTTGGTTCGCTTAGATCTCTGTCATGAGGCGCTAAAGTAAGTTATTTTCCCAGCATTTGCTGTGGTTTCTTGAACAAGACATAAACATATAGCACATTTTAATTGTAGTCTGATTACTTTAGTGTGCATCTGAACCTTTTGTGCCATCACTCATCAACCTATTGAAAGAACGTGGTCCAGCCAAGAAATTCTGTAGTCTAGAATTCCTGATACCTGTTTTCATGTGTGATATTGCCAAAATAAAAAATCTGCAGCAAGTGTAGGTAATCATTAGGATATGGCAGGCATTGGGTAAAACATACAGCTATATAAACAAAGGACAGTAGGAAGCAACTGATATCTTTGGAATAAAAGCAGCTCCAGCAATGATATAGACTACTTACTAGGTGGGAATTTTAGTAAGGTTGCAGAAAAGGCAAAGATCATGAAAAAAAACTTTTAAGTCTACGCTCAGAGAGGAGTAGACTTAGGTCTTTGAATTATAATGTATGTTGCTAAAGTATATCCTACTCCATTATTTAATGGCTGAGACATGTCTAATGTTTCTAAATTGTCAATCCTAGTTTACTTGCAAACAAGGGATGGTAACTGTATTTTGGCCAGGACAACAAAGTGGTCAGGTTTACTTTTGTGTAAATCTAATAAATCTTGCGATATTGGCAAAACATGCAAGATTCCAAAAGTCTGAGCTGTGCCAGTATTCAGAAGGGTGGCAATGAGTGACCTGAAGGTTATAAGCCACTTAAATACATCTGCTACAAGCAACATAACAGACCAGCTGATCTAGAAATAAGTAGCTACATAATTAAGATATAGGACTGTAATTAATGACAGTCAGTGACATGTGTATTTTAGCTAGCAGCTTTCAGACAACTCCAATTTCACTTTTTATGAGATGATTACAATTCTGTTGATAAAAACAAGTCCAAGGATGTGATATTATGCAGACCTCTACATGTTATGTGATTTAGGATCATGCAACATACTGATGAATAACAGAGCTCAATACGGTATCAATAAAGCACACACTGCGTTGCTGACTCAAAGATCACAAAAAAGTGGCTGCAGTCAGAGTATCAGAGACTGTTACTCTTAGGAGTTTCTGTAGTGTTTGATGGGGAAATTCATGGCGTTCAACAGCCTCACCTGTTTCAGAAGCTAAAACAAATTCCTCAGTGATACTAAAAACTGTGGAGAGTAACAGGGCTGCCAAGCAGAGAGTGCATTGTGATCTAGGCTAAAATTTACCCCAAAGCAGAATTATCCATTTAAAAATGAAGCAGCACAGATCATGCTTATAAAAAGGAGTTCTGTGTCCCAGAAAGTGCAGGTTGAAAAAAACACTGTGTTCTTGTGGAAAATGAACTAATGTGAGCTTCTAAATGATATAGAGGGCAAAAAAAAAAAAAAAAAAAAAAAAAAAAAAAGCGCTAATTCGGTTCTTGTCAGTATAAATGACAGAACAGTGAGTGGGAGGAGAAATTTGACTTTTCTTTGCATGTGACATTATTGGGACTAATGTGGAATAATGTATACAGTCTTGATGTCAACATTTTAAAAAGGATATTGAAATACTACAGAGGATATAGAAATAAGCTGCAGAAATGTTTTGATGGCTGGGAGGGAAAAAGAAAGAGGGAACAGTGAGAGCTCAATCTGTTTATCTTTTCAAACAGATCAGAAGACAGCTTGATTATAGCATGTAAGAACCTTCATGGAGAGTAAATACCAGCTACTCAATGGCTCTTTAATCTAGCAGAGAAAGGCATATCAAGAATTAGTAGATGGAAGTAAAGCCAAATCCAAATGGAAGATTAGACACAGACTTGTCCCAGGAAGGTGATTAACCGCTAGCACAAAGGGGCTGCTAAGGTCCTTGTCACTCCATGTTTTCTAATCAAAGGTAGATGCATTTCTCAAAGCTTATGTTCAATCAGACTTAAATTATTTGGATTAGTATGGAGCCAACGGCATGCAAGTTAGTAGTCTGGCATGAAAGTTAGTGTTTTGGAATATACAGATCATCATAGATGATCGGATGGTTTCTTCCACCCTGATCACTGCAAATCTTGGGAGTAGATCCTCCAGTCCAGCCCATCAAAACTCTCTTTATTTTCCTTTGCCCCACAACTCATGTTTTGCAAGCTCTAAGTAAGGATATTAACATGTAAATTTAAAAAATCAGTATTGATAAAATAAACATATTAATTGTATTGTGATGATTTTTGTAGCACTTTATACCAAGACAATTCCAGAGCTTTTTATGTTATCACATGATCAATAATGAAGAAATTAATTCTGGATCAGGTTCTGCTATTTTTACTAACTTTGAGTGTACTTTCCAATGTGCATATTTGGACCAAATGAAATAGATATTTGCATAATTCAGTTATAGCAATACGGGGCTTCAAAAGCCCTTCCCTGGACTGACCTGTGCTATTTTCTGTACTTTGTATATGTTGCAGAAGACCCATAGATTTAGAGCTGAAAATAAAACAACTTGTAGAGGCACTTTCATAGACTTGAAGTCTTCTGCTCAGCATAAGGATTCTTCCTCTCCACTTCATGGGGCTGCCAGAGTTTCCTGGGCAGAAGGCTAGGAAGCACTGATGAGCGTAGTTTGCCCTGTTAAGAGACCTTGCTTGGAGAAAGAAAACCCTTGGGGATATGGATAGCTGTGTGATATCCATCTAAAACATAATCACAATCTGGAATGTGCATCACTGAAAGAGCCAAATGTCTTGATGTCCTGGGGCAACTTGTAATCTGTTTGAATAAAGAGACACTTCATAAATTAACATATGACAGATGTTTCTCTCAAAAATGCTTTATTAAGTCTCAGCACCTTGAAAATATTCCTGAAGTATTTCCCTCAGAGAAGCACAAACTTTGACACCTTGTTGGATAAAATGTCTACAGAAGGAGGAAAACAGATGTGCCGAGTCAGCTAAAGCTCAGTGCACAAAGGGAAAGGGCAACAGCTGGCAAGAATGCAAATATGATATCTATTAAATATGTCCTTTTAGGATTGCTTGTATGCAGGGTGATATATTCTCAGGATGGCCTTCATGATTAGAAGCCTTCGCCAGCATTACTTCAGACTACAAAATTTCTTTCTTAAGCAGCCCTAAATCATAATGTGAGGGCTTTGTAGCTCTGTTTCACAGCAATTATTTAAGAGCTTTGGATGTCTATGTCTAACATGCAATGCAAAGGATTACTTACCTCAGGGCACACTTAAAAGATTTCTTGCTAATGTGTTCTGAAGTAATACTATAGCACAAACCCGCACGAATCTCAAAGTCCTCAAGAACACACTCATAAAATATTGCCAGGGTTATTTATTTCTAGTGAATAGAAACAGTTAAAATACATTCCTGGCATGCCTGGGCTCAATATTGAGTACTTGTGGAATCAGATAGACACATATCCAGATCAACATATAGCCATATGTTTAATTTACTAGGTAAAGATAACACAGGATTTAGGGATTAAAGGATTTACTAGACCATCATATTCACATAATCCCAGGATTTTTTTTTCAATGTTCTGTCCAGGTAAATTCTATATTAATAAGTAAAAAGGTCACTATTTTCTCTAGGAAATTATTCCCTGGCCTAAGAAATTCCCCATTAAAACATTCTTTCTCCCATTCACTCCAAATTATCCTTTTTTAGTTTCATAATACTTCTTGCTGTATGCCATCAGTATAATGAACATCATCAAAAAAATAATAACACATTTGCAATGCATGTGGTTCCACTTCAAATACCTGTTGTTTATAACATCCTTGGGAGTTGTGTAATTATATTCTGCCCACTTGGTTAAAAGTTTCCTTCACTGCTGTCTCGTTGATATGCTGATTTATTGATGGGTGAGAGAAAGAGTAGCCCAGCCCATTCAGCTAGCAGATCCAAGTGAGAGGGACTTAGCAGAATGTCTGGTTTTACAATTTGCAGTTGTCTATTTATTCATGCACGGAGCTCCCTGGAATTGTTCAGTTCTATAAGAGACAGAGTTCTAATTAATTAAAAGAAAATCTGTTTCTTATGAGTTCTCAGAAAGTTATTTTTTACTTTGCACAAGCTGGGAATTCTTAATAAAGATGGAAGTCACGTGGAAGTGACTCTGTCACATCAGATCTACTGAGAAGATACTTGTATGCCTAAAGCATTATCTCCTGTTTTTGCATGAGTACAGAAGTTGTGTCTTTTCTGCGATTTACTCATTGAAATTAATTAGGTGACAGCTGTTACTCAGGTTGTGGCTACAAATAGGTCTGAATCACAAGCTAGATCAGAGCATCCTTAAATGGCAAGGAATCTTGTATTCACAAGTGAGCTCCACACACAAGTGAGCCGCTCTCTGTATCCTAAGGGAAAGAAGTAAACAACGGTTTCTGCCAGCTTCAAATGTGTCCAAATGACTGAGCAAGCCCTATCTGAACCTGAACTTTCTAGTTCATAACCTCTTGCAGCTCTAGCAATAGGACGTAGACATCTACTACAGCCAAAGCAATAGGGCCATGCAGTGTAAGAACTGTCATTTTGAATTAGACAAATCATCCATTTTATTCTGAACACTTTGGCAATGACGAATATTAGATGCTTGAGGAAAAAATAGGAAAAAAATAGAAAAAGAGAAGTGCATTAGAGAAAATACATTCCTTCATTAGATATTTTTATGCCCTGGATGCTGAGAGTTTCTCTCTTGACTACAAATGGGTCTAAGAAAAATGCATTTAAATTGAACTCTGAAAATAGGCCTGCACTGAAAAGTGCATTGCCGCCTGAACTCACAGACCTCTTCACTAGGACTGGGTTTGAGGCTGTGACCTAATGGCGGTGTCTATACACGTGAACTGCTACGTGCCCAAGCTCCCTTACAGTCTGTGAAGATGTAGGTGTAATTCTGCTATTTAAATTTAGACACCTCTGCACTATCTCCGTTACCTGATGTATCCACAACCATTTGAGATGCCCTAGTGAGTATTTCCAATGTCTGCGGTATCCCCATGGGGCAGGCAAATACAGCACAGAGAGACCTTTGGCACCAGCGGATGGAGGCCAGGCAGGACACACAAGGACACTGAGGGCAGGGACTTGCGGCCCCAGGCTGGGCTGAAATGGGAGACCTAGAGCTGCATAGGGTCAGGGGAGGTCTAGGGAGATGGGAAAGGACTAGGAGGGCTGACGCTATCCTCAGAACCCCGACACCTTTGATATTTAGCTCATCTGCAAAATCTCATGCAAAGAGATCTAAAAATTTCAATCTGAATTCTACCTACGGTGTTTGGAGGAGATCGGCTGGGCATCACTGCATTTTGCTCTGCAGATATATTCAAGAAGGAGTTAAAATCCTGTACCCCTCTTCCTACATTTTATAAATCTTACAGTACTTTTTGTATGAGCTGCTGTAAATCTCCCAAGTTTCAAAGTTGACACTTGACATCCTTGCCTAAAGATAAAAAAAGACTTTAATGACATCTTTTTTTCTGTCATTGCACCACTTCATCTAATATCCAAGTATATGTCTGAAGATCCTCGTGTTGTACAATCTTCATGGCACATAGCAGACAGCAGTTAGTTCCTCGAATGATTCTGTCTTTATTGATCGTATTTCATTCTGTTTTCAATTCTGTTCTTACTTTGCAGGATTCACCTAAATTTAAGCAACCTCCTGCGATCTTGTCAAAGATCACCTCCTCCAGTCACAAGAATAGCCCATTCTGGTAGGCATGAAGTCGAGCAAAGGTGGTAGGACACCTGCATAGATCAGCAGGAAACTCCTCAGAAAGCGCAAACATAAAAAGGTAGCACAGAGCTGGAAGCAGGTCCGATGAGCCAGAAGGATTATAGGGACACTGCCCATCTATGCAGGAATGGGCCTAGGAAAGCCAAAACCCATCTGGAGTTTAATCTGGCGATGGATGTTAAGGACAACAAGAAGGTCTTATTGGTAATACTTCCCTTCAGGACTCTGAAATAGCTGAGTTCAGGGAGAAAGTGTGGAGCAAGAAAATTTCTTCTTGGTTAAGGAAGATCAGATTTGGGCATATTTCAATAAACTGGACACACACAAGTCTCTGGCATCCTATGAGATGCACTCAGTGGTGCCCAGAGACAAGATAAGTGGCAATGAGCACAAAGTGAAATGCAGGAAATTCCATTTATGTGTAAGAAAAAAAAAATACTGACTGTAATGGTGGTTAAAAACAAACAGGCCGTTGAGAGAGATTATGAAGTCTCCATACTTGAAGACAATTGCAAATAATCTGAAGAAACCTGCTGACCCTGCCCTGATCAGGGCTTTGGACTAGATGATCTCCTAAAGTCCCTTCCAAACTCAATGACTGTGATTCTGTGATTCTATGAAGTAGATGTTTAAGCCAATTAAGTCTTTTAAAGTCATTCAAGTCATTAGAGTCAATGAAGATGTAGATAACAAATCAGTTGCTGAAAACCCAGGAGCCTAGTGCCATCTGAGGTGCTCTAAGGCACCACAACCCTACATCTTTCTGTTTTCAGGGTCATGGGTGTTGTGAAAAGTCTTGTGTCATATTTGCCAATCATAGGTAGGCACAGTTAGATGTCTTAGATACCCCAGGGCATTCCAACCTACACTAAGAATGCTCAGGTTTAGGTAAGATAACTGAGTCCATAGTCTATTCCAGAGTCTAATTTCTCCCATGCTAAAGCAGAAGTCTTACTCTTCATGTGGTTTACTGACAGTGTGGACAGCTGCGTGTAGAAAGTTAACTATTTGGCGTGTTAGTCTTGAACTGAGCTCCAAGCAAAGCAATTTCAGGTTAAAAGCTGAACAGAACAGTGGAGACAAGCAGCTGCCTACGTGTCTCGCAGAATCTAGCAATTATTCTCGTGTGAAAGTTTGAGGAGAGCTTATCACGAGTGCTTCATGCTTCTTTCTGTATTGTAATTCCAAAGATAATGAGTGGTTTCTCTGCTGGCAGAAACTGCTGCAGCTCCACTGGGTTTGCATTGTATGCACAAAGTCAGCCTGTTGGTTGCCTGGGACTCTCAGATAAAAGTGGCTTTTATAGGACCCCTTTTTTTCTGTATTTTTTTTCTGTGTTTTATGAGACCAGCTCATAGCAGAGCCAGGATTAGGAGATCAGCTAGCAGCACATCCCACAGTAAATGGACCCTGATGACTTGCCTAAAAACATTAAGGTTTTCTTCTGTTGGCTTTATGTGTCATCCTAAACTTGAATTTAATTACAGCTATCTCTTCTAGATGTCTACCCACGCACTGTTATCCTGTATATCATCCACTGTTTGACATTTATTTGTTCAAAATGAAAATGACCTTTGCTCTTAAAAGATAATAAATTCTTTTTAGATCTATAGTAATTCCCTGTCATTTGAAATAATGGTTACTCAGAAAGACATGTTAGCATCAAAGGCAGAAGCAGTAAAAGCTTCCTATCTGTGAGCAACTAAGATTGACAGACCAGGTGTATGGATGGCTTGCCATTAGTTCTTTTATTGTACAAATATATAGAATATTTTCAATATCCTTTAGTCAAAAAAATCATTTATGATATATAGAAGTTCTCATGAACCTTCAGCAGAAAAATAACACACTGCCCACAGCACAACCTGACATAGAGTTTTTATTAACCTGCAGGATTTTCATGAGATTCCTGGTTTCTTTCTCTTTTTCCAGCAGTTTTTTACAAGCGTACTTTTGGGCAGGAGGAGAGGTTGGGGGGTCTATACCAGGAGGAAGCCTTGCTTCACTTACTCACACGAGACATCTGCTTAATGTCTCACCTCAATATCAAATACCAAAGCTGGTTTATACAGAAACATGCTCTGCAGACTTTCTCCCACCACAGTTTGAGGAACAAAACTTCCCAGTGCCACACAATCATCTTTAATGTTTAATATGTGACCAGTTTATTATCAGTGTTCTTTCACAAGCACCGTCTGAAACGTCTGCACAGACTGCAGTATATGATCTGCTGACCAGTCAGCCAACTCATGCATTCACATGGGCTGAGAAGACTTGCTGAGGCATGCAACCAGGTGCCCTGACCTGGGGCTTGCGACTGTAATTTTATTGCCATGTAATGCATGCCCCTGTAACTGGGACATTTTGTTGTAATGAACACCTTAAATCAAGCCCAAGCATGGCAGGGATCACTAGAAATATGAAACGCAATCCATCAGAAATGGATTAGTGGCGAGGTCTCATTTCCTATCCCCCAATAAGTAAAGGCAGGCAGCCTTGAGACCAGCTTTGCTTTGTCCTTGGCTGGGAACAGACTTTTCACAGCGGACTTTCCTGCTGGAGCGGGGAAGCACTCGCATCCCACCTGTTAAAATGGCATGGTGCCTCCATGAAATATATTTTTCACAGGGGATGTGAATTCTGATTTGGAAGAACATCCAAATTCACTTTTTTTTTTTTTTCTGGCTGACTGAGGAAATCTAAGTCTCGAAAATGTTTGATTTTCAGAGCAAAGCTTTTAGGGGTAGGCTGGTAACAAATCCACTCTCAAGGGGCCCTGTGATAAACAGTAAATGTTAAAGCCAAGTGTCTGAGCTGCCTCTGAGCTTTACTGAGTCATGCTCAGAGGCAGGTCAGGAGGAAGCGAAGAGGGAAAACCTGTGTGCAGAAGTTCTTACAAAATGCATCTCTTAAAAGTATTTCATGCCTTCCAAGTGGTTTAAGCACAGGTTCCTAATCACTTGTTGCAGGAGGTATAAAAGGTGGACATTTGGGGATTTTTGCTCAATATATCCCTGCTGTAATCTCTTCTGGTGGAGGAAAAATGAGTCAGAAGGGGCTGGGAGAGAGCAGTGGGTGAGGAAGCTCAGCAGTTCACAAGCCTCAGGCTGAGCAGAGCTGAGGCCAACTTTCCACCTGCGCAAACTCTGGAGGGGAGCAAGGTCCAGCAGCAGCATTTGGCAGTTTTAACTCTCTGTTCCAGCCTTGGCACAGCGTAGGTCACTTGGACTCACGTGCAGAAGAGAGACTGTACAGATGGAGAGATTATTTTCCTAAAACCAAACGACAAATACTTTTCATCCAGATGGTATTTCTGGCTTTCCCAAGACATCTTGACCTGTGAATGCAGACGACAAAAAAAGTGGGGTTCTCTGGATGAATTTCTCTGGTGCTGAGGAGCTGTGTAAAGATTTCAATACACAGAAGTTTCATTTAAAAATGAAAAATAGGTTTTGCACGGTACTCAGGAGCTATCTGGAATTAACACTTCTTTTCCTCTTTTTGGTTTCAAAACCAAGATTAGTATATCCAGTTCTTTGCTTCTTAATCAAAAATAAAGGTAATAGCTTTCCAAGAATGCCGAAGGAGACGGCCAGAGTCAAGAATTCACTCAGTGTGAGTTATCATCAAGCTCGTTTATTCAGCCCGAATAGCATATATTTAAGCACAATTCAAAGGCAAACTTAGTTCATGATTGGTTGTTAAATTGCATCTTACAATCTGTGGACCTGGATCATTGGTCACCGTTGCGAATGTTGTTCTCAGGTGGACACTCCTTCGGGCAGTAAGGCCAGCCCCTCATGTCTGGGAGGTGGCGGTTTATTCCGTTACAGAATGGGCTTTCTTCCCTGCCCCCAACGCCGATCTCCGGTGACTCCTCACTCAGTCCACAGCTTTCTAGCAGGGATTGTTCACGACGGCTAGCAGACTCTTTCCTCTAGGAACTCCTCCACACAAGAAGGCAAAAAATGAATGGCACGACTCTCACAGATGTCTTGGGAAGGTTCTTTCTTAGCAATAAAATCTTACCCGCTGTCGGGCTCACTAGCCTCCTAAGGTCAGATAGACAGAAGTCTAGGGAATTGGAAAGACAGACTCTCGGGGAATGAAAAAGTCAAAGTAAAATATCTGGAGCCTGGACCAAACTCCAAAGTATGGCTTTCCTTAAACATTGGTCCTTAAATGTGGCTCTGTAGGGCTGAGTGGTTATAAGGTCGCAGATACCCAAATCCTCCTTTCCCTAGTGGGAAAGAGGGCTACAAGTAGCTTTTTCCTAGGCTGAAAGGGAAATGGGATTGCTGCAACCCCATTGAGACCCCTTGAGATGAAAGGGTGTATTTATTGTGGGAGTATTTCCTTCAAATGTTATTTATTTGGGGCAGCTCTAGATGAGAACAACTTAAAGGTCTACCTGGAAGAAGCCAGCTTTATGTTTTTCTCTGCTGGAAAGTTTACCTGGCCTCCATTTTACGACATACTGTCAAGGAATCACTTTCTGCATCCATCCTTTCCTCCTCCTCTTTGACTGTATTTTTGTGACGTGCGTATTCATTCCTACTACTGCTAATGGACAGATGCCTGAAAATGAGACACTGAAGGAATTTAAGCATTGCTTAGAAGAGAGAATTGTGTGGATGCATGCAAAGAACTTTTTAAGAGAAAGTTTTTTTCAGAAATAGTGATCACATTGCAAATTTAAATTTTAAAGGGGAGTATAGAAACTGAACAATTTTGCATGGCAGACTACAGTCTAAATTGGTATTTCCTTGTGGTGCTTTTCCAGACACTATCCTTCCCTACTAAATCACAGATTTAGTAGAAATGTTCCTATAATCTTCACAATGATGCACAGCCTTTCTGGTTCATAACCTTTTCTGGGATTTTTTTATTATTATTTTCTAAAAATCTGTTTTTCAGTATAGTACTGTAGCCTCACCATTCAGAATACCTAAAATGTTTCTGAGGTGTTACACAGGCTAAAAATCATGCTTGCATAAACTAGTAGTTTTATCAAGAGAACCTCCTTCAAGAATCTCACAAAAAAAGATTATCCTGATTGTAATTTTACATATACTGCCACATTATGCTTACTCCTTTCTCTTGAAAATGTTTGTGTTCTTACTTCTTGGTATGTTGACATGTGCTAGTGATAACAAATGATAATTTACTGCTTTATTGACTCGCAAATGAAGCACATAATCCAGTGAAGCACAATTCCAAGTTTATGTGAAAGTCGGTATTCTCGGAACAGCCATGGGAGCTAACCTGAGTCTGCTGGACTCCCAAAGCAGTTGAGTCACAGGTTTTAAAAGCATTTCTTCAGAAAGAATGGGTCTTTGAAGAAAGAAAATTTCAGGATCTGAGCCACACGTTGTCAAACTTTGCCTCTTAGAATGGCAGGCTCGAGGGAAGAATCTGAGATCAAGCATGAATGAGGCTGGATTTCCTAGTTTTACCTCATTTTCTAAGCCCCATAAACACCACAGTAATAACCTTGATCTCCTCCAATTTTTTTTTTTTTTTTTTTTTTCAGTCCAGGACAATAGACCTTGTCCTTGTTGTATTTGCAGACCACTACAAGACATATTTTCTTCTGAATAACTGTACCTTCATCTTCTTCTCATTTTTTTTTTAATTTCATTCCATACTTCCACACTGCCAAACGAACCTCCGTTTCTTCCAGTCTCTCCCTGTTTCATGTTGTATTCCCAGTATGTATCATGCACCCCCTACACCCACTCAGGTTTAGCTTTCTCTGGGTTTATGCAGCAGTCAGTGAAGAGACAGCAACTGCTGTGAGGGGGCTGGAGGTACCGTGCAGGGGTGGGCTGATTGCCTACAGGAAGAAAGGGTTGCCCTGACTTCTTCTCCTTGTAGCCACACTGTGGGCATTACTAAATAATGACTCATGTATCCAGCCACCAGTGCTTGCGAAACTCTGACGGACTTCAAGTCTTTCACAGGCCGAGTTTGCTGTCAAATTAGTCAAGATGTTTACAATTACAGCTAGTAAGAGAGGTTTGGCAGACTGAAAAATAGAGAAACCAAGTAAGAATATATACTTTTTCATTAGAATTGGAATAAAGGGAGGTAAAGGAATCTGTCACTGAGTACTGTGTTCCTTCTGAAAATAGACAGTGAATCTCACAGTAATGTGAAACACAAGGCACAACATAGTCTAACCCCCTAATTATTCCCAAATACCGTTCACAAAATCGATAATCATAAAATACCTTTAATATAAACCAGACAACAATTAAGGTTAAAATCACTGTCTACAAAACAAACCAGACTGTGTAGAAGCACTCCATCAAAGTCCATATGCATCTGCCTACTATGCTCTTGGTTCTTTAAAACTTCGTTCTGTTCCTCAGAGATTGATTAGATTCATCACTAAGTTCAGTGGGTACATGGGATCACTTCTAATTATTTTATTTTTTAAGATTTATTATTTTTTATTTGTTAATGATTGTTGTTTTACCAGAAAACACTTCTGCAAGTGCACATCATGAGATGTACTTTTACTTGGGCAAAGCCTCTGTTGAAAAGAAAGTCCTTTCTTGCTATGGCTTTTTTCCTGAACTGCCTAGAAAAGGAGGGAATTGTGGTATTGCTCAAGAGGAGCTGGAAGCTGTAGTTCACAGACTACTCTTAATTATTTTGGATCACACACTCTCTTTTTAATGTAAAAGGTAGATGCATAAGGGAGCTCACCTTCTCTTGGAAGTATATAATGACATTGATTTTATGTGATTTAGTCCTAGCCTGCACTTGCCTGGCTGGTGGAGAATCATGTCTCATGGCAGTAACTTTCTCTCATGTATAATGACAGGAAAGCACACAGAAAATTACTTAGTAGGAAAATGTGCTCACATTGAATGTCATCTTAGCTTTATTTTGGAAAGGCTGCCTTATGCCCAGAGGATGAATTGGGCACCTGGCAGTGACATTTATGAGAATTTTGTGTATGTGTTAAGATCAGAGTACCAGCTTTGAAGCTGTTTGTGCTGTTCAGAGAGATCTGTGCATGCCAAGGATATGTTTCCTCCTAAATGCTTGCATGTATTTCTCAGGTTTGTCATGGGAATTGTGAGAAACATCTGGGATGCGGGAACCTCCAGAGGAAGCTAACAAGACAGGACAAGATACTGAGGAGGAGAGATGGCACACATTCACTAATGCGATTAAAGCTACTCTGGTTTATATTTGGAAACGAACAAAACATTTAAACACTATGGAAAGAGCAAAATTCTGGCCTTGTCTAAGGGCTGAAAGTTTGGCCCATTCATGTCACATGGATTTCAAAGAGATAATAAATAGCATATAAGTGCTTAATAACATGGAAAGATTACAGTATATCCACAGCTGACAAAACATTGGTGGCAATATGATTTCTGGTTGGAAAGGTAAGGAGAAGCTCCCTGGGCACTCTCCACAGCCCTCAAAATGTTTTGCTTCTCTTTCAAGAAAACAAAGGTTTATTTTAAATGAACTGAATGCAAATAAAAAGCATACTTTGTAGAGCTGCTGATTCTGCCTGCCCTCTTAAGAGTACACAGAAGAGGAAGGACTCTTGGAGGGAACCATTATGTCCTGCTGCTTCCTTTACAAACCTGCATTTTTGAGCATTCAGTTTCAAGGACTCCAGCTGCTGCTGATGGCTACGATGATATCCAAGCTCCCATTCCAGGTAGGTCACAGAGCCACGACCAGCATCCTCGGGCCTCCTCCTCGGGCCTAGCAGCGCCTGGGAACCTCTGTCCATTCAGCTGCCAGATGCAACACAACCGGATGGCGCAGGGAGTTATCCCTGATTACTCGTTACTATGGAGATCCATTCTGTCACCCTGCTATGATCATTCTGTCAATGACATTTTGCTGTTTGCTGGTGAGCCTGCTGTGAGAGAAGGCACCTTTTTTTTTCTTTTTTTTTAAGAATTAAGAAGAGCTGTCTGGGGCTCCTGCTGGCACACCAAACAGAAGACAGTCAGTGGGCACATGAGAAGGGCATCACCAGTGTCTTTCTCTGCTAGGACAAGAACTGAGCAGGGCTGTGGTGCACCTGATTGGGAAGATCCCAGGCCAAAGGCACAATATTTAATCCCAAGTGACTACAGTTGCACTCATGGTGCTAACTAAGAACAAATTAGCTCAATACCTGCACCCACATTAGAATCTAATAATATGTTGCAGGAGATAGAAGCCATAGGGCTCTTCTTTGCATTTTGCTCATGTTGGATTTTTAGATAAGCCTTGAACAAAAAAAATAAGCAATGGCTTTCTGCCCTGTCCTCATCACCTGACTTTATGGTTCCTGGAGTAACCATACTGTGATATCAGTTCTTAAAGATGAAGTTAAAAGCAACTCTACTGAAGCTGAAGAAATTTGTTACAGAAACACTAAAACTGGAAAGAATGGAAACATGTGTGTGCAAAAGCACCACAGGAAGCAGCAGAATAAGCTTTAAAGGAGAAATACATGTTTATTGTCAAAAAGCTCCATAACTGTGATTTTATTCAAAGGAAAGGAGGAACAAACTGAGATAACTGAGGTGTCAGAAGGAAGAAGAACAAGACGGGAGTTTATCAGGCATAGAAAATAAGAACTGAGAAATCCAAGAATTTTGCCTAGTAGTTATAAAGGAATAGTGAAAATCATGAGGCAAATGATCAAAAGCAATGTCCAATCCAAGGAAGTAAAAAAGGCACGTACAAAATCAGACAAAATCACACAAATGATCCAAGACCTCTTGGGCACATCTCGTGTACGAGCAGCTTGTGAGTACGTGGACTGGAGAAAGGTGAGTGGATGAAACCAATGAGAGAATGAGTGTGAGTGCATAAAGGTAATTTGCTTAAATACTTCCACTTTGTAAAATCACCTTTCCATCTATAAGATCTCTCACTGAGTCCTATTACAGCGATTTTGTAAAAACATGACAAATTAATACAAGTATAAAGCTCTGAAACAAATTTAAGGATTTTTTGAACATTAGAACACTTAGAATGTATTCAGAATTCTGTTGCTTTTCCACCGATAAGCAGAATCTTTTATTAGACCATGCAGTATAACTGGGAGGGGGAGATGATCAAGTTTTTCTGCATAGAAGTCTTTCCTTAAATTTAAAAAGGGGGAAAAATTACAGTTTTTGCAGGTTGGAAATAACTGCTGAGTGAATTATGTTAATTGCTTAAGACAGCTTCAAGGAGCAGTGACACGAACATTTGCCTAGCAGCAAATGTGTTTGACACACTTCCCATCCCAGCCCCTACGCAGCGGTCCCCTGCCCCCTCATCTGTCTCAGCTCAAGCGTGTGAGGGCTGTGCTGTTAACCAGCTCAGCAAAATAATCTGGGGTTAAAATGGCAGCTCAGACAAAACTTTTCTTTTTTCCTTTTTTCTTTTCTGGAATATTTCTCTGGTTTGAGCTACAGTCTCAGAGCCACAGAGAATCACTGTGGCCAGTGGAGGAGACAGGGAAGAGTAGTATGAGGAGGAACAAGTGGGTCTTCGAAGGGCACCAAGAGTGACCCTGCTTTCCTTTGCTCCCTTTGTCCCACAGAGCAGCCTACGACTTGCTTCTCTTTATCCTAGGACTTGTCTTTATGACACAAAAGAAAAGAGAAGTCAAAGGGACAGAAACCAGGAAAAGCTAATTTGGGGGATGATGCTGCCCAAGGCCTGCCAGGCATAGATAAACTCTGAATGGGCAGGAATCAACCACCAAACTGCCTTGGAGACCAGACTGGCTCAGAGGCAACCTTAAAGCTGTCCTAAGCATTGCTGAAAATATAGTTGTGTCTGCCTCTGCAGCATTCATCCATAAACCTGCCAGAGATAGTCACCCACAGCAAGCCTTCCTCACAGGGCACGAGCAGGCCAAACCAGGGATCTTCTTCCCATAGACTCGGATGAAAAATGACCAAGTATCATAATCCTCCTGCATTTGACACACACCTAAAATTTGCAGAACAGCAGTGGATACGATCAAAGAGCTGACTGGGAAACTGTACACAGAGACACTGGGCAAGAGCAAGAGGAAATCAGATCTGCGCAAATTGTGCCTGGCCGAAATGGCATGTCCTCAATTTTTGGATTTTTATTTTTAGGACATACACAGCTTTTTTTTTTTTTATTTTTATTTTTTTTTTTTTTGGAGATGCCTTATTTTTAAAATGATATTCTGGAGTAGAGGACTTTGACAGGAGTGAAGCTATTTTCTGGTCTACGGTCACTGACAGCTGCACAGGGACATGTTAACAGCTGCAAAGTGAAAGCAAACGGGCTGCAAGAAGGACTGCATGGCATGACAAAGGCATGACTTCTGCTCTGCCCATTTTCCAGATGACAGTTGAGTCAAATTTGTCTTCTCTGCTAGTCACTAAAGATACTCTAAGATTTATCAGCAGACTAAAGGTCTAGTCAGATTCAGCTCATACACTTAAGTGTTCCTCCAGCATTTTGTTTGGAAGTACTGAGCAGATAGACCTTTCCTAGGCTGAATGGTGTGTAAAGGTACTTCATCCTATGTGGATTTTCTTGCAAGGATATCTGTCTCAATACAGAGAACCTAAAAAACAAAACTCTGAAAAGAGGTTAGTAATAGCTTGATGATCTGCTAATTAAACGTCATTTTTTTTGTCTTAGGGTCACAGTTCCTGACATCATACCTAAAAAACATTTTTCCACCACTTTAATACCTAAGCACTGTATGAGTGAGATTTAGTTTTGTTTCTGACCAAAACAAGAACAAAATACTCTGCATTCTGCTTGCTGCGGTGCATCAGTCCTGCTCAGTCATCCCATGGCTGAATGCTGCACCTTGAACACTGCACAATTTCTGACTGCTCCTTGAGGAATATCACCAGTGAGACCCATCCAAGCAAAATTTCCTCTTACAGGGTCCTTCCCTCTCACTGCATCCCATGTAGCTGTTTCCTTACAATCTTCACACAAATCTGCAGTTTCCACTTTAATCAGCACAGAGACCTCTCCTGTCACCAATGCCTTGCAGGTGTGTGAGAATTACTGCTTGTCTCTTCTTCAGTGAAATATGGATTGAGATAGCTTTTTTTTTTTTCCTGAAAAGTTTTCATTTAGAGTGTCTTTGTTACATTGGGGGCATTATCTCAAATGTTTTACTGCTTAAATTTACCGTTAAATAGTGCTTGCCAAAGGTTTGCATTGGAAAATTAATCCTAGGGTAAATTATTTTTAGAACTTTGTCTACACTTAACGATTCTTGAAATATTTTAATTTCCTACTATGTTTCTTTACTCATATTCAGGCTCATTAACTTTCACCACAAATATATAAATTGCTTCCCTTTAGTCTTAGCCTCTAGTTTGTCTAAAGCATTCATTTTTCATATATGCCGACTCTATCACACAAATCATATGATTGTGTGTTTTTAGTACATCATTTGTGTGTTTTATAATTAGGCTTTCTGTCTTTGGTGGAGTTTTTTTGTTTGTTTATTTGCTTCCTTTTCTCTTTATTGCTGCATGAACACATGCACCTCAGGCAGGAAGAGCCTGCACAACTGCTCTAATATAAGTAGTTAGTTTAATTACTGAGCTCTGCCTCATGGAAAGGTGACAGTCAATACGTTTGAAGTGCATCCTTGAGCTGTGGCCTCCAGTGATGGAGAACGGTCAAGTGTTGCAGTGTAGGGGGTGACTTTCCAGAAGGGACATGAAATAAATCAGATCTTCCACAGACCACAGAGAGAAGAGGAGCTGTAACACAAAAACACAAGTGTGTTTTGTAGCAATGGGACATCGCTGAATTCCTGAAAGGAAGCACAGCCAAACCTTGCACCTTAGGGGTGTGCAATAGCAGAGGGGTCTGACCAAAGGGCTGAGGCTCCCAGGAGCCCCCACACTGGGCTTCTTGCCTAGGACAACTTTCCAAGGAGATAGGTGAGCATGTGAATCCTTGGAATTAGGTATATTAAGGTCCGTTAGGCTTGCCACCTCTCCACAGGTGAAATCTTTCTCATATAGAACAGCAGGCAGCACGAGCTCTCAGCTGCAAATGAAATCCCCAGCCTGGACTTGAAGCCGCAGGGTGTCCCTCACTGACAAGGGGCTGGACTCAGTGGAGAGTCCCCCGTGCGCTGAGAGTTGACGTTTCAAAAATAATCACATGCACTTTGCTGTTCTGTGTAGCATTTTGCAGAACTAAACTTGGGGTAGGCAGTTAGGTAACGCCTAGACATTGAAAGTTTGAATAGAAATACAGTACTTGCACAGTATATTTTTATTCTCATAGGAAAAATAAGGGAAAGAGCAGGAAGTCTGTCAGCAGAAGAAGTTGTCTTCTGCACCACCCTGCTAACACTCTCTGTTTCTTTCTAGGAACCTACCTTATGAATTTTTCATGCAAAGAAAGATTCTACGTGCTTCAAAAGCCACCATCTTAAAGATGTTCATGAGACACAGTCAAAATAGTTTTAATAAAAAATAGATACTTTTAAGCTTAATATTTCTGCAAAATATTATTTTCAATAGTTGGCATTAAAGTCCTGCAAAAAAAGTAGATTAACTTTAGTGTTTAGTGTTATTAAAAACATTTGCTTGCCAGAGATGTAGTTTTGATCAGTAACTTTTCAGTGATACTTTAATTTCATCAAAAATTGTGAAGCTACTTAGGAAACACACCCTCAGTCCTTGAAAGCAAACAAAAAACCTCTAGTAAAATCCATGCAATTATTTAAAACATTTTGCTTGGCTGTTATCTTTGCGAAGTTATGACTATGATCTTCTTTTATTGAAGATCCCAGATTGTTTCATAGACCAAACCACCTTTCACCCTCTGTAGTTTCACTGTTATTAAATTTCAGTGTCCTGAGATACGTAGCCGGTACTCTATGCCAGTGATTCTTACAGGGATTTCACAGGTAGGAAATGATAACTTTCCCAAAGTCATAACGCAAGGTTGGAAAAAAGCAGCCTGATGGCTTGTCTCTGTGGGGGAAAGATTGTCATGGTAATTGTCTGAAAGATTAATCTTTGTCACAAATGATTGTCACACAAATTAATCCAGAGCAGAAAAAAAGTAATCAAAGATCTGCTGCTTGTGACAAGAAGTGTCACTCGTCAACCTCAAAATGTACTCCTTGAAATTGTAAAATTAGTAATAATGAGTGCTGGAAACACAACATAAAATTAATTATTGGCAGTTTGATGGCAGCTTCGTGTTAAACTTTCTGCTGAAAAGCTGGAATGAGGGGCATGGGTGGAGAATTTTAGGTCACAGACCCTCTTGAACTAGCAAAAGCTGCCGTATTAGCTAAAAAAGAGAGAGAGAGAAAACAAAAATAAAAACAAACAAACAAAAACAGGTAGTCCATGCAACTGCTCAATGGAAGAGTATTTCTTTAGGGGGAACTGTCTTCTTTAGGAAGCACGGTTATTCCTTGCACTGCAACACCATCGAGCTGTGTGTTTCACCTCGGCACAGAGCTGCTGGGGGTGCAGGGCTCCCAGCTTGCCCACAGGCAAGCTACCCTAGTGCAAGCATGTTACAAGACCCTTCCCCAAATAGGCATGATGCTTCTTTCTTAAAGGGACATGTAAGCACTTTATCACCTGTCCCTGTGCATAACCTTAAGGCTCTCCCTGCCAGGGAGTGCCTTATATCCCCTTTTTGCCATGTGCCACAGGCACAGATCTTTTGCCATTAAATGATCTTTGAACATCAAAATGCCTTATTAATTTCCTTTCTAAATTCCCATTTTCACATCTTTCTCATTTGGCCAATATTTTCTTTCTGTTTAGATCCTCTTTTCCCAGCTACATTCACAGTGAGGGGCTAGCAGAACCCAAGTGGCTGTGTTTGCAGATCATATTGCAGGTATAATCCTCCTGGGCTTATGGTTCTCAGCCATCCCTGTCTACTGGAAATATCATTCTTGATGCACCCCACAATCACACCAACCTTTACGTGCCTGAATCATCTCGATGACTCATGGCCCTGCAGTGAATGATTGCTGCCAGCCGGGACTTTCTTCTCCTCTGGCATTATCACAGCTCCACCCCCAGTTTATAGCAGCTGTTTTTATTACTCTCTCAGTGTCTGACCTGGCTCTTTGGGCTATTAAATTTAATCGGATTTTTATTGCTTCATTGCTCAGGATTATCGGGTTATTCCTATATGATAACCTTACCTTCCTCTCATCCTTAATGATGTCTTCCGCACTGTGTCATTAGTTCGTTTTATTAGGTATTTATTTTTGTGCTCCAGTGCACAAACGTGCCCCTAGGAATTTCAGACGTAAAAGCTGATCCTGCACATATCCCACACAGAACCTGACTTTTGCTGACTACTTCTCCCTGCAGTGCTACCTGTTGTCATCTATCCCTGAGCCAGATCTTTCCCTAAAACTAACTGTAATAATCCCCTTTTTCTTTACTGTAAGCATTAATAATTTGTCCTTGGAATATATCTGAGACTTAGCAGATCAGACAAGTTGTGTTTACTGCATTTTCCTGTAACTATAGACAAACATATCAAAGAAAGATATCAACTTTAGCTGTATAATCTATTGCTGTAAATTCAGGTTGTGTTGTGTCCCATTATTTGCTTATCTCCATGTCGTTGGGTAATCTTTCTCTTCAAGTTTGTTCCTATTTCTTGCGTATGCTGGAGACCAAGCTAAGGGTCCTGTAGTTGTGTGAATCATTTCTCTTTATCCACAAGTACTGTCTGTGCTAATTTCAAATGTTAATGCATTAGCCACAAATAGATTAATTTAGAAAAGCCTTGCTGCAGTACTTGCGACTTCACATGCTAATACTTCCTTGCTAAAGATTAATCTGCTCCAGGAATTTCAGTACAGTGAACTTAGATTTTTTTTCTTTATTTATGATAATTTTACTTTCTTTGGCGTATTCATTCATAATAAGTCCTCTCTTATCTTTCCAATTATTAAAGATAAGGATAAATAAAATATGTGTTATCTTTTATCTCAAGCATATGCTTTTATATGGATCCTCCCAGCTTCCCTCTTTTCTTTTTTCCCATAGGTTCTATAGCCTAAGCAGTAGAGTTATTGCTATGGTTTTAGATTTATAGACAAAAAAAATCAAATCTTTATCTGAGAACCTAGCTAAATTTTCACATAAAATATGTCTCCCTCATCTCTATGACCTACTCCATAAGCCTTTTGCCATATATCATATATCATTGTGTCCTCAAGATTTATGGGCCACCATAGATCAGTAATGCCTATTGCTTGATTCACCTAATATTTTCTTTAAATCCCGTATGTTGTTTGTCTTTTTGTTCTGACCAGGTCTCAGTTTTTAATTAACTGGTTAGATGAGATGCTCATTATCTTCTCTCAAATAAAGTCTGTAGTCTTAAATTGTTTATTATCTGACTATGCAGCTTAATTTTTGTCTTACCAATTAACAGATGCAGATCTGACTTTGTAACACTGGTTTGCTTAACAGATGTCTTTATACAGATAAATGTGTCTGTACAGCTGGTCACCTTCCCTGAAGCTGAACTGCATTCTGAATTTTATTTTTTTTTTGGTACCAGATGTTGTGTCTAATCTGGTTAAATAGAGGGCTTTTCTTTTCTATGTAGAGTTGTTATTTCTTTCCTTGGAAAGCTAGTTGGGAATTTTTCCAAAGACAAATTTTTGTTGTAAAATTCTGAATTGCTAAAAGGAACATTGTTCAAGGAAAGCAACTAATACATGTGAATTTCTCCTTCTGAAAAAAAGAAAAAAAATATACAAAATCCCAGTGACCAGCTTTGATATTTCTAACACAAAAAGGAAAAAAAATCCAGATGATTTTTTTTTTCAGTAGTTCATTCAGCTAATTGCAATACCAATGTAAGTAATAATTATAATAAGCAACAGTGTGACTGCTTCAATCCTGCACTGGACCGCCCTGGCACTGGTGGCTAGTTTGCTGTTGCTAGCACTAACGCAGTCTGCTGTTGTCGGCTCTTGTGGAAAGGGGCTCAGATGATGTGAACCAACATTTCTGTGTCTGCCAGACCCCTGGTGACCACCTCCCAGGGCCATTTTATAACCAAAGCCATAAGGAAGCTGCTACGGTTAAGTGTTCCCAGAATTTACTTGGTTTCAACCAGCCATGATGGACAGCTTCTCTGCAAGAGGTTTCCTAGCGCCACTGATTAAGTCTTACTATTGTAGGGGCAAATTAAATTAGCGTTTTGATTGAATCTTGCTGAAAAAGGTAAACAAATACTAAGGAGGAAACGAAAAGAAAGCAATTTATTTCTCACAGGAAACGTCAAGATGCTGCAGACTGTGGAATACAGGCACGTGTGAAATGCTTTAAGGCATAAAAGAATGACCTGCAGTTTCAGTGCAGAGAGTGAAAGGGTGCTATGCCATAATGTACCGTGTGTATAGAAATTCTTCCAAGCACAGTGTGTCTCCCCGAGCTCTCTGCCTGTCGCTCGTCGTTTCCTTTGCTCTTGCATGGCTCAGAGCCCAGCTCTCTGCAGCAGATGGCACATACCAGATGATAGCTGTGGAGAGGATGTTTCCAACAGGTGCCATCGGAGGGACGTACCATGCAGTCGCATGGCAAACATTGGAGTACTGTGGATAACTAGGCATGATCGACACATAATGATATAATGATTTAACAAAGCACAGTGACTTTCAGCAGGGTCTTTTATCCCAGAGGAGTCTGATGTGCCGTAGACACATAGAAGCCAATGCAGGAGCCCCCTCTGGGTTTCTGAATGAGGAGCGTTTGATTGATGAGTGATACATTGCAATACAAAACTGCCACTTATGCTAGGAATGAATGCAATTACTACATCCACATGAAACTTCAGAATAAGCTGACACTGGCCTGAATAATGAAAATTTACCTAGAGCACCAGAGCCATCTTCAGAAGAGACCCTCCAAGGACTGAAGGTGGTACTGCATACTCAGGATCAGTACTTTCTGTGTCACGTGAATGAATCCACCTTCAACATCCTATTGCCCAGCTTGCCCAGCATGCCAACAAGTCCATCCAGGTTGGGAGGGCAAAGTGTGTTTGTTTTTGCTGGGCCTCCTTGCCGCACATGTCTTCCCTTTCCTCATTTTGATTCTCATCATGATGCAGAAAAGTGAGTTGCTAGTCTTTTGTTTACCATCAAGCCAAATACCAGTCCCTCCACCCTCAAATCTCCCTGAAATGTGTGATCGGAGCAACAGACATAGATGAGGTCTTGTGTTACACAAAGCTGGGATCTTTCACCTCTCAGTGGCTCCCTCCCAGGCCAGCAGTGTTGACTCTGCGTAATTCTGGGTGGTTGGTGAGATCACACCCTATGATAAAAGGCAGTAGAACAGCATGAACAGAATGACTGAAAAAATGAATAGTTATAGTACATACACCCTTGAGAGGTGCAGCAGAGAAATCACGCAGCTCATTCCTATCTCCTGCTTGGGTGTGAAGTGAAGTTGCCCCCTTTGCTTGGCCAATGGGAGTTATGTGCGTGACTGAAGGCAAGATTGGCTGTTGCCACTCCAGTAGGGCCCAGGTCCCACCTGCCAGCCCTTGGAGGATGTGCTCCAGAGCATATCAAACAGCACTTAGCATCTGTGCTCACACAGCTATGTTATGCCTTAAGCATCTACTCTATGTAGGGATTGCTCCCATGTGGAAGTTGCCTTTCTATTTTCATTGACTGGAAGAACCCTCGGGACGGGATACAAAATATTTGCATAGAGCCATCAGGTATGACATTGCTGTTGACCACATTCCCTAACTGTAGGAGGTCAGGTAGTTATCTTAGGGTACATGGCACTTACATCTATGCTTAGGTAAATGAATCATGTCACAGATGACTACCTAGGCTTAACCATTGCACTGCTGACAGTGTGTGAAGTTAACAAAGATAAATTCAGCCCTAAAATTCCTTACCTTTAGCTTGAGAATTTTGTCCTTTTCAGCTCAGGCTGATTGACCCCTGTTTTGGGGGGTCAGCATCCATCCTGTTTGTGGTGATGCTGGGTAGCTACCTGAACTGGATTGTATGAACCCAGCAGGTACCTTTGCTCCACGGCAGCTGCCTGCACTACTGACATGTACCCTGTGAACTCGGGTGACATGAGAATGAATATAAATGTGCTTGACTGATGCTAGGAATAATTCTGTGCAGTGCTCCATTTGTACAGTGGCTTTAGAACTGCTTCTTATTTGAATGTGCTGACACAGAAACATAACAATTCCACTGTACTTGTTGCTATCAATCATATCTTAGGTATTCCTGGAAGAACCAAACAGGATCTGGGAGCAGAATATTTCCACAATGAAAAAGGAAGGGAAACACTCTCAGGGATCTTTCTCCTTTCTCTCCCCTTCAACTCCATGCCCACCTAGTCCTCTTCTCCCACTAAGTCTCTCTCTTGTGGGTACCTTTCTGAGATTAGATTACCCACTGGCCTAATCATATCTGATTGGGACATATTCTCTGTGTTTCCTGACACTTCTTGCCCAATGCTAGCCAAATGCACACATTGGCAAGATTATGCTCTATCTTCTGCATCCTGCAACATATACGGTATGCATCATATTATTGGTTGGGAAGAGTATCTGCATTGAAACATAATGAAACAGATTTGAACTTGCACTCCAAACATTCATTAAACTTCTGTGGAAACTCCTATTTAAATGCAAAGGATGTCACTTGTCCCATGATGCAGCAGTGTGCCCTCATGGCCAAGAAGGCCAATGGCATCCTGGGATGCATTAGGAGGAGTATCTCCAGCAGGTCGAGGGAGGTGATCCTACCCCTCTACTCAGCCCTGGTGAGGCCACATCTGGAGCACT
>JAWLRI010000936.1:2107061-2141975 GCA_034781795.1 Crypturellus tataupa | reverse complement strand
CAGGCTGCCCAGAGAGGTTGTGGAGTCTCCTTCTCTGGAGATCTTCAAGACCCGCTTGGATGCAGCCCTGTGCCACGCGTGGCCCCGCGTGTGCAGGGGGGTTGGACTAGATGACCTCTAGAGGTCCCTTCCAATCTTAGGGATTCTATGATTTCCCCCATCTGCTCAGAGTACCAGTACTTACCTATCATTTTTCATATCTTTACATCTTCCTCCTCTGTCTTGCTAAACATGGTATCTTTATCCATGACCAGTTTCTACACTGTCATTCAGTACTGGAAAGACAACTACTATTTTTACTTTCTCTATAATGGCAGTTTCCCATCTACCATTTGTTAAATTCGAAATGAACATATTCATGATGATTCTTTTCCATTTTCACCTATGCTGGGAAAATAGTTCCATAAATATCTGCAACTCAATCTCACTGTCATTTAGAATTTGTTTTCCAGATTTATTTTGCACATTATTTACAAAATCAACTAGGAAGAGCTTGTGCTTTTGGCATCATGATGTCCCCTTCCATTACACCAATTAAAACTTTTTTCCTTGAAGACCCATGTTCATCCATTTGGTGTTATCCAGAATTTTGTGTTAAATTTAAATGATGACTTTCTGTGGGGCAAGGGCCACATTTTATTCTGCGACTGACTCTCTAAGTCACAGTCATAAAGATAATGATAATAACAATAACAGTGAGAGGAAATCTGTTCTGAATTCAAACTGAACATAAATGATTTATTATTTTTTTTAAAACATCCTCCACCTGTTGCTTTGGCACATATTTTACAGCTTCTTCACTGCTGTAGTTGGCTATGGAACAAATATTGTTTATGGAGCTGTGTCAGCTGTGCTATATAAGCACATAGATAAATGACAACAAAACACCACTAATAAAAAAGGTTTATTTTTGTTTTATCGCATATGTCTGAGACAAATGAATGCAAGGCATGCTTTAAAAATACCTTGTAAATTGTCTTGCCTCCACGCTCTTTGGTGACTGGATGGTGTTGCCCTCACACTGCCTAAACCATCTGCTCTGTTCTCCGCAAGCTCTGGGTCTGTGCCCTCTCCTCCTCCTCAGTCATATTTTCCTGGAAGATAACACACGTCTGTGGAGCTGGCTGGTGTTCCGTCCTGCCCCCGATGCATTTGTTGTCAGCCAGGTTTCTTTTCCTGAGCTCTTTATGCAAAATTACCTTTTAACTGCTCTGCTGTGTCCTGTTTCTCTCCTGCGTGGCCTGGCACGGGATGAGACCGCCTCAGCTCCTGCAGCTGGCCAGCTCTGAGATCACATTGCCCTACATGCTGTCATTTAGTGTGTCGGGTTGATAAGGAATTTCCATCTGCAAAAAGAGGAAAATGCACAGTGCAATAAGCACTGATGTCCAATTTTCCCTGACAATTAGAAAGCAAATTGTACAAAGCCAGGGACTTGGTGACTCAAAGCAGGAACGGATGCCTTGATACTGGCTAACATGACAGCACCCAGTTCCAATCCAATCCAATTCATCTGCTGATTCATCTTAAAGAATATCTCCAAAACTTAAAATATCATTTTCGATACATGTATATACCTTCTGGAATTACCCTATCAAAGTTTAACCTGCCTATAATCATTAATGCTACTTTGTTCCTAGGAAATTTTTCCTCTTAGACAAGTATTAACAATGTTGAAAAGCAACTTTTGGATCCAATTTGTCTTTTCAAAACAGTATATAAGTAGATAACTCTGAAGTGGAAGAACATGTTGTCCTTATTCATATTAAACCAGCTGAGTACAATTATTATTCATACAGTCCCTATCAGTCATGCACTTTTAAGTCAGTCCACTGATAGAAAAAAAGCTTTTCTCAGCCTCTTTGACAGTTTCATTGCTGTTATAGTTCAAAATTTTAAGTGATTTTTCTTCACTCACCTGCTATGTTTGAGATTGCAGATTGATAAATTTCTTGTTTAACAAGAACAATGGTAATGCATGTATTCCTTAGTGGATGTTTCTTTTCTTTAATATCATATCAGTAAACTGCTTGCATAGATTAAAACTTTTTGTTGATGACATCTGGATTTACTAAGAGTGCAAATACGCTCTTAGATTCAGGACTAAGATTTTGGATACAGAACTGAAAAGAGTAGGAGCCTTCAGGTCTATCTATCTGCCATACTTGTTGTATAACTGAGGGGGGTGTTCTTTGAAGTTAGTATATCTTCAGTGCTAACCTGCCTTCTGTTCTTTGGGAAAGGATCAAAGAACAAAACCTCCTTTCCCCAGTGTGTGGATGTAAACATTCTTTTCTAAGAAAACAAAAGTTGTATGCTTTTAGCAAGAGTAGAATAATTTCTTTAATATTAAACCAGTTGAAACTAATTTTCCTTTAGAAGGGGTTTTATGTGCATAATACCAATTTTTGACTATATTACTGTTAAAACTTCTTCCAATGAGCAAATGTTTTCTGTGCAAATTCTCCTTTCACTATGATGCCTTTCTGAAAGTCAGGTAAGACCAAACTCCTCCTGCAAAGCTTTGTCAATACAAGCTTTGAAAGCAATATTTTGAAATGTTTAATAATGCAATGTTAAACCTTCTGCACTTAGAAAATACTAGATTTATTGTAGTGTAGTCAACATTGCTTATACGCTTTGCAATGCAATGTTTAACTCTCTTGATGAGTATGACCCAGTATGCCTTGCTGCATGGATATGCTGCTAACTCATGTGCCCACAGGAATCCCAGGTCCCATTCAGCAGAACTGCTCCCCAGCCTGTGTTGCTGCAGTACAAATCCTGCCTTTCCAGATGCTGGGTTTTGCAACGGTTCTTGTTAGCTACTTAGGGTTCCTCTTGACCCATTCCAGTATCTCTGTATGTCATAACTCCAGTGTGTCAACTGCCTTCCCCAGCTTGGTGTCATCTGAAAACTTGATGAACCTCCTCCAGGTTAAAGGTGTTAAATACGACAGGCCTAGAATGAATCCCTATGGTACCCCACTTGTCACAGACATCCAGATAGAGTATGACTATAACCTTCTGATCTTGATTTTCCAAACTTTATTATATTCATCATTTAGTTAGTCAGTCATACAAACCCAATGTCCCGATTTGGATATAAAAATATTGCAGGAATGCTTGCTTGCTAAAGTTCATGCAAATGACACACGTTCTCCCATCATCCATAAATTCAGTTGACCATAACAGAAAACCAACAGGTGAGCTAGGTGTGATTCATGCAGGTAAAACTATTATGTCTGTTCTCTGTCACATTTTGCTCTTTCCTGTGCCCAGAAAAGTGCTCCAAGAGGACTTGCTCCAGCACTACTATGAGGCTGACCAACCTGTAGCTCACTGGGTTGACATTTTGGTCTTTTTTGACATGTGACATATGCCTCTTTTGAGGTAATGGAGATTCCTTTAACCTTTCAAAGATGATACAGAGTAGTCTTGCAAGAGCATCAGTCCTCTCTCTAAGCATGATGGTCCCATGGATTTGTACAGGTCCGTTTCTTTCAAATAATTCTTGATTCAATCCTGCACTTCCCGTCATTTTTCTTGTACTTGAACCATTTCACTAATCCCAGAGGTTTGAGGGACATTTCTGGTAAAGGCAAAGACAAGAATCATGGTAAGCACTTCAGCGTTATACATAACCACATGTCTGAATAGCTCTTTAAACCTCACTGACTGCCTAGACAATAGTGGAATTCATTCAATTCGTATGATCTGTTTATTTTGAGATGCATTTGGGTGAGACATCTGAAAAGGACAGACAATTTGAGGGGGTTCCACCCAGTTGTAAAAGAAGTATAAACCCAAGTGGGGTACCACAGAGCTTGTAAAATGATACCCTAAACATATAATGAGGCAACTGTACCCCATCTTCAATTTTCATTAACTTTAATGGGCTGATAACACCCTATGTAGATATCTATATTGTGAGCACTTTGGTTATATTTGGATAAAACTGCACAGGGATAGCAAAAACAATGGTTTTGACACCAGACTTACGTAAATGAATCTCAAGTCCTGGCTTTGTCACATGCAGTTACTAAAATTTCTTAATTAAAAAGCATTGTAAGACATATGATGAGCCAAAGGAAACATTTTTTTCCTTAATCTCCATCTCAGAAATAGCTCAACAACTTCAAATACAGCTTAAACAAAGATTTGTTCAAACTATTTTCTTGTGAAAACTGTTGGTCTAAAACTCTCTTGGCAAAGAACTGAAAATAGTTTCTTACATAGGACTCATCATCTGTCATATGAAGAATACATTTGCATCTTAATACAAAAGTGGATGTCAACTTGATGGAATTTAATAATAATTTTGTCCTTTTTATTCTAGTTGCCTTAAAGAAGAAACACTGTATCCTTCTGGGAGAAAACTGAAACAGTTTTCTAGAAACAAGCAGAAAAAAAATGATTAGTGCATCCAGACTCAGAATTACGTCCATTATGGTCTATCTGCAACACCTTACCCAACTTCAGCTGTTTATAATTGTCATTTGCATTGCCAGGATAATGACCTTGTTTATTATGATGGCTATTCAGTGTAAAAGTCAACATTTCTGCTACATGCTGAGTAATTCCAGGAATAATGATGCTCAGATATCGTGTGTCATCATATAGAAATACTGTGAAATTGGCAATGGATGCATTTAATGAATTGATCCTCTAGAACACTCGTCTAATTTAATTGGTTATGCTGCTCTTGTACCATCTTTACATTTCTGTATAGTTTTCAGTATTTTTTTCTCCTTGTTAAGGTATTTTATATAAAGACATACTTGCATACTTTTGCCTGCATATTACAAACACTGTTAAAATGCTAGATTATTATTCTTTCTAGAGATGCAATGAAAATAACTTATTTCGCCTTTCTTTCATGTTGGCCATGGAGCTGTACACGTTTCTTTACACAGGAAAGCAAAAGCTGCCTCTTAGGGAGCAGGAATTTTTCTCCAGTTAATGAGTAAAAAAATCTATTTGCCATTTATCTTAGGCATTTTTAAGACAAAAGCTTTTTTTCTTTCTCAAAATTGTAAAAGATGCTTCAACATTAATTGCAACAAACCCCCAATTTCACAGACACAGAGAACTGCGATCTCAAGAAATTATCTATATTTATTTCTAAGGGAAAAAAGTGGTTTATTTGTTCATTTGTGTGTTTTGCTTAAAAACTTTCTTGCAGCATAGCTTCTACTTTCACATTTCTGTGAAGGATGCCAGGAGCTGCTCATTCCCCTTTAATATGTTTCCAAAATATTTCAAAATTATGATAGCTTTTTTCATTCATTTCAATTAAAATTTCAATTTTAAAAGTCATCAGACATTATTTGAGAAGCACTGCTGGCAAAGGGTCTATTTTGAACAAAGCTGAATGACTGCAATGCTAGAAAAATAACAATCATTTTCTCACTTCCAAAGGATTTAACTCTCCTGCAATACTGGGGTTGAAACCCAGCATTGAAACCCGGAATTGCTTTGCAGTAGACTGTTTCCTGCAGGTTAACTCCTTTTGCCTTTTTAATATTTTTGATCCTTCAATGAGGATCAGTCACATATACTTGCCCATTCTCAGTGAACAGAAGAGTCTCTAAAAATTTCTGAAGATTTTAGTGCTGGGTCTTTCAGGATTTGTGCTCCTTTTTATGTCAGGTTTATTTTTATAGGAAAAAAACTGTCAAATAGTAATGGTGTTGCATGAGCAGGTATTCTTCAGAAGTGTTTAACACCTGTCACAACCCAGAGAAGTACCTGGATAATTGACTTAACATGAAAAAGAGAGGAATGAGAACAGGAGGGCGCTGACCACTTCTGCAGACCTGGACCTAGAGGTGCTACTACCCAAATGCCTCTTCACTCAAAAGTGCAGATGACAGAGTCTGATACTGCATTTTCCTTCTTTGGCCCTTCCCAATACCAAGCATCTATTGCAAGTGCCTAACTTCTGCTTTCACATCAAATGTTGACATTCCCATTTAAGGTTAATTGAACATCCAGTCCAAGATGCACTACATGACTATTTTCTGCTTTAATTTCCTATGGTTTATCATTGTGAATGGGAAGAACATTAGCCAAGCGAACTCCCTCTGTTTATATCTCTTGTCATTAATTTAATGAGAAGCTATTGTACTGACTCATTCCCTTTTTTGCTCTAAGGCTCTTGCCTTTAAAAACCTGGCAGAAAAAAAAAAGTTGAAGATCAATTAAAAGGAAAACAGAACTATATCTCTCATTCTTTCTTTCTCCATGCTTGTTACTGCTCAGCACATAGGGCTCGCTTACCGCTGCCCTGCTGGCCATGCCATGGGCAGCCTGAGCTGCCGGTGAGTGGGAATAGCAGGTGATCCAGGATGCCAGGTTTTGCATTGGTGTGGGTGAAGGAAGAGCCCATGGCCTTCCTGGGAGCTCACAGCAACTGGGAATGTTGCTGGGAACACACAGCAACTGTGTGTTTGGAGACCCGTGCAATTGGCATGCCTGTAACCCCGGTCCCTTTCACTGGCCCACTCGCATCCCTGAATTTTTTGCACAGGAAAAAAGTTCTGCCATGTGGCAGAACTCGAATCCATGTGGGAGGCTCAGATGTAGGACTCATCTGGAGGAGGGAGCTACTCTAGGCTTCTCACTTGGATGCATCTAATTCAAAGAGTAGTATTCTTATTCTGGAGCAAGTAGGTCCTCATGAAGGATTAATCAAGAATATTTGGTGTGCTTTACATTTTACAGAATCACAGAATAGTTGAAGCCAGAAGGGACCTTTGGAGATCATCTAATCCAATCTCCCAGCTCCAAGCAAGCTCAGCTGGAGTAAGCTCAGGACGATGTCCCCTTAGATTCCGAGTGTCTCTGAGGATGGAGCCTCTGCACAGTCTCTCTGAGTAACCAGCTCCTGTTTGCGACCACCCTCCGTGAAAAAAGGATATTTCTCTGTTTAAAGCTTCTGTCCAGGCAGGACCTTCACTTGCATTTCCCGTCATCCTCTTGTGTGTGACTGAGACACAGCTACCCTTCCATGGACTCGAGATACGTACGACGCAGCTGGTGCTTCCCTTCATTTCTGCTCTCAGAAATGTTTCATCCTGACAAAGTGCTTGTTGCTGCCAGTTCAGGTGAGCAGCAGTGAATAGGTACGGATGTTTCTAATTGGTAATTCTAATTACTGACCACACAAGGTGAGGGTTTCTGTGCAGAGGGAATATGAGCTGAGCTGATAAGGAAAGATGAGGCTGCCTAGCTAGTAATGGTGACTGAAGTCTCCAGAATGTGTGGAATATTTGGCAGGAAAGGATAGTTTTGGTAGTTTCACCTAATCCATGTCTTAAGATTAAAAAAAAAAAAAAACCATTCCATTCTCACTGAGGCTTGTTCACAGCAGACACTCTTGCTGTTTTGATACCACTCAGCAGTCTAATTTTGGCTCAGTTTAGATATAAGCTTATAGCGTAGATTATTACCACTGCCACGTGTAATGATATTAGTTGGGTTTTTTTACTCAATTTACTCTTAGACACCCTCATTGCCCCAGGTGATAGCTAACTGGTAGTACTAAAGTGATATCTGTTTCAGCATTTCACTGAGACAAAAATCTTGGTCATGACTTACTTAGATCTGATGCAGAATATGCAGATAGAGTATAAAATATTTAAAGGGGCCCGAATCTGTATCTGTATGCCCACTACACTTAATCTTACACTGTATCTTATTTTACACTGTAAATATTATTTGTAAATATTCTTACTCTAATCTAAGACACAAGCATCAAAAATCACGTTAACAACAAGCCCGAAGGTAAAATGCTGCTCTCCACCAGCCTTACGTAACACAATATTGACATCTGTAGGGTAACGGGTACAAATAAAAGCAAAGTTAGAGAGCCTTACTTGATCACTTTCTAATTATTAATGTTTCTCTGCCTTTTCTGCGATTTGGGCTTTTCCTGGAGTAGCTGGCTTTAACAGGACTGGGTTAACAAAAGCTAGTGAAATAGCACATTAAAATGTATTTATTGAAGTAAAATATAAAAGCCAATACAATACAGAAAGCCAATACAATACGGAAAGATAGAGGAATCCAGGAGATTAATGTCTCAATACTTGCACTGCAGTGAAAAGAGTACTGCCCAGCAGAGCCTTTTCATCAAAAAAATGAACTAGGGAAGTACGGTGACAGCTGAACTTCTTTCGTCTTCCAAAAAATGATAGTTTATCCAGGATGTTGTTTTGATAATCAAGTCTGAGGAGGGCTCTCCAAGTGGAAAAGCAAGGAAAATGCAGGGCTGAGACAATGGTAACAGCTGTATGGATGCTGCTGTCAGAGATCCAAATGTAGCTATCAAGAAGAAATGTCACCCCAAATAGTCATCTCTCCTTAATAGTCCACTGCTTAAGAAGGGTGGAAATGAGAATTAATGCTCAGTATTTATAACTGTCGCTGAACTGTGGAACAGCAGGCCCTGGTATACATGGATTTTTCTGTTTTTAATAATGGACCTTGTTTGTCAGGCCACCTGACGTGTCTCTGCGCAGACGAGCATTTTGTTCCAGCACGGTTCTCCATCTGCTGCTCCGTCTTCGACCCGGCTAGCACAGAGCTCGGCTGCTGTTTAGCACTGAGTGAAAAGTGAAAATGCGGGTGGCATCTCTGTTCCACCAGCGCCTCCAACTGAGAAGCTCCCGGTCCAGGGAGAAGCAGCCTGGCTGCACTGTTCCCTCTTGTGTCCTACAGCTCCATCCTCGCTGCCCATGGTCAGTCTGTTCCCCCTATTCCCTCTGCCCTGAGATAGCCAGGGAGGGTTGCATCAAGATGAGCACTTTTTGGGTGCTCAGCTTGCAGCAGAGGACCAGCACAAGGTCTTGTGTGTGTCCCAGCTATGATGTTCAACATCAGATGGGGTGAAACCCCTGCAGTGGAGACACAGTAAGTTGTATCTCTTGTTTTTTTTTCACCGTGGTCTTCTCCCAGTTACCATCATACAGAGTAAGATATTTCTTGCTATACACAACCACTTTAGCAGCAGATTGGAAGCCAAATGGGAATCGGGTTCTCCTTTTAGGTTTTCCAGTGTAGCTCCTAATAAACTGCCCTAAATGCTCTAAAGAAAAACACAAATAAGGGGAAAGTAAGGTGAATTTGCTCAGCCCAGAACAAGCTTTTCTTTGATCCCACAAATGTGTGCATGAAAACATCCAGTTCCATACTTTGGGATGGTTCTTTTGAGCATAATCTGCATTTGAAAGGGGATTTAAGGACACAGCCAGACCTTTACATACAAGGATCACTCCAGAGGAATGCAGAAAAAACGTTTCCCTGTGCTGCCTTCACATTCACTGTACAGCAGCACAAGCACCACGTGCCTCTGAAGGACTGGAATGGCAGATCAGCACAGGAAAGCTAGATCCCAGCACTCCTTCAGGTGTTGCACACTTCCACGAGGCAGGTAAGTTTATCTGAATGCATTACACAGGTGAAAGCAAATAAGAATATTAGACTGGCAAATATTCCAGCTGATATTTCATCAGAGTCGTGTTCCCACCCCTCTTTCAATTCGCTTTTTAGGAGCACTCAAGCAAAGAGATTTTCTGACAGGAGCATTTTCTGAAACAATTACTTTGCCACTACACCAGATATGAGCAAAAAATCATGTTTTTTTTTACATATATTTCTCCTCCTTGTTGTTTCTTTGGTCTTTTATTTTCTTCTGAAGAAGTAACTGCAAATACAGAGAAGAAGCAGTTGGCAGGAGTAGCAGGTAGATACGCAATGAGAAGTTAAGCTTCCTTTTTGGGGATTGTTTACTCAAGATCACCACAGGGAGTTGAAGATACTCATGTCACTTCTTTCTCTGCAGCATATTCTTAGATACTATTATTTCAAACAAGCAGTAGCCTTCATATCCCTTTAATCAAAATCAAAAAGTTATTTCATGGGCCACTTAATGAAGATTATTTTTTAGTTGAATAGATTTTAATGAAGCAAAGGACATTAAGAAGTTTGTGCCAAGGGGTGCTATATAAAAATAAATGACTGGGGTGAGGTCTGTTTTCCTTCTAATTATTTTTCTCGATGGGTAGATCATGGCTAAGTGGTGGAAAACACATAAGACTTTAGGAGCTCAAGAATTTGAATTCAGCATTACTTGACCCAGTATCTGACATAGTTCTGTATTATATAAACATACTTCAGCTCTGAAATGCAAGGAACAAGCTATGGGAAGGGGTGCCACTAACACTGAATAACATGTGAACATAACGGACATTACCTTTGTTTCTGAAAAGCAGAATTTCTCCTCTCCAGAAAGTAGAGAAAATCTTCCCATTGATGCCCTTTCCACATCTTCTGGCTAAGCATCCTGCCAGTTCTCATCCTTGGCCTCCAGCACTCCAACATTTTGAGTCCTTTTCTCAGAGGAGGCCCCTGCACTTCAGAGAAGTTCTTCATAGAATCACAGGATGGTTGAGGTTGGCAGAGACCTCTAGATCATCCAGTCCAACCCCCCTGCTCCAGCAGGGACACCCAGATCACGTGGCACAGGGCGGCATCCAGGCGGGTTTGGAAGATCTCCAGAGAAGGAGACTCCACAACCTCTCTGGGCAGCCTGTTCCAGGGCTCTGTCACCCTCACAGCAAAGAAGTTCTTCCTCACATGGAGGTGGAACTTCCTGTGGTTCAGCTTCATTAAGTCCAGGGAGGATCTTTGGGGTTTGATTCTCACCATGGGAAGAAATTGCTGGTTGATGCTGATCAGGAAATGGTAGGATAGCTTTTTGGTGTCTTTTGACATATTGTGAAATGTCAGCTTCAGCTGCCACTGCAGAATGGCATGGATCTCCCGTGGATCTCTGTTGTATCTGGCAACCCATAAACACAGCTTGCATACCCTGGGGTATCCTCAAAGAACATCTTCCCTAGGTTGAGAGAATCTTAGTGCTCTTTTTAGGTTGAAATGACTGCAAAAGAGAACAATATGCCTTAAAACAGGCTGCTTCTTGCATGAAATGCAGTACAATGTATGACAACAAAAAGATAATTTTGCGGTATTGCTGTATTTTCCTTTCTTGTTGAAGAAGGAATATTTCTAAAGTCTACTCAGATCTTCTTTAAAAAAGATTTGTGTCCTTAACAACAAAAAAGGTTACGGAGCACAGAGGAGCCACCACTCAGAACATTCCAGTGACTGTATCAATATGCAATACCGATTGCTATATTCTGTAGGTCAAGCTTTCAGCCTTCCAGACTAAATCACCACATTGTTCATTGACTTGACCTTTGTGTTACCATGGCTAAAATGAATGTTTAAAAGTTATCAAAAGCCTTCCTGTACTACATTTTAAACTCCCTCTGATGAAGTGAAAAGCAAAATGACTAATTGTTTTGTGTTGACATGAGAAGCAGCTAGTGGTGTTCAGTCCTTCTGACTTATGAGCCTAGTGTATACCCAAAATATAGGGAGATTTATATCTCTTTTATCAACTTCTTCCACACCAGGTGACACTGAAGATCTTGGGATGGAAGTCTACCAGATACCATTTAGAAAGGCAATAAAAGTGCTAGCTTTTCTTTTTTTTTTTTCCCTATATAAACAATATTGTCTGTTACTTTAAAAGGGTTCCACTATGTAGCTAAATTTTGGACCGAAGTTAAATGCCTACATTTTGGAGACTACCTCCCACCCCAGAAGGCTCCTCAGGTGCACAAAAATATGCTTAAAAACTGTCCTTTAAAACACTGGAGAGTTCAAAGGATGTGAAACACACGTCACTGAAAAAGTGGTTATTTGTTTTACAAATTGAGGGGAATTGAGGATCCTGGAAAGAAACCCGGGTTTGAGTTACAGAAACTTAGGCAAGGCAAGGCAATTCTGATTTGTGAAAACAGAAATTGGCCAACAGCTAACATCATTAACTATCTTCAATTGAAAGCAGAAGCAGGCCAAATCACCCTCAGGAACTCAGCAATATGCAGGAGTCTGAAGGATTTTGTATCCAGCTCTTCTGAGTCCTAGCACAGCGTCTTCAAGTAAGCCAGCTGGCCATTAGAAGGACAAGGACAGCTTCTTATTCTGATGTTCTTGTGATGGCGCCCAGCAGCACCCACATTCAGCTCTGCAGTCTGTGCTCACACCTTCCTTTTGGAATAGGAAGTAAAAATATCTTCAAGTGATAAATGCAAATTGCAAACCCAAACCCATCAATAAGCGGGCCGTATCATTCTCACAATCTAATGAGTAGAGAAAGGGTAATTGCAGGATACTAGACAGTACTATATTAAGAAACAGATTTCTTCCTCTTTTTTTTTTTTCTTTTTAAAACATCTGTTCTGTTTATAGAACTCTCCACTTTGGAGATTTTGAATTCCTTTCCAAGCATATTAAATAATTATATCTGTCCGTTTCTACTTAACTTACTAAGTTTGGGATACTTTTTATCATCTCCATTCCCAAAACCTAGATCAATGAGTCATTTGCAGGGCTGTTTAAGAAATAATTTTTGTCATGATATTCCCCACTCCTATATTGATGCTTTTTCTCATTAGATTGAACACGGTGTATCATGTTGAAATATTTTTGAAAACTAATGACAACTCCTAATTTCTGTCAAAGTTTGAAGAGACTCCTGAGAATGGGACAGATTCCATTCTAACTATCTCAAGGTGATTTAAGAGCAATTTCTTTGAAGGCAATAGAGTTATTGAAATTAATAACAGTGAAACCCAAATCTGGCTCTCAGTTCCAAAACCTACTGCGGTTCCGCAATTATTAATTTATTCTCATTAACTGTTATGTCTAGTAGCAAAACTGTGTATGCTTTACCAGAAAATTGTGCAAGGTCTCCATGACTGCATGCAAAGCTCCGGTCATTCATTTCAGTGAGAAGTCGCACTGACACAGGACACTGCCTGCAGTGGCTAGGAGCATCGGTACTTAAGGTATAAGTTCATACCTTCTGGTTTAAGACACCTAACTGAGGAGACAAAATGCCACTCTTCCTGCTGTTCGTGATTAGTTTTAGGCACCTCCAAGAGTAATTCTGGTATTAAGATGTGATGAATCATTCTCAGAAGGTCCCTGCTGAGGGAGTTGAGGGAAAATATGATTCTCTTGCAACTGCTTCAGGTAAGGAGATCCTGGAGTTTGGTGTCACTGACCTGGGTTTGCACTGTTTTTCCTACATCCACTGTTTCAGCTAAATAACTTGCAGTGCCATTGTTTTTCATTTGGTTAAAAAATATACATAGGTCTAAAAAAGAAGGATTCATCCTGCAATAGCAGACTTCTTTGATATGATTTTCTCTACGTAAGGAAAAAAAGGACCAAGAAAAAACAAGCGGGAAGATCTATATGAAGGCAGCAAGGAGATAAATCTGTGCTGTATCTCTCCATAACAGTCTTCATTTTTTGAAAGGCAAAAAAAAAAAAATTTTTGAAAGCAGAAAAATAGCGGTTGTCTGCATCTCATGCACATACAGGTCTCAAACATAGCAACCAACAATTTAGAGAAAGGAAGAAGATTTCACAGGTCCCATTTGTTAGATTCGTGTTACCCAGAAGGAGTGAGACTTGTTGAAGGATTGGAAATGGGAAGACAAAATTTTAGAGTGCTGAAAAGTACATATATATGTGTGTGTTTGTGTATATGTATATGCATACATATATATATATGCCTAGTTTCTTTTCTCAGCACACTCTGTCTCTGTCTCTCTCTCCATATATATGTGCATGTATATGCATATATAAATATATACATTTCAAAACAGACAAATGTCACCTGTAATATTTAGGAACTGATAAAGGCCAGAACAGTCATCTATCCCCTCCAACTGAGGACATTCAAACCCACTTCAAAGACATGACTATAACTGGCAGACCCTGCTTGGGTCATGTGTGTCTTGGTGTTCTCAGAAAGACTATCTCATCAAGAGGAGAAGTGGGAAGAGTCTTCTTTAGCCTTGTTTTTAGGACTATCACTTGAAAAAGATCGGATTTGGGGTTTTCAATCGGAAATTTCAATACTTTGAATAATGATGTATGAAAACTCCCCCTTGTGGTTTGCGAGAGAGCTTAGCTTTGTGAGGGGACTTAGCTGCTCACTTCACGCCGTGGATTCAGGTCCCAGGTGAAGATGGACACCTCCTTCCGGGACCGACATTGGCACCTCCGTTCCTGAGGGGCATTAGTGACATTCCTCCCCTTGGCTGCTTGCCGTCCAAGCGTTCCTGTCTGCGTGGCTCTCGCACGTTGTACACGTGGCCAGTACCCCCAGTTCAGGAGTACAGATGCCAACGCGCAGCCCAGTGATTCCATGTTCACCTGACTTGCTCCCTGGAGGTGTCTGTCTTCCCACTGAGCGTAAAGAGAGTCAATGGCGAATAGATCAGGCTTGGATATTTATATTTAAGACACTCAAGCTGGGCATTTGTTTCCTGCCCAGCCTGTTCTCTGGGAAAAGCATTGCTAAGCTTATCTTTAAAATATAAGGAGACTTAGACCCAGGGATGACTGTTATTTTCATGTCCCTGTCTGCAAATGAAAACCTTGGGGCTCGTCCCCTCCATCTCATTTAGCAGTGCCAGACTCTGCTGCTGGTTGCCTGGGTTATTTATGCAGAGTCTTCTTGGGATTGCAGGGCTCTGTGCAAACATGGGTCATGTCCCAGCTACAGTGAGATCTGGTGTGAACAGCCCCAGCCTTCCTGCACCCTAGTTTCCTAGAAAATGACCTTGGGTGCACGTCCCAGGCCCGAGCTGCAGTGTGGGGCAGCAGCCACTACTGATGCCATCTCTAGATGACTTGAAGACTCTCATGTTCCCCATCCTTCTCCTTATTCCCCGCTTAGCACACTGGCTCCTGGGAAGCCCATTTCTAAAAACTTAATTTTCCTAATGCTTGGGAAAGGAAGCACCTACATGGCGCTCATGTTAGTGAATGGCACTGCATGCCCTGGGACTAGGGACACTCAGGCATGTAGCCTAAGATGATCCAAATCTTCCATTGTCCTGTGTCAGTGAACTCAGGTCTAAATTTAAGAAATGCTTGCACCTTTACCAAACAGGACAGATTTGGGGTTCCAGTACCTGTAATTTGTCACTATATGTTAGGTGGCTATTGAAAGAGTCATCCTAAAAATGTGACTGTACTCTATATACAGACAACTCAGAGAGCAAGGTGACTTTGAGGACATAAAGGGGGATATCCTGTCCCACTAAGATAAATTTCCTAAACTGCCAAGGATTCCTTCAATAAGAGTCAGATAGAAGTTCTGTACTTCGCTTAGCAGACTTGATTATCTCCCAACCAATCTCTTGTAGCCTCACAACCAGCATTGTGGCTGCACACCTTCCTTCATCTCTCCTTCCCTGAGAATATAAAAAGCATGCTGTATATCTGATTATAATAACTTTTTTTTTGAAAGCAACTAGTTATTGATTGCCTTCAGTGTTTTTATGTCCGTCACATCATGCTTTTTTCCTAAGAGAGAGAACTGGTCTGAAAGATTTCTTCAGGACAGATCCAAAATTGCTCCCAGATGAGATTCCCGCTTCCCCTGTGGTGACATAGTATGGTTATGCAGCTAATTCGTCATCTCAATGTGCATGTTCTGGTGTACTCAGAGTTGGAGACACGCTGTTATGACCTCTTTTGTCCTCACTTGCCTGCAGACTTCTATTTTATGATCTAAATAAGCCTACTACTTTCAGTAAATATGTCCCTGAGTATTACTCTTCTACTCCGGGGCAGCATAAGTAAGTGAGAAAACTGGAATTCTATCCAAAACCTTCACACGATAAAATTATCCCAAGAGCCAAACTGGATAGGAAAAACTATCAGACCACTTCTCCCGCATTTCAAAATACAGAGACAAATTAATCCTTAATGCGATTTCAATAGAATTCTTTGGAGATAGATTTGAACAGGTTTCTGGGGTTATGGCCCATTACATTCAACTACCTACTCTAAGTCTCACAAATAATAATTGTTATAGGCTTTATAAATGCACATGTGATGACTGCCATTTTACTGTGAAGTTCCTACATGGGCAATATTTCATGTTACATTTGGTAGCATGACTAATCTAGACAATATTCAAAATATATTTTATTCTTTTATGTTGTAGTACTGTAGTCATGGATAAAATTCACTGAGGGATAAGCAAGGAGGTAGCTTAGAAATAATGGTTACATCAAGAGAATAATACTTTGAGGTATATATCACAGGGAAATAGCTAATACATGTCAGAGTGCGTTGTCATTTCAAATATAGCCTGATGCTTTAGGAATAAATCAGTATCATTACCCTCATTTGTCATCACTAGAGCTGTACTGATCTACAGCAGTTGAGAACTGGATCCACAACACAGCAATAATAACAGTAATTATTGCCATTTATGTGCCTAAATGATAGCATATGCACAGTTTGCCAATCCAACTGTAGTTTCCATTGAACACCATGGAAATGTGTCAATGTATATTTGGACACAACAGGTCTATAAAGGCAGCTGACTTTGTAGGACACAGACTGAAATGCTCCTACGTATTTGTGAATAGAATTAGCTGTCTCTAGGTTCTGCTGCTTTTCACAAGTTTAGAGATGATTTATACACATATAAATATTGACACATTGTTAATGAAAAATCTACAGCCCAAATCAATCAAACTCCTTACCTTAGTACAGCCAGCAAAATCCTCTGTTAGACCCACTCACCTGCAAAGATCCTTGCCTCAGCATGAGAGTCTTCTAATTCCAGAAAATCTCAAGTTTTTATCATTAAAGCAATTTAACAGTACATAATCGTGACCTCATACTTTTCTCATTTTAAAGCTTTGCCACCTTCTGCATTCATCCTTTGGGTTTTAACTAGTATCCAAGATGTGGTGAGCTGGAAAGAGACAGCACAAATACAAGTATATTTGAGCTGATGAAAGTCTCTGCAACATGTCAGAGGGCGGCTTACTTAGACTGTGCTCCAAGGACAAACAAAAGAGAGGGAGGGAAGAGAAGAGAAGAGGAAAAATAAGAAAGAGGATGTATAAGGACCAAGCTGATAAGAGTTCATTATCGTGGCAAAATAAAAAAAGAAAAAAGATGTTTCACAATGACAAAATGAAGTTTATCAGAGAGTCTGTAGACAAAAGGCATCTAGGGACACTGCATCACAGGAGCTCATGGTGACAATGAACAGATAATTACAGCTAGACAACACAGACTAGCAAATGCACAGTATCCTTAAAGCTAACCTGCCTGGACTGAGGAAAACTGGTCGCTTCAGAGTCATGTACTGAAAAGCTGGAATCTGTTCAATCCCATACTGTTTCTTCTCTCCTGACAGAGAAATGCTCCATGTGGGAATCAAACCCTACAGTCTTCAAATGCTGAACTGATGCTGCGTCATTTGGCATCAATAGTGAATGTGGCACCAATAGCCAAATTCAGCTTTTGTGAGACCACAGGTAAAATACTATGTCAAATCTTGGGTTCCCTTGTACAAGAAACACAGTTGCAGACTGGAGTAAGTACAGTGCAGAAGCACCAAGATGATAGAAAGGGTGGAGCACATGAAATACAAGGAAAGAATGAGAGAGCTGGGTTTGATAAGTCTTCAGAACAAAAGACCGAGAGAAAATCTTAATGTTGTCATCAACTACTCAACAGCAGAGTATAGGGAAGATGGATCTAGATTCTTTTTGGAGGTATGTAACGATAAGAAACAGCAGGCAAAAACTGCAACAAGGAAAATTCTAGTTACATTCTGGAGCAGGAGGGAGCGGGTAGAGTGAAGGGCAGCAGAAGTGTAATCAAATATGCTTGAAGAAAGTAAGCAGTGTCGAACCCAAAAGCAGCAACATAGGTGCTGCTTATGCCAGATCACTCTCTTCTCCAGCAGAAATATCCACACATATGTGAAAATATTCAGCTCTGGGATGGGGCAGCAGGAATGGGGCAGGTAGGAGACTACCTGGAGGGCAGCGGGCCCTCCTCCCTGCAGCTCAGGAGTGCAGCGTGGCCATAAAGAACATTTGGAGCCTGTCAGGTCTGCACTTCCAGCTGAAAACTGCCATGCCTTGTCAAAGCAAAGTTTATTTTGATCCCATGAGATTTAGTGCGCCTGTGTTAGATTAAAAAAGAGAAAAAAAAAAGGCATAAGGAGAACAAAAAGATTAAGGAATGAGAAAAGAGTGCTTATCTGTATGGCAGGAAAGAGACATCTTAATTAAAAGAGCTTGTAATTTAGTAAAGACAGTTAGTTCAATTAACAAATGATATGAAATGTCAGCTCCGAACCAGACTCCCTATTATACTGTTTGACTTCAGCAACACTTTTAATGAAGAACAAAGCATTAAGACTAATACTTCCCACTGCTCCATTTCCGAGGATCTGGCTGAGTACTAGCGCTGCATTCTCATCATCCAGCTCCCGCGGGTTATGGTTGATTTTAACCTTTTGTTCCTTTTTTTTTTTAAAGAAAATTTGACACTTTTTCAAATATGACATCTTGAAATTATGAAGATGCAGTCTATTTTAAAGCAAAATGTTTTTAAAAATCTGAGTTTTGTTTCCCTGTTCCTTTTTAAAATGGTAGGGTTGTATGTTTTGGCTGTTATTAAAGCCTCTGCTTATAGAAAGGATTTAAACACTTTCAGTATCTCTAGATTTTTTTTTTTTAGAATTTCAAGTTCTATCTGGGGTGACAAAAGTTGTCTTTCTGTCCTGTCTTTCCAATGAATTCCATAAGAAATGATCTTGGAAACTGCACTTCTGGAGAAAGGATCCAAATATTACAATTATTGCAGTTCTACTCAATTTCCTCTTTGACATTTTTGTCAAACAATATTCAGTTTTGAATTTCATTTAGAAGAAATCACTTACACATTGCATGCAATATTTGCTCAGTCCTTGGCAAAATCCATGCTCCACATCTACCCTTTTTCCTGAGGCAGCTGGCTTTTGTTGGTCTCATACACCCTGCCACAGTGCCTGGGATGTGCCTTCCTGAGGGAAGCAATCACTGAATTTTTGGCAGGACATCCCATTTACCCCAGACTGATTAATTCTGAAAGAAAGCAAAAATTCACAGTTACTTTTTTCTTTTAAGTGGTAGGTCATTTTTGGCAAGTCAGAAAAAGCTGTTTTGGCAAGATGTTCTCGATTTGGAGCACTAGAAACTACACAGTGTCAGCTAACAAAATTAAATAACTATCACTCTCCCCACTGGTCCAAATAAATAGATAAACAAACAAACAAACAAATTGTAGCAGAAATGTCTCTCTGTTGTCTTCAGTGACCTCAGATTCCTCTGTACTTGCTACAAATTTGGTTCTTGCTTCTTAATGTTCCTTGAAAAGCCTTTTATTTCCAGCACTTTTTCCAAAGCTTTTTTTTTTGATGTTATGGTACAGGTGGAATTTCTACTCCCTTGTGCTACTGTTAACTTTGGAACATAAACCTCTTCACATATAGCATTATGAAAGAAAAAATAAGCACACAAAAACCCCCACATTTGCTGCAAATCAGTAATCACTATTATATTTTGCACAGGGTACACAGGACTGAAATGGAAGGACGTTTTCCCTATTTTAAAGGCAGGATAGGAAGATAGTTTAAGAAGTAACTAAAGAAAGATGTCATGTCATGTCATGACAATCAACAGTTGTCTAGCTCCAAGGAGCTCTTATGGCATTTTTTCAGGCTCTCTAATAGCTATTAGCTGATAACATTGTGGGTAGGAGGGAGGCCCTGCAGTGTATGTGACATACTTTGTCACCTCCAATATATAACATCTCCTACTGGGAAACTGGGAAAATATTGGGCAAAATTTTTGCTTTCCTAACTCAGTCCAGGCACTGGGACATATGGAAAGAAACAGTTTTGGAAAGTGAGCTGTTTCTCCATAAGGAAGTTCTTCTGGCTTTTCAATTTGAATTCAGTGATCTGGCTTAATAATCAAGTTGTCATTTTCTAACTATCCTCTGAACTCTTCATCTCAGAAAGCACAGTGCTTTTAGAGCTCAACAAACTGTAAATCCTTGAGTGATTGCAGTGAGTTATCGATTCTAAAAGAAAAATGGTAGAACTACGGTGTGCTTTCTGACTGGAGCTCCTAGCACTATAGATTTCATATTTCCACCACCAGAAAGTTAAAATCAAATAAATTCACTAAAATTTCAGCAATGTTTAAAGGACTTAGGGAACACATATGCAGTCTAGCACTGAAGTGTTTCATATGAAATATCCAGGGGTTGTATTCCATAATTTACCTGTTTTCCTGTTCGGTTCAGTGACATTCATGTTGTAAAAAGAACTAGTTAGACATTAATGCTGAGAACGTAGAATGGCAGGCAATCAAGTTAAACCTTTTTAAGTTCCCCTCAGGCCCCTTGTCAGCCTGAGATGAGATTGCTGACTGTGCATGTTCCTAACCTATAGGACTTGACAATTCATAGACCTTAGTGTAACTCATCATTAAGGACTTTTTTTTTTTTTAAATGAACACCTGAAGTCCCCACTCTTTCTACCTGTCTGGTAAATGAGAGATTCCCAGATAAGTATGAGATGAAAGCAGTGCGTGGAGTTAATTAGTGTCCGACTGAGGAACCTCTGGGATTCAGGAACCCAAACCAGCAGGCAAGATTTACAACCTCAGCCAAACGCTGCATAAGTTTTGCAAGGGAGCCTAGGGGCTAGCACTAAACTCTCCCATACTTACCCTGCATGTGTCCGTATCTTCCACAGATAGTTTGTCCAGAACCTGTGCTCATTGCACTGGGGAAAATGGGCTGTTTTCCTTGCCCTGATATATCAGCCTGATGCTAGCTACTTCTTTTCCCTTAAAATATTCTAATTTGGTAGTTCTTTCTGTACCACAGCTTCTCATAAGTTAAAACCCTCTTTAAATGTCTTGTGGTTGAATGAACAACATGAATATTGCAAAATAAGTCTTGTTAAAAATAGTTAAAAGTCTGCAGCAATCTCTGCACTGAGATTGTTATTGCAGCTTGAGTGCTGCATAAAGATATGAGATTAGCGGCAGAATGCAGGCATAGTGATATTATTCTTCACTTTTAAGTCATTATCACATGTGTCTGGCATGTGGTGCTCTAGACACTGAGAAAAAGCAGAAAACAAAACTTTCTCTTCATTATCGCTAGGCTGTGGAGTAGGAGGTTTTAGAAAACGCTAGTTTTAATGTTATTTCAGATATGGTCTTCATAACAAGGGTTGAGTAGGAGGGATAGAAAGTTTCTACAGAGAGAACAAGATGTTAAAAGGAAGAATAAAATCTACAATTTCTGTGGTTATGTCCAGACTAGTTTTTCTGGCTAACTTGTAAATTAATTTGGTGTACTGTCACCTAACTCAATACTCACTTTGGATAATCATGATCCAGACATTGCATAAATCCATGTGTTCATCCTTAGGGTTTTGGATACATGGGGCAGATGTACATACAGCTATGACTGTAAGCAAACTCATTTTCTCATTCAAAAAGGTTTTCGGTAATGAGCATGTCTGAGTGGACATTTAATGAATGGGCTCTGGAGAAGACTGAAGAAACTGAATTCAAACTTTTTCTGAGTGAATTCTTCCTGTGAGTTATTCATGGATTGCAGAGGTCCCATCTGTGGTGATATTTTTCATTCAAAAGCTTCAAGAAGAAAACATTTCTTCACATTTTGCTTGCTGTGATGAGCAAATGTGGAGTTTGTACATACATCATGGAGTATTTTATATGGTAATTGTTATATTTGCAGGAGAGGGTTTGGCTTTGACTCAAGTAAAGAGAACGAATTAAGATTTGACTAGCAGTAACTCTTTCTTGCTGCCTTGGTGCCAGAAGGCTTCAAGTGGACAGTATGATATTATTTCAACCAAAGCACATGTTTTCTCCTATTGTTGAGAAGCTTTGCCCTAAATGAAAAGAGAATTGATGTTTTCACACATTTCTATGTGTGCTTCTGTGAAAGACTTGAAGGAGAAGTAATTTGACGTTTTGCTAAGAGCAAAACAGCATCGTTTTATATCCTGAAGTGTAAGAATTCCTGGGGACAGCACCTGATTTAGGCATCAGATGCAAGCCATTGAAAGCAAAGCAGTGGAACCTGTCAGACAGTCAAGTGACTTTTGGCCTGCACAAAGCTCGGTGGATTAGTACACAGGATGTTTCCACGGTATTTACACACACACCAGAGAAGCCCTAAACATTGCCAACGTAGTGAACTTCCAGTGGGTCAATAATTAAACCTCTGTCAAGGGATCCACTGAAAATGTTCTTGTGACCCGCCAGCCTGGAATTCCCACTTATAATCATGGCAATCAAAATAACTGTTGCCCAGTTGAGGTAGTTTTTATACCTCTTTTCTCTGACTGTTATTGGCAGTAAAGCTTTAGGCATGGTGGGAATGCATCCATGCTGCAGGACCACGACATCCTGGGAAGCTGGGGCAGGATTGCTCATTCATCCCCAGCATATCTGTGTACTTCAGTTCAAAAGGCTACAGTTCAATACCTTATAAAAGCCAAGAAAAGTAAAATCCATTCTAGAGAGCTCCCTTGTAGCACTGAACACCATCACCATAAATCCAATAAAGGAAAACTGGTGCTGGACACAGCCAGCGAGGGAAAAGCTTTGGGGTGCGACTGCTCTTGTCAGGATGCATACCTATAATTTTGGATCGTTGTTTAAATGGGAACATACTCCAGCCTTGTGGCAGTTTCTTCCAACTGGACAACCACTGGCAGCTCTCCATAGTGTGTTGGTACAGCAGAGGAGCAAACAAGCCCTGGAGGTGGTAGCTCTTTTCAGCCAATACATGCAGTTACCTGGCATAGGCAGAAAGCAAAAGGACCTACCCAGGTTGGCCTTCAGGTCAAGTAATTAGGAGAAAAAAATTAATTCACTTCCTCCTTGGGTCACCGTTCCAGCGCTTCATCATTCTTACTGGGAGAAATTTTGTCAGCGTCTAGTTGATGCATTCCACAGTGAGGAAAACACAGGTAGGCTTCTCAGAGAACTACTTAGTCACCTACAGATTAATTCAATCTCTGATCTGCATCTAACACCATATGGCTGATTAAAAGCACATGGTACATAGTATCAAGACATTGTTTCAAGATATGTCCCAAGGAAAGCTAAATTCAGGTAAACATATCTAACATAAGAAGGATATAGTGAACCATGTTAACAACCATTATGTACATCTGAATAAAAAAAAATCTTGCTTTGGAAACACTATCCAGGTGATGGAATACATGTGGCTAAAGATATTAATGTATTTCTCCTCAAATAGTTCTCAGATAACTTTCTGAAAAGATATTTTCTTCTGTAAAATCACATAATCAAAATAGGCCAAATGCAAAAATATAGATTTTAATCAATAAAGAGAATTTGTTTTGTTTTAGATTCCAAGTTCTGGATAGTTTTCGGGATGGAAACATTCATATGGAGTTATTAGAGCAATATTTGAATGAACTATGCATATGAGAGTCATTGGGAAGTAGTTCTGCAAAAAATCTCTTCCTTTTGTTGTTGTGTTATGATGGTGCATTATAGAGATGCACAGAGAAAATCTTTGCCATGGGAGCTAATGCTTCTCCCATCATTATGATGACGAAGTTTGACTTTGCAGGACCACAGAGAAACTGTCATCATTTACATTAACTTTGTAATAGTCCTTATATCTCAGAAAGTCAAACATTGCTGTTTAGTCCCATTGTTGTCCTGAGGAAGAGTAGAAATCACACAGAACCTAACAACATAGAAACGACATGAACTGCTATCATTTCGGTGGTTTACAGCTCTGCAAACTGTGTTTTCTCTAGGAGATGAAGTCAAGTTGTCCCAAAATGGCCAGTGATTCTCTGTGTTTGCCTTTTGTGGTGATTCCAGGAGGGGCAGCAAGGGAGTGTCCACTGCAAGAGGCAGCCCAGATGAAGGAGTGTTTTTACCTTCAATCCCTCTCACCCGTTTTCCCCTCGCAGCAAAGCCCCGGATGATTCCCTGGAGCTTTGGAAAAGTCCGTCTCGCTGTGTCTGCTTGTGACAGGGACTCTGGCTCTGCAAGAGTCACCCTGGCAGCATGAGGGCTGGAACTCAGGCTTAGGCGATCTCTTGGTACGACCCTGAGAGTTTGCAGTTACGCTTTGTTCAGCCTGTGCTTAACTGGCGCTACAGACACAGCTCCAATGACTGAATCTCAAAGGCTGTGCGCTCTGACCCTTTTGTAAACAAGCATCCCTAGCTTGAAATTAGTTACGCCATGGCATTAATCACACTAATGGCTGGAGCAAACCAAGAACAACTTGTTTTCTAGCTATTCCCTTGTTCCGTTCTTCTACCCCACAAAGCTCTGCATGACAGATCACTGCATTGCAATGGCCTCCGTGCACCACATTGAAACACATTGCATTCCCCGCTGAGTTAAATGGCCAACATAATGTTGAGTCAGAAATTCCGTAGTTTTGGAACTTTGTATTTTAACCAGCAGTAGACCTATACTTTTGGTCTGAAGATTGGTTTGGGACCTATGTTATTTTCAAAGGTCTTGAACTCTTGAACTGAAAATCTTGATCCAAGTTGGTGTCAGCGCCCCACTTCTCTTATGATTTATTGCTTGTACTCACTTTGATTATTGGCAGTTTACATTGGCATGATGCATTACATCCAGGTCATCTCTTAGAATGAAATAAAAAAAACAGACAACAACAACAAAATTCGTTAAATTATTGAACCTGGGAAGACACACAAAACTGCAGCTGTTCAAGCTCAATAGAGAACTTGTGTTTTTGCTTTTGTTTCTGTTTTAATACCAATTGCTTAATGAGTTCTCAATTTTTCTCAAGCTCTTTGCAACCAGTGGGCATTACATACAGCACATTCAACCAGTGGCAAATGCCCTTGCCTCCGACACTTATGTTCAATAGTATGGGTTTTAATAAGCTTCAGAAAAACACTAAGTTGCTCTAAGTGGATAAGCAAAACCTATTCTGATTTCCAGTGCCTGCTTCCAAGTGCTGAGGAGAGAAAATATTTCTTATATTTTTGTCCCTGTTCAAATAACTCGATTAAGTAAACCAAAGAAGGTTAAGTTTTGTTGTTGTTGTTGTTGTTATGTTATTTTTGTTTTTGTTTTTTGTTTTTGTCTGTGCATGACCACATTTGTCCACAATTTGCACTATTTCAAAGCAAAGAAAATTCAAGATAGATTAAGCTCCTTCTATGTTTTATGTTACTGCCACTTTTTTTTCTAAATAAGTGTACTGCAAAGATTTTTTTAAAATTGCCTCAGGACAAATTGGCTAAAAACATTATTTTTTATTGCTATCTTTATTCCAAGTTATCACATATGCTATGACATTGGCATTCCCAGGTGACAGGTGAGGGACTATAGTATTGATTGGAAGGCATCACTGTCCTACCGTATGCAAAAAAAAAAAGAAAAGTTGGATTATTTATTTTTCTCCTGTCTGGACAGATCTTCAATGAATGTAGGTTTATTGCCTCTCCTGGGCCCACATATTAGAGATGAGAAAAATTAGAGCATGCCAGACTGCCCATGGCTTGGTGGTTCATGCTCAGGGACTGATCTCAAGGCTGGTCCACCCCTGCTGGCTGCACCCTGGGACACTACGTAGGTGGGCTATGCCCAGAGCACTCCAGGGCAGTGGTTGGAGCAGTGTGAAGCCTTCTTCTGGGCTTTTTACTTTGTGAAGTCCCACCTTTTCATCAACAATGAATATCCCCATTCTGAGGGCAGGCAACCCTCGAAAATGTTGAGGGAATGGGCCTTGTCTTTCTGTCTTTAAACTACTCACTGCTTCAATCAGAAGTGTCTCAGTAGACCTGATAATCCCAAATAAATCACCCTAATATCCTAGAATATCTAATAAAAAGCACAGAGCGTCTCATAAATGGATAGAATTTAAAATCAAAACACCTAAGACATGTAAAGGACAGTTTCTCACCCTGTGATCCTCCTTCCCTGGAATCATTTAATCATCTGATTTGCTTTAACTTTTCTGATATTTGAATTTCATGAGGAAAAAGGCCTAGAGCTGGATAACCACAGCTAGCCTGTCAGTCTGCAGCACTGGGATTTGCTTGTTGCCTGCCGGTCACAGCTGTACGGCTTGTCCTTCATTAGCACATCTTGTACTGTCAGCAGAGTGGGATCAACAGAGCATACGATTGCACTTGGTGCCTGTCAGCTTTGAACCCTGTGGTTCTTCAAACCCTCTACTCGGTGGCTCTCTTCATTTGAGGTAGTTTAAATTCTGGTTGGTGGGAATACACAAATCCATCAAAGTCTTCACACCACCTCCCTACCTCACATGAAAATAAACTTCATGTCCTTTATTCAGTTGATATTTAATGATTAGACAAAAGATGGCAGAGCTTCAGCAGAAGAGACTGAAAGTGATTTAGCCCAAAAGACCCTAGACATTGATGATTACATTGATGATGGGATGCCAGCTAGATTCAAGACTTTCTTTTAAACTGCCATCCAGCACAGGATTTCTATATGCATCATGTAAGGGCTTTTGCTACAATGCTACCAGCTAAAATGGACTTACTCTTGGTTTCCTCATAAAACACTAAGTGGATTTAGATGGAGACTCCAAGATATAGTTCATAGTTGAGAAGCAACAAAAACAAGCTCCTTTTTCTGGAGCACGTATAAGCGACCAGCTTGCTGTGAGGGCTGGACATGAGGCATGGTCCTTGTAGCTAGCATGTTTTCCAGGCCATCTTGAAGGCTTCTTACTTATCTTTGTCGGTCTGGGAGATTGTGTGCAGTGATGTCCAGCTCTTTGCATAGGAATTTCAACTTCTGATGAATTGCAAGCAGCAGGGCAGGCGGTTGGGTAGAAAATGCTTGGTGTCACAACCAGCTTCTTTTCTTAGGATCAGGTTCATAGACACACTTTGTCTTTGTGAAAATTGCAATGTTTTCTCCACATCAAATGACAGCTGAATATCCCAGGCAATATTTTTGTCTCTCAGAAAAGTCTGTGCCGTGTTCAGCAGTACTGAGCGTTGGTTTGGGCATCAGCAGCTCTGGAAAGCAGAAGCACAGCAGAAGCTGCATGTGTATTTGAGCACAAAAAGTCAGGAGGGAGCAAGAGCGGATATATTTTGTGAATATTTAACACCTGAGGTGTTGCAAAGGTGTGATCCAGACCAGCACTTTTCCTTCCTGTCTTAAGCAATCTTAGTAGACCCAAATTAACCTTATTATTCAACACACTTAGAGGAATTGTGATAGATTTATTTTAGAGCTTCATACTGGTGGGGATGCTTATTTAAAATAACCATGTCATTAATGTCATTCTTTCATGTCATTACTTCAGGAAGCAGAATAGAAATAAAAAGTCAAGTAATACTGGAAACATCTGCATCAATTTTCTTGCTGTTTTTGAACAAACTGTACCACTTCAAGAGGTTAACAGACTTGTGCTAAAATGTAGCACTCCTCCTAAAATAATCTTGCCCAGACCAACCTGGATTCATCTTACTTGCATTACAGCTGTTGTCTAAAAAAGATGGGTCTCCTCTTCTATCCATGGGACAGAAAGTTATTTCAATAGTGCATTTTTTCCCTTTTCCTTAGACGCATGTTTTAGGATGAAATACATGATGTTCGGAGGTGCCTTTCTCTTTACTGTCCAGAATATGGTTTCCTTAGACTAGATGTACTTGAAAAAGTAAAGAAAGAAAGAAAATCCCAACCTTAGTGTTAACAGTGAGTCAGATTCTTCCTCCCCTAAATGACAGTACTTTTAGCCCTTCAGTATGTATTAATAGTTCAGAGACTCTACTTCCCACAAAGGCTGTTTCTGTTCTCCCTCCCTTCCAGTTCTCTCAGGCCACAGGATGGTGCAGATGGGGTTAGATTGTGCTAGTTTGGCTACCTCTTCCTTTAGTGGTAAGATTAAGTTGTTCTCGCCTTTGTTTTGCTGTTGCAGGATCCTCTCAGGTATTCAAAACTTAAAGATGTACCCAAGTGAAAGCAGGAGGTAGGAATATAGTAAGAGACAAACTAAAAGGCATCTACTTTGCATGGTTCCACAGAGATGGTTGAACTTACTCCAGACCCAGTGACGCTTTCATCCTGGTGCAGCACTATAGCGATGGATTCCAGTTATTTCAGCATTCCTATTTCCAAAACCTAAGCACCATGTTACACTGCATTGTGCAAAGCTGCTATATTAGCAAAAGGAACTACACAGTGAAGTCATACCCGAAGATACAGGCAACTCATGACACTTAACTGAAATGTAGAAGTTACACATAGACGTCTCTCTAAATGGTGCCCATTCTGCAGAATCCTCATCCAAATCATCTGTGATGTAATTCTGCTTAAGTCAATAGAGACCCCGTTGAAGTCAATGGAATTACAACAGAGATTAATTTGTCCCTTAAAGCTTTAATATCAGGAAATAACCATCTGGCTCTACACGTCTGCTTTATTTAATTTTTATAAGCCACAAAGTGACAGTCGTTACAGAAAGATGGATGTTTATTGCCCACTATCCAAACGTCTTTTCTCAAAACCAGGTTTTATGCAGCAGGAAGAATGCATGCACACTTGTTTCAGTTACTGATGTATTTCTGTTGTTATAACTGTGGATGGTTTATTGTATTGTGGTTGATGCCAGTAAAATCTTTGTTCCCGTAATCACTGTTCCAAGCAAGCGATGCAATGTTTGAAACCCACAACTCTATTAAAAATAAATAAACAAAATAAGTATTTCTTCAAGGATCACATGGATAGATTGGTGGCCCTCACTTATTGCTTTTCTGCATCGTTTGCTTCTCCGTTTTGTGGAAATGAAATTGATTTGTCCGGTCTTGGAATATGAATGAAAGAGGCATATTTGCAGCACACAGGGATTTAGTTATATGAGTTCATCGCAACATTAATAGGAGTTATGTAATCAGATCCTTATGGTAAACACTGGAAATTTACCCTTTTCCTGCAAATATGAACTTGTACTAACAACCTAAGATATGAAAGACAATAGCTTTATGTCAATAAAAATGATTGCATTAAATAGCTTTGGAGCAGTGGCATTTCATTCCCTCAATAAGACATAAGATGTATATAAAGAGCTTAAAATAAGCTCTGTTGTATGTTGCCATATACACAACCAGAGTTTCAAAGAAATCCCTTTTAGATGATTCTCATCCAATGGACACAAAACTGCATGAGGCTTTGGAAGCATTAATGCTTCTAAAGAGAAGACTACCAGTCTCAGGACCCCATCTTGCTCCTTGTCCTCTTTAAAACTAAATGAAAGTTGCAATTTTCCCATTCATTCTGAAATTCAGGTCTCTGTCAGGATGCATGCAAAGCTAAAAGCAGAAGTTGAAGATTTCTGCAACAGAAGCTAAAGATTGTTTCTGACAGTCTCTTTAGATAATATGAATGCTTTCTATGGGAAAACCAATGGCAGAACTAGTTTCTTTTGCACCTTTGTATGCAAACCCAATCTGATAGCTATTGTTCAGTAGGCAGGAATCTAAGACAGTAAAATGAAAACTCTGGAAAACACAGACTATATCAGAAAGGCTAACAATTGCTATTTTCCTTTTAACAGTCTAACTTTGTAACGTGATTATGTTGGGATTTGCCAAATGTAATTCCGTACATACAGGAAGCAGCCTATTCCCCATTTCACCATCTGTGGTGTCATGCTGGGTTTTTAATAGAATCCTGTGAGCAAAATATAATTACAAATCTAGTAAGAAGTTTACGTCTGCGATATTTTTTATAATACAATGTGTAAATTTTACTAGTGTCTTTTCAGAAAGTTCTAAGAGATACAAGCAGCCAGAAGACAGAAATGTGCTAATTAAGGTATACAACAAAAGTATTAATCAAGAGATCTTAAGGGGGAGGAGGCGTGAAAGAAACAACTTCAATTAGTTCCACTATTATTTGGCATTCAGCATAGCCTAAAAGAAAAAGCTAGTTGAAGTGATGTAACAGTCAAGGAAAATATTCAGGAGACCTGCCTAGCATGCAGTATGAATGAAGGAATCACACGTGGATTCTGTAGGTCCCGATGAGCTCCTGGCAACGACCATTTTCAGAATAAAACAGACCAATCCAGGGGCACTGTGCATGAGTTATTCCAAGAGCACTTCTTCACATCTGCCTTCCTAAGCACCATGTTTGAATAACAGTCATAATATAGAAGTTAAATACTCCACAGTAAAGAAAGCAATGCTTCATTCATTTATGAGTGTCCTTTACCATTGGGCAGATCAACAGGCTTCCACTGAGGTATCATTACCACTGTCGAAAGGCAGCATTGGAGACGCCGTTGTTTCTGGCTGTGATGTGCACAAGAACTCAATTGTCTCGGCTCATCTGTGCATATTGCTTGTCTGACATCCTCATATGAACCAATAAATTGTTCACTCTTATCTCCGCACCCTTATGACGTCTGACGTTTGAAACCACCTGTTTATAATGTGTGTTTTTCTCATGTCTTACAACCTCAGGGAGACCTAGCATGTTGTTTGCAACCCTCATTTATCTTCAGGCATGCACAGCATCGTTTTTACAAGATCAGACCATACAGAGCTTTTTGCATTTGCCTTATCTGATACTAGCTTTAAAGACAGCATGATTCTGTCTCTGCATATTATCAGGACAGTCATACTTTTGTTTCGTTTTCTAATGAATATGTCACAAGCTGATAGACTATACTGTCCTTAGCGTTGCTGTAGGCTTTGGTTTTATGTTGTTTTAACATTATTTTCTACACCTTCTTATCAAACCAGGAGTGATTCTGTATTTTGTTTTCATATCCAGACCCACATCCCTCAAAATGCAATGCGTTATATCTAAGAGAACATATAGAGCAGAAATTGCAAATACAATAGGCAGGATTATAGTTATGAAACCCTTGAAAAGAGACTTCAGGGATCAAAGAAATCGTGCAGCTAAAAGTATGCTTTGCAAAAGGAGCTGAAAGCTGATGGCTGCTCAGGGTTGACAGCATCAGATTTTGTAGGCAGAGAGGATACAAATTGGCTCCTCAGAGGGTGCGAGAACACCCAAGTTCAGCATACATTCACCAGAAACCTTCAGGGAAGGCAAAAACGTGTCATTAGATGAAACTTCCATTGATTTCTTACTAGGTTCATCTCTCTGTTCTCTTTTTGTAAAATAAAACGTTTTATTTTGAGTACACCTTATGTCGATTTGGCTTACGGATTCCTGGAGGAAAATTCATGCAGGCAGGTACCCAGCCTCCTTAGCCAGGTTTTAGCTAAAAACTGAGGTATTGTCAAAAAGAGAGCTTGCGAAGCCCATCTGCAGAGACCTGCAGTCTGGGGCAGGTGTTTACAAGCATGGCCCTTTGCAGGTCAGCAAAGGAACTGGAAGAGCCTGGTTCTGTGGCCACATCGCTGGGAAGTCTACTCCTGCTGCAGAGGGTGTAGAAAGTGCATCTGGGCAGAATCCCTTGTTGCACTTAGAAGACCTGATGTAAGAGGGCCCCATCAACTGGGTCTGTCACTTTTCAGCAATGTCTGCTCAAGTGCAGGGATTGTTCTTGCCTTTGGACATTCAGAAATTTACTATGTTTCTTCAGTGGGTATCCTTCCTAATTTCAGGATCTGAACTTTTTTTACAAGTGAAAATGTGTCACCTTGTCTTCTACATCTCTTCATAGCTGGAAATGCTCACCCTATTTGTCTTTGCTGCTTTAGCTCAGACAAGTAGAGATGGCCAGCTCTGAAGGACTCATACTGCAGTTTCTGTTCCACACAGAATCATAGAATCATTATAATTCGAAAGGACCTTCAAGATGAAACTTGAGGTCTTTTCCTCTTGTCCTATCCTATTTGGAGAAGAGATTGACCTCCGCCTCACTACAACCTCCTTCCAAGTAGCTGTAGAGGGCGATAAGGTCTCTCCTGAGCCTCCCCTTCACCAGCCTAAATAGTCCCCTGCTCCTCATGAGGGGCTCCAGTTCTTGTCTGAACACACTCCAGAACCTCAATGTCTTTCTTGTAGTGAGGGGCCCAAAACCAAACACAGTTATTTGAGGTGTGGCCTCACCAGCGCCAGGTACAGTACCTCATTCACTTTGTGATTTTGTGTTTTTATCCATATATACATTATATTGTAACATTAAATAGCATCACAGCAGAAGGACAGGTCTGCTTTCCAGAATCTCACAAAGTGTGAGAATTCTCTGGGATTCCTGGCCCACCTTGTGGCAAGTGCAGACCTTGGAAGCTTCTTTCCTCTCTACGCTGAAGTAGGCTGAAGACATGTGCTTTGATTGGCAACTGTCTCATGGTTGAACATTTGTTACATCTCCAAGGGAAAGAAAAAGTTCAGTGGGACTTAACATTGTGAAAGGCAGCATGAAAATACCACGCTAAATTGACAGGTAGCTTGTGAGCAGTTTTACAGATATAATACTGCAGAAAAATGGGTCCTCTTCATCCCTTTCCTCTCTAACCACTCTTTCACAATTGTAATGATTTCCCTATGCTGCGCGTAGATACAGTGGGATGTATTAGAACAGGCTGAAAGCAATGTCCTGTAGCCTTCACCCACCTGCTCTTCTCTCTATGTGTATTACCTTTGCCCTTCCACAGAAATGTTATCACTGGGACTTCTGGATTCAGAAGATCTTTTGCTGACATGGTTTCTGTCACTGCAAGAATTCTGCATTTTGGTTGTTGTCCAGGAAGTTCTGCACTATTATACGTGTGTATACATAATAGTATATACATATGTATACACACATATAATAGTACACGTATAAAATACATATGTATACATATGTATTTTACATATGTATTTTATAAAAAACTTTCTGCTTTGCTGATGAGAAAAATTCTTCTATTCTTTCTCCGCAGATTCTGGAAATTGACTCCTCCGTGTTTTGCTATTTGAGAATGGGAGCCGATGAGCCACACAAGCACATCGATATTTGCTAAGAGCATTGCTGTTATACTATCAGTTTTGCAGTCTAGTGAATAGCTAACTAATACATTTTATCGGTAACCCCCGCAACTTTTATCCAGCAGAATGCTGCAAATGGCTACTTAGTGAAACTGGCCTACAAGACTGAGATGGGGTCTTGCAAATTTATGGCCAAAAAATCAAGGTTAGGGGACCTTTTTAGCCGAACAAGCTAGCGAGCAGGATGCAAAACTAAAAAGCTAGTTAGGACTAGCTAGTTAGTTTCTTTTATGGACTGGTAATTTAATAAAATTAATAATAGTTATTAATAATATTAATTTAATAGAAAATCAAGGTCTTCAATAATTCAGTATTTTAGAGCCTGTTTTTATTGGTCAACTTCTCTTTTCTTTCCTAGAATATTTTCAGATAAAAATAAGGATAAAAAACTATACAGAAGATTTTCCTCTTCTTTTAGTGCTAGACATTAATTTCATAGAATATTAGGGTTAAGGCATCTGAGAACACACTATCCCCTGTCATATGGAAAGATCATGCTTGTAAGAGTGAACCTATTTACACATACGCAGCAGCTAAAGTGAGTGGATTTGTAATGGTGTGACATACACTGTGTCCACAGTTCAAGCTTGATGCCATGGTATTTGTCTTGAAGTTGTAGATGAGTATGCAGATTGACAGCACATTATTTACCTCATGAAGACTAAAGGAGTCTCTGTATCGTCAGCCAGATCTTATCTTTCTTCTAATTTATGCTTTCTGGAAGAGTTCATTAATATAGGTATCATAGTATGGATTATTTGAAAAGCAGAAATTTCACTCCCCCCAAAATGTACAACTTCTTAAAAAGATTTCTCTAAAATAATTTGGATTTTTTTATGTTTTTAGAGTCATATTTTCAAATTTTCATCAACTGCAAAGCCTAGATTTTTTTTTCTTTTTGAGAAAAGAAGGTCAGAACAACTCAATATCCTTATATAGTTCATTTATTCTAGGAACTGAGTCCTAATAAAAAAAAATCAAATATCAGGGGACTCAAAATTATGCAGTCAGCAGGACTGTGCTCACATCACTCTTTGTCTAGTTAAATTTTGGATATGAGGTTTGACAGCAGCAGCAGGACATTTCTTCATAGTTGGAGGAACAGTTTTATACTAGAATTGCTAGATGGAATATCTTTACTTTTTAGAAAAGGAAGAGAGAACTATTTCCCTGATGTCCTAAAGTAGGACAGGAAATAGAGGCCCTTAGACATAAGAGACTAATCCTATAAAGCAAACTTTGTTCAGTGATGGGTTGGCTTTGAGGCCTTAAAGACTGTGAATATGAACAAATAAATGCTGGTCAGAGTGAGTGAGTTTGGCCAAGGCAGGTACGCAATGTATTAACAGACACTGGCCTTATGATTTGTCTTTAAAGGTCCATGAATGAGCTAAAGCTTCATAGTTAAGTTCATAATTAAAGCTTCATAATTAAATTATTCCATAGTAATGAAAATGCTGCTTTTCACATGCCTCTGGAGTCTGTGTTATTGCAGAGGACTTAAGGAGGGCTGAGTTACAGCAGGGATATGTCTCCTCATACACTTCATACTGGATAAAAAACATAAGTCTACGTTCAACAACCTAGTATTTGTCCAATAGTTTAAAATGTTCATGGCATGTGAGGCTGTACACCATGTGATTTGGTTACTCCCAGAAAGCTGTTCTACCTGAATTTACTAAAAATCATTGAATAAATAACTGTCATCAGATCAAATCCTGCCAGGACACTGAACATGGAACATGATTAGCAAAGCTTATTAATGATTTCCTAGAAAAGAATATGGGGAGGGAAGAACTGGATTGTGCCAACATGAAGGGCTCATAATGCAACTCCACAGACAGTTTCACAGAATGGTTGAGGTTGGCAGGGACCTCTAGAGATCATCTAGTCCAATCCCCCTGCTCCAGCAGGGACACCCAGAGCACGTGGC